>QZCP01000107.1:5853-45598 GCA_003956705.1 Brevipalpus yothersi
CTCTCTCTCTCTCTCTCTCTCTCTCTCTCTCTCTCTCTCTCTCTCTCTCTCTCTCTCTCTCTCTCTCTCTCTCTTTAACTCTCTTCTCTGCTCTGTCGACTGATTATTATTTCTTGATGTTGGCATTCTCCATTACGAAAGAATCGATCAATATCACTCCATCTTGCCCCAGCCTCTGCTCTTCATGTAAATGCTGAAATCATGTTCAAATGATAAGAGTGTTTCCCTGCCAAAGTTTATCACCCAAATTGAATGCTCGAATAACCAGAGGTGATAGGAATATGCACCATTTTTAATTGGCTCCTCAGGCCATCCTCTGGGTCAAATGTGTTTATATGCGTGCGTGGAATATCCATTCTGGGTTCATAGATTATTTAGAGGAGCGAGAAAAGAAAGAAAGAGAAAGAATAGATGAGTACAAGAGGGAGAAAAAGAGAGATAGAGAGTGAGAGACATACACAGTCGAAAGGGTTCATAAGCTGACCATTGGTCTGGTCAAAGAGAGAGAGAGAGAAAATGGTCAAGTTTCTCTCGGGTCATAAATCGCTCTTTTATTTTGAGAGAAAAAGAGGAATAAAGCGAGATGTTGAGGGAGAGAGAGACAGAAAATTCTCTCTTCCAATTGATTCATTCACTTTTATCCATGAAAAACATCCGAAACATACACAGACTGGCAAGAGATGCATCACGCTTTATGTGTTAGTGACTAGCTCGAGTGACCACTGGTCAGCTTGCAATCCTATTACTACAAAAGCAATGTCCACTCGCTCATATTATCAAACTTGAAAATGAATACTATCAGCCAGTTACAGAATATTTGCAAATGTATGTGTTATGTCGTCAGACTTTTATATCGGCTCTCGAGTGATACTGTCTGTCTCTCTCTCTCTCTCTCTCTCTCTCTCTCTCTCGCTCTCTCTCTCGCTCTCTCTCTCTCTTTTTCTTTCTTTGAGTTCGGCCTGATATATCAGCCCGGAACAATTTTGTCCAAGAAAAACTTCCAAAAATTGAGATTAACATTCAGCCCACAAGATGGTGTGCACAGCAGCGGCTCACTCGCGAATGAGAAGAGAAGTTTTGCGAATGCCAAAGAGTAACTATACCTATATTAACTAGTGTACGACTACTCTTTGAAGAATGCTGAATTCAACTTGAGTGTTCAGTTCTTGATCAAAAACTTCGATATTAATAAGAGTGGGAAAGTGTCCTCTTCATGCTTCTTCCTCTTCTTCATCATCCTCACCTTTTCTCATCACCATGTCCACAAGGATTACACCTGTAACGTTGCCGGCTTTGCAAAGTGTTTTGTGCGCTTAATATTCAATACTATACTATCATCATCATATAAATATATATATATATATTTATGTATATATATATTATGTGTGTGCATTGTGGATTGTGGATAATTGTTGCTTGAACTTTCTAGTTTACCAGCAAAAAGGATGCCTCGACGTAAACAAGATCAACCGAAACGTATGAAATGTGAGTGTGATTTCAATATTTCAATATCTTCTTTTTCTATCTCTTACTGTTCGTTATCGATATTTATTTACATCACTACATGTTGGCTATATATTGAACGTTATAACGTTCTATGCTGTATACTTTGTATTGTACATTGCTGTATATTGCTATATATTGTGAAGGAGAAAAGTTTCTATTCTCTCTGTACTCTTCTTCTTCCTTTTGCTTTACGATTTTCATTCAAGAAAGAGGGAGAGAGAGAGAGGCCAGAATTTCCGTTCGTCAAAATTCAATCGAATATTCCATCTTCTTCGCTTTCTCTCACTTCTAAGTGAGTATTTCTACATGTGTGCGATTATCGAATTGAAAAGCAATGAGAAAAAAGTGCCTCTCCTCTTTATTCCTATCTCACCTACTTTGCCACTGACGGTGTCTACATATACACGTCTTATAAGTATAAAATGAATTGGTGTGTATATATATGTGTGTGTGTAAGTATCGGTTCAGTGAAAGATTCAACAGCTTGGACGGATTTCTCATCCATGAGCAATTCCATTTATCTGTAACAATTGATTTTTGGTGCCCGAAGATCTCATCCCTCTTAGCGGGTCTAGAAGGCTCGAATATCGATTCTCTCTCTCTTTCTCTTTCTCTTTCTCTCACTGAACACAGAAACAGAGTGTTAGCGGTTCGATTATTGTGGGCTTGTATCTGGACTGGAAAAAAAGTATATATGTATATTCCAAAAGAGAAGAGGAATACGCACACACACACACATATACACACAAGACAATACCAAACCGCTGTTCAAGCCTACTACTTGTAATAGTGCCAATACGGCGTGTTTCGTTTGTGACCTGCATGAGGATTAGTAGATGGATATTTAGTGCTTCTCTCTCTCACTCACTCACTAACAACCCACAACAGACAACCTTTAATGCCCTTTTTGCAAGGAAAGCTTCCGAGAGAGAGGGGATAAAGTAGCCGATTCAGATCCGCTCGTCCGTAGACAAATTTTTCAGTTACAATTCAACACAATTTCTTCGAAGCCGACGAATTTCCTCTCTCTCTCTTTCTCTCTTCCTCTCAGCATCATTTTTGTGTGTCTAACACTGGAAATCATGCTTCTCTCTCACACATTTACTTTAATGCCGTTTATATTCTCGTCCATTCATCGTGATCATGTATTGCTGGTATCATGTGGTCTCTCTTCTGTCAGTACATTGTACCTTTGGTATGGATAAAAGATGATGAGAATATTAGTTGAGCTCTGTTTAGACTGTTCACACATGATCCAGTGTTTGTGATTTGAATATACATGTATCTGTGTGTTGTTGATGACAAGTAGCCATGGTTGGAGCAGAGTGAGAAAGAGTGAATTGATAAGAATCATTTGACAAGAAATTCATCAAACTTGTGACATGCCTTTTTTTGTCTTTACTCATACATTCGATACTTTTGCTTCTTTTTTTCTCAACAATCTTTCTGTCACTGTCTTTCTTGGCTTCTTGAACGTTTTGTTGTTAAAGGAGGAAAGCGAGAGAGAGAGAGAGAGAGAGAGAGAGAGAGAGAGAGAGAGAGAGAGAGAGAGAGAGAGAGAGAGAAATAGTCTCCAGAATACAGTTGAAATGATATAAATTTTCACCAATGACAGCCATCAGTTAGCTGGTGAACACTTTTTATTTATGATCCATTGGGAAACATTTTGTGTAGCAAACTACTAGAGGGAGAGAGCTTTTCGTTCAAACAAAAAGGCTGTCCAAAAGTTTGTTGCACTATTTTGACTCTCTCTCTCTCTTTGTTTCTCTCTTTCTCTCTCTCTCTTCCTTTCTTACTCCATTCAAATGTTCCATGGAGTTTCTTCTTCTTCCTCTTTGAATACCTAAAAATAACCTGAGAAAACCTCTCTCTCTCTCTCTCTCTCTTTCTCTTTCTCTCTCTCTCTCTCTCTCTCTCTCTCTCTCTCTCTCTCTCTCTCTCTCTCTCTCTCTCTCTCTCTTTCTCTCTCAGAAACTAGCGGCAAAAGTCATAGGCATATACATACTTATATATGTATACAGAAAATATATACGTATGGCAAAAATTTTCGGCACTTCTTAGGGCCACAGATCACTTTTCTGTCGGTGCTGATAGTGGTGCAAACTTGGTCGCTACAGGCGATTGAAATGAGCCAAAGAACGAGCTGGAAGAGAGAGAGGCCACTTTCGGTGTAATTTACTGGCCATTCGGGTAGAGAAGCGAAACCAGATTCAATTGAGATAGCCCTGTGAAAACGTATTTATCATTCCAAATTCAGGCTTCTTCGTTTTTTTTCTCTCTCTTACTTCGAGATTCAACCAGAAATGATACTGCTAAAAACTGAATGATTACATTCTATAGGAATTTATCTTTCTTTTCTTTCGTTCTTTTATCACTGAAAAATAACAAAATCTGAATATCAAAATGATTTCACTGGCCATCTGAGGCTGTCTATCTTCCTCTCCTGGTCATTCCATCTTCTTCTTGTTGCTTATTCGAAAATGTTGGAAAAGAAAATTAATTATCTTCAAGCACCTCATTTGATCGGTATTCTTTCTGTTCGATATTTATTTCATTGCATATACACAACATACACACATTTTCGATATCTTGATCTGTGTTATGAAGAGTCATGATGCTGCGTACATCAATACACATCACCTTGATGAAGAATATATTTCTTTCTCTCCCTCTCTCTCTCTCTTTCTATCATCATGATCCCACCCACGTGAAAAGTAATTAACTCGACAGAGATGATGAGATGTGGATGAGAAATAGCTAGTTACAAATGACACCAAGTGGTAGTTATCATCTTCCTTAACACTTGATTCTCTCTTTCTCTCATATTGATGGCGACAATTTCAAATACTCCTCTTCTATATACCTTGAGGCATCACCAAAAAATTTCTATCTCGCTCTCTCTTCTCTCATTAGCTTTACATTCTTTTACAAACAGTATATACATTATATATTTCTCTGCGGTCAGAATCAAGAGCAATCGAGTGATCGAAAATTTTCTGATGCATTTGATAGGCTCAAAATGAAAGCAAATCATCTTCCAAAACTGTCAGAACTCTATTTTATCTCTCCCTCTCTCTTCCACAAGACGTTCATCTTTTCCCACCCAAAAGTGGTTACTTTCTTTCCAGTTGGATGAAACTGAATGATTAAGCGGGTTCACTACCAACTAGCTTACGAGGAATCAAGTGTTGCTCTTGGAATTTGAAGGAGAGAGTGAGTAAGAAAGTGAGAGAGAAAAATTTTCTCAAAGATGAGAGGTCTTAAATGTATATTTTTATTGAGAGGGAGAAAAGTCTAGCTTATTGGGAGAGAGAGAACAGGTAAGACCAAATGAGAGAGAGAGACTCAACTATATATACACATGATCGTGTATAGAAGAGAAAAAGAATCAAAGAGAAAGAGAGAAAAGATGGAGAGCAAGAAACATAAGACGGTGATTAATGAGATGTTACCTGACTTATATATCAGGCTAAGATTTTGTGTAAACGAATGAGCCGAAAAATTTGATGATTATCCTGATCGCTTTCTCTTCAGCTCTCTCTCTCTCTCTCTCTCTCTCTCTCTCTCTCTCTCTTGTGTGTGCTCTTTCTCATTTACTGCATCACTGAGTGACAGTTCGCCGATCGGCAGGCTTGTGTGTACTAGCTATGGGCTAGCTTGAATGATGAACTTTCTCATGTGAGATGATTTTACATTACATTATTGCTCTCCGAGTCAAAGAGAGAGAGAAAAAAGAGAATCAAAATTCCAGAGGGAGAAAATTTCGATTTCAACCTCTTATCGGTGTGTATGAAAGTGAGCATATATTATCGTTGAATTGATGATAGAAATGAGACACAAAATGATTCAAATCCTGCAAGAGAGAGGAAGAGAGAGAAAGTAACCAGTCAAGACAAGTGCTTCCGAAGCTTTATCACCTCTTTTGCTTTCTGACATATTCCAGAATACTTTTGAAGAACCAAAATCCATCGGATAAGCCATAAAGGATGATGATGAGACCAACTTTTCTCAGCGACATCGCTGAGTAGGCATGTGAAAATGCGTTGGTGAGAGAGCAGAAAACGCATGGAAGAAGAAATGGAATAGATTTTTCATTTCCAATATATATTTGCAATTATTCATGAAGATACTTGGAGGTCTCTGTCCCTCATTTGCGTCTCACTAACATGCTCTCTCTCTCTTCCTATCTCTCTCCTATTCTAGGAAAAACGTCGAAATTTTTATTTCGTTTTCTCTTTTTTCTCGGAAAACTTGGCCATATTTTAGCTACTCATCAATAAGTCCAGCGTCTTTCCTCCCTCTCCCCCTCTCTCTTTCTCTCTCTCTCTCTTTCTCTTTCTCTCTTCAATCTCCTCTATTTTGGACAGTTTTGCCAATTAAAAAACAGGTCCAAACCGATGTTATTCGCTCATTTTTCTCTCTCCAACATTCTTGACTCTCTTTCTCATGCTTTTTCTTCTTCTTCTCATCTGCTATCTGGGAATCCTGAAGGCACTAGAAGGCGCTACTGTTTATAGCCTGTGTACAAGTTTATGTACCTTATTCATATTGCCACTTGCCGGTCGAATGAGCTTTCCTCTCTTCCATAACAAGCTATTGATATCCACTAGAGAGAGGAATAAATTTTAAATGCAAAGATATTGCCAGCATCTATAGCATTTATGATGGCCAAATTTTATTGAATCTGACGAAAGAAAAAGGAAAACTTTTTTTCACCTTCACAAAAAAAGTTAAAGTGAGCCTGAACAGTAAGCAAGAGTAAGAGAGAGAGAGAAAGAGAGCCTCCACTCACTTGAGCTCACGCCTCTTTACACTGAATTATGTCCAATATTTTTTTCACTCACTGAACAGCCTCTCTAAGCGGTGGTAACTTATCATATTTACGCTTGACAGAAGATTCCCTGGAGAGAGAGAGAGAGAGAGAGAGAGAGAGAGAGAGAGAGAGGGAAGAAAAGAGGCTGGCCTTTGAGTGTTCACGCTTCTTGAGCCAAGAGAGTGAGCAAAAATACATATTTTATCGAAGCGCCGCCTACTTTCTTTTCATAATCATATTTTGACCACAAACTGAGGGAGGAGCTTGTGGTACATAAAAAGCTCCAGTCAAAAGTGTTTGCGCATTTGGGTACTTTCTTTTTTTCTCTCTTTTTCTAATTTTTATTGATTGAAAGAGGGTGAAAAAAATTTCCAATTCACACAAATAATGTGTGTATGTGTTTATGAAGCTTGTTGAAATAAGGTGGCAAGCATATATACACACACAAAGCGGAAAAAGAAATGCTTCTCTCAGCAGCGATGACACAGCTAACTTGTTCATTTATCAACGCTTACACCAAAAATTCATGTAATGTTCACCTCATATTTTTTGCTTCAGACTGTTTTATACTCACTACTTGCTTACTCCTTTTTTTCAACTCACTTTCGGAAGGAGAAGAATTTTTTTTTCTTCATCTTTTTTCACTCACTCTCTCATCATTCCATCTTTGCCTGTTTGGTCTCTCTCTCCTAACAAGTGGAAGCGTGATACACTAGTGATCCCTGGAAGGGGTCACCAGTGTAAGTTATAAAGTGAAAGAAAGATAATTTAAAAATAAGAGGGACCATAAATATTTTGTAAAGAAGAGAGGCAACCAGAAAGAGAGAGAAAGAGAAAGAGCAAACATGATCAGAGGATGAGATTGGAGAGAGAGAGCTACAGCAGCCAAAGAGTGAGAAAAGAAAGACTGGAGAAAGTTAAAATTAATGAGATTAATTTCAGTTTAGTTAGAATTTTTATGTTTAATTTGATTTGTTATGTATTATAAAAGATTTATCAAAAAAACTACTATAAATTATAACCCAAATCATGATTTCAACTCACTGAAACTCATTTTTGAGAGAGCATAGGGAAGAGAGAGAGAGAGAGAGAGAGAGAGAGAGAGAAAAGAGGAAAAGAAAAATTTTCATTTTCCCTCTTTATACATATATATACAAATATATAGGATTTTTGTATAATGAGTAGCAATTTCTATTGCTCTTCGCTTTTCGTCCCTCATTTCGATATAGCTCATTATGAATGCGAAAATCATATTATGAAATGAAGGAGAGAAAGTGAGAGGAGAAATTCATGGAAGCAAAATGTTCACGGTTGGTGAAATTAAGGGGAATGTTTGGACTCATGATGTAAGAAGCTATGTATAGTATTACCCTTTGAATAGCCGTGAAAATAGCTTGCATAAATATCACACACATCCACACACACGCAGAGGCAATCATGGTGAGAGGTCGTTGTGATGAGATGCAAGTGAGTATCAAAAAGTAACTAGTAAAGAGTGATGATGAAAGAGAGGGAGAGAGAAGCTAAGATCTTGAGTGAGCCTAAGAGAGAAAGGGAGAGAGAAAGAGAGAGAAAATACCTGAGAAATCAGCAACTTAGTTTCAGGAATGAAGAGTAGATTTTGTAAAAGCTTGAGTAAGAAAATTTTGTGTATTTTTTAAAGACAAGATGAAAACAAAACAAAAATAATAAGAGAGAAGGGAAAAGAAGATGGCTAAAATCAAGGATAAAAGAAAGATAAGATTTTTTTGCCCACAAAAAGTAAAGAAAAATCGTGATCATCTTTGCGTTCTTGTGTTCATCTATTCTTGTTGTAGTCGATAGGAGCAATAAGAGAGAGAGAGAGAAAAACATTTTCAGAAACCATATACAGAGATGAAAAGATGAGGCAAAAGAGGAAAGATAAAGAAGAAGCCTCCTCTAAAACATGAGTAACGTAAGAAGGCCAGTTAGAACTTTTCAACTGGTCACTTGGCAAGTTAGCCGCCTTCACGGTAATATATATGAGCGTGCAGTTAGTTTTATTTTTTTTTCTCTCTCTCTCAAAAACTTTACAACCTTCGCCAAAATGTGAATATGATTTGCAAGGGAGAGAAAAGAATGAAAATTTTCTCAGCTGGTTTGGATTGTAAGCTTCTCATTCGCTAGGCTATTTTATCCTGTATTTTTCATCAATTCATTTCTCTCTCTCTCTCTCTTGGCTAAGGTCACACTCAAAAACCCGAAGAAGAAGAAGAAGAAGAAGAAGAAGAAGTGGTCACACTGTGAGCCTTGTATGTGTATGAGTGTGTGTACATGCTGGCACATGGAGAAGGAGGTCGCGGCCACGGTTGGCCGAGCAAAATGTGTATACACAGAGAGGTCAGGATATGGAATTGACCAATGGTCAGGATATATATCGGCCACACGAAAGAGAAAGAGAAAGAGAGAAGATTGGAAACATTGGAACACACAACACAAGGCGCTCCGAAACTAACTAAATTTGGGCCTTTCACTTCTTGCCATGAGTGAATGATTTTGCGTGTTACTCATGCCAATCTGTGTGTATGTGTGTGACTTGAAAAAGTGAACCTGAACAAGCATGGATGCCACTTTTTGGGGCTATGTATTGAAGCCTGTTGAACAGTGGAAGAGGAAAGAGAGAGAGAGAGAGAGAGAGAGAGAGAGAGAGAGAGAGAGAGAGAGAGAGAAAGATCCATAGAAGAGGTTGAGAGATTCATACAGACAATATATATATATTCGAAAAACTCGGGGAGCCCTCTTGTTGACCGCCACTGTTTTCAAAGTGGCCATCGGGTTTGAGGTCATATTTTGCAAACTTTTACCGACTTTTGCATATACCTTTCTTTTTCTCTCTTCCTCTCTTTTACTCACTCTTTTTCACGTAAATTTTGGCAACGTAACAGTGACCATTTGACCAATCAGTTACCGAATGTATGTCTCTCTCTCACACACACACAAAATTTTTCCACCTTCTTGTTACTACTATACACTCAATCGGGTGCTTACACACACATACTCACACAAATCTTCATGAATCGATATCAATCATGAAGGAAATAGAATGACAAAAGTATTTTCTCTCTCTCTCTCTCTCTCTCTCTCTCTCTCTCTCTCTCTCTCTCTCTCTCTCTCTCTCTCTCATACAAACACGGTTCACAACAGCCTCCACAATCTGAGTCAAGATTTTGCTTTATTCAGCCAAACTGCTGTATGTGTTTGTGTTTGAGAGAGAGAGAGAGAGAGAGAGAGAGAGAGAGAGAGAGAGAGAGAGAGAGAGAGAGACTCTGCTCATGTAACCTCTTTTTTTATGGAACCTTTTTGTCCATTTTATATAGAGCTTTCCATTATATTTCTACACCTCCCCTTTCCAGGAGGAAGACAAGGTGATAGAAAAGTAGAGGAAATCAAACTTTGTGAAGTCCCTGATTTGATGGAGGAGAGAAAGAGAGAGAAAGAATGACTTTACAAGATGAATACAATCAGAAAAAATCCTACATCAAAATGCTGACAAAACATATTCTCGAGGTAATCTCAAATCTCTCTTTCTTCCTCTCTCTGATCCTTCATTCTTCCTCATCTTCTTCTCTTTCTCACTCTTCTCATACATCAATCTGGATGACATTTATTGCCCTCGATGCTGTTTAAATTAATTCATTTGTCCAATTTTCATCTAGTAATCAGTATATATGTCATATCACCGTACATACACACACATACACATACACACTCATATAAGCCTATCATATCTTATTATCATAATTCATTTTGATGCTAATTTCTTCTTTCCACTACCACTTGCCTTGCTTCCCACACATCAAGAGTGATTATGATTCATTTTGTATACTCAGTATTTTCCATCATCTTTCACTTTTTTCGACTCTCTCTCTCTCCATACTAGTACTACTACTACTACTATTATCTTTATCTCACTGAATTTAACATTCGTTCTACAGATTCAATTTACAGCCACTTGAAAAGATATTCCATCTCTATGGTGAGCATTCAATCTGATCACTCTCCCTCTCCCCTCACATCTTCTAAAGTCACTCAAATTTTGAGAGAGAGAGAGAGATCGCAAAGTGGAGCTTCTTCTTCTGCTCGGTGCTATCAAATCATAAATTATCCAATTGCCATCATCATTAGCATCAACAAACTGATCGCCGGTAGCTTCGTTTATCATGAATCTTGGAACTTAAATTTTTGCTATCTATTCGTTGCATATACACACACACATATATATATATTTATTATATGCTTCTTTACCTAGTTGAGATCCCTGAATTTTGTGTGTGTTAGAGAGAAATGATTGCTGCTCGATCTTCGTCAGCCGAAGCGAATTAATCATCACATCATCAGAGGGCGAATGTAGGAAAAAAGTCCGATAAAGAGAGAGAGAGAGAGAGAGAGAGAGAGAGAGAGAGAGAGAGAGAGAGATGGAAAAGAAGATGAAGATTTTTGCTTTTTTTGAGATCCAATCAAAGTGGATGAAAGACTTGAGAGGCCAAAAGTGAACATCTCATTTCATAATCATCATCACCATGATCATGTGTAGTATGTGGAGTATGAAAATTTCAAGTTACCTATCTTCCTGAAACCACATGTGCGTGTGTGTGGGCCTCGGAATTAATATGTATATTCCCCCTAAATCAGCCTCAAATATCATTTGAAACTATCTTAATCATATTTCATCGTCTACCACCATCTTACTCACACACACAAATATTGCCTAGATTATGAATGGAAACATTTTATTGGGCAAAAATTTTTATGATAGCATCTCATATCTTTCAACTTTTCATCAGAAATTAAAAGTGAAAGATGAAAATGAAAAAAATTCGATCCTCTCTCTATTGCAAGTAGAAAAAAAGAAGTGAACCAAAATCAATTCACACACACAAGCCACTTGCCTCACCTCCATTGCGCATGTTTCCTCCTACTTTCTTTAAGATTTGCACACAAGAGCACCGGTTTGAGGTCGAAGATTTTTCGGTTGCTTTCTCTCTCTCTCTTTACTTTCTCTCTTCTCTTGTGTGTTGATTAAGAAAATTGAGAAAAAAAGTTTACCTCTCATATAAATCACAAGTCGAGATCAGCCTCTCTCTTTCAGTCACTTTTTCTATCATGAGTATTCCATAGAATATATAGTACATATATAAGTGATTATATATATATAAAATTCACATCGACCTCCGCATCTTCTCATCTCTCTCTCTCTCGCACTCACATCCACATACATATTCGCCCGCAAAAAGCATCAATACCACCGGACTGATGACTGGAGTATGTGTGTATGAGAGAGAGAGAGAGAGAGAGAGAGAGAGAGTAGCTGTACTAGCTGGTGAGTGTGTGTGGATGAGACCAGAATAGAAATTAGCCGTGCAGAGAAGAGCAAAGAAGAAGACGAGAAGATGAAAGTGAAATACACAGAATGAAGGATAAGATTAGGTTTTGATGTGAGAAAGATGTTATATTTCAGATTCTCATGAAAAGAGAGAGAAAGTTTTCATCGTCCCTTAGCAATGGAGAGATCTCTTAGCTTGGGTCCTCATTTTGTTTCTCTCTCTCTCTCCTTTTCAGCGATTTATTCCCTTTCAGGATGATCGAAAGAGGCATTCCGGATGATCCTTTTTCCATTCCTTTTCATTCATGTTACTTCTTATTTATGATGATCCGGAGCAAGATACCGGACAAAATAGAGAAAAAGAGAGAGAGGCTAACTGATGACGGAGGAGAGAAGATGAAGATGATACAAAAATTTGGAAAGATATCAAAGTGGACTGAGTGAGAGAGTAAGCATAGTGGAGAAGAAGAAGAAGAAGAAGAAGATAAAAAGGAAAATAAAATAGGGAGAAAAGATAAAGATGGAGATGAGGATTTATTCTCATGTTGCCATTGCTCACCGTTGATCCATAATGATCGCTCCTCAAAGGCTACCCAAAAGATATACTGTCTCTTGTCTAACTTTCTTTCATCTTTTTCCTTCTCTCTCTCTCTCTCTCTCTCTCTCTCTTACTCACTTTTCTTTCTATTATGTCAAATAAATATATTTTCTCTCTCTCTCTCTCTCTCTCTCGCTTCTTTCTATGGATCTCAATTCAATATCGCTTTACAACTCTCAAAGTCCACTTTTCTTTCTCCATGTCACAAATGCCCATATCGCTAGGCCATTTTCATCGAAAAGCCGATGTGAATTTAGCTGTACTGTAAGTGATAGTCTCTATTCTCTCTCTCTCTCTCTCTCTCTCTCTCTCTCTCTCTCTCTCTCTCCGCTTTATGCTTGTATTCTTCTTCTTCTTCCGATGACCAACACACTCGGTAGTAGCAGTTCACAGCAAAATGGCTGTTAAAGTGACCGACAAGTTGGCCACTTAATAGCCGCTCTCCTTACTACTACTTTTCAGTCTCTCTCTCTCTTTCTCTTGAAAATTTTGACTCATCATTCTCAAGTATTTCTCTATCTCTTCCTCTCTCTTCCTACCTGTCTTGTTATTTCTGAATATGTGGACAAAGCGGGTGAGAGAGAGAAAAAGAGAGAAAAAGTACTTCCAAAAGAGCAATAAGCCAATAAGCTGGAGTTAAAATGTGTGTTGCAAAAAGCAACAGTAGCAAAAGTGTGGCACTTATGGCAGGGGAATTCTTCCAGAGAGGAATTCAGAGACAGAGAAAGGTCAAAAGATAGAATAAGACATCGGTGAGGAGGCAAACAATTAAGAAGAACAAAACATTGAATGAAAGCAAAATGCTGGATAGAAAAAGGTAGAGAGAGAGAGAGAGAGAGAGAGAGAGAGAGAGAGAGAGAGAGAGAGAGAGAGAGTAAATGAGAGGAATAGAAAAGATGACCAATAGATTGGGGAAGAAGAGAACAGTGAAAGAGAAAGAAGCAAAATTGAGAATGAAATATTACTGTCAAAACGATTGGCACTCCAAGTGGCCTACTCCTGGTGTATATAAGTCTCACAAATAGGCGCCTTTTCTTACGGCCATTCCAGGCCCTAGGGTCCAACTTTTGCTCCTCTCTCTCTTTTTCGGGTCTCATTTGTGGACTCTTTCGGCTACTGTCTTCCTCTCGAGCCGAAAAGCAATAACAATACCATCATTTGGTGACCATTTCGGAAGGTCACTATGAGGATCAACCTAAAATTACATCTTCATTTGGCCTGTGACTAGGAATTCAATTCACATTCTCTCTTTCTCTCTGGTGACTGATGCTGGGTAATTTTTTCCTCTCTCCGTCTTAATATGTTTTGAGTCTCCTCTCTGGCTAAGCTACTGATTCAAAGAGGACACTGGTTATGAAATCAGTGGAGCTGATTTGTGTTATCGGAAACGGAAATTGATGAAAATATTGACAACAAATCAGAAAGAAGAAGAAGGAGAAGAAGTTCATATCCGGATTGTTGTGTATATGAATCAAGCATTCTGTACTTGCTACAATAAAAAGAAGAAAACAAGAAAAACGTTCATCTGACTGATGTATGAAACAATTTTTCGTCTCTCTCTCTCTCCCTCTTTCCTCATGATGATGATTTTTGGACACTTAAAATGAGCTTAAAAAAGGGCCAAAATGTGATGGAATGGAATGTTTGAGGAGGAGAGAGAAAAATTTTTCTCCACTCAAAAGTAAAGTAAAGCAAAGAAAAAAAACGTAAAAAATAAGGATGAAATGTATAAGATTCATTTGCTCACATTTTGCGACTTTTTTGTTCATCAAACTCAGACAGCTTCTTTCTTTCTCTCTCTCTTTCTCCTCATCTCATTTCATCTTTTTTACGTTTGCCGCTTATGAATGATTTTTTCTATTCTCTATCACTTTTTTGTCTCATCTCCACAATCTTATTTCTTTCTTCATCTTCATCTTTTCTCATTTTTTTCTTCTCTCTCCCTCTCTCTCTTTACATCATTCTCGCCTCCTCCTCCTTCACTTTGCACATACTCATCATTCTTGAAATCTTCTTTCTCGGATAACTTCACATTTCAACTTTCGAGCCCAGCTTAACATGATTTGAGGCGTTAAATAACCCTTGGTCGAGTTACTTGTGGCTCGTGGCTTTTAATTCATGATACACCATGCATGTATACACTCTACACACCATGAATGTTGGAACAGCGTTTTGAATGAAATATATTGTATGCTCGAGAACATCTCGACGATAGTGAGAAGGAGAGAGAGAATACATACTTATTTCAAGTAGATATACTTATTTCAGAACATAGAGAGAGAAAGACCAAAAAAATATATTTTTATATGTATGTATGTGTGTTCAGTCAGCCTTTTATCATGGCAAGAGGATCATAGAGAGGAGCGGAAGTTGATGTGAAAAAAATGTTTTCTTCAGAATTTTTTGAAAAAGAAAGAGAAAAGAGAGAGAGACACATTCACATTTGAACGATTTGCGAAAAAATTTTTCTTCTTCTTTTGCCTCTGTAACTTGTATGAGATGTATGGATGTGTGTAAATGTCAATGATCCTTGATACCTAAGATGAATTCCCCTTGTATTGCTGTCTCATTCTCTCTCTCTCTCTCTCTCTCTCTCTCTCTCTCTCTATGGATGTTTGAAGCATTCATGTTGATATTTAAATATATGTCTATGTCTTCCTGTGGATACATCTTATTTCACTTTCTCTCTCTCTCTCCATTTTACAAGAGAGACTTTTTACGAACTAGAAAGATGTCCGAAAATTAGTCCGCTAAACTGATGTCGGGCGCGTGTTCCAGAGCATCTTCTTCTTCATCTTCTTCGGGAAGCTGTGAGCCCATCAATCCATCCTGAATTGCTCTTGTTCACTCAACAGAGACGTTTTTGACCCAACTTTCATCTCATTTTTCCCATCACCATTATACGACATTATATTTATGTAGATATGTTCATTTGGAAAGAGAGAGAGAGAAAGTGATATAATTAGAAATTCCATAAAATATGTGGAAAACAGAATGCCATTTGACCGAAGAATATGAATTTTCCCTGTCTCTCGTTCAAGTGTACAGTGTATTTGAAAAAAAAACTGCCGAGAGAGACGGAAAAATCAGAGTGAAAAAAATATGACAACGATTGATGACGGTGATTAAAGTGTGATTGCCATTAGATATTCATCACTTGTGAAAATGCTCAAAATTCTTGTTTATCATGTATTTTCTTAAGTACCCTGGTCGATATTTGAGACTTGTAATCCATGATAAACTTTTTCTCTTTTGGCTCTCTCTCTCTCTTTCTCTCTTTCTTCGATAATCCAACGAGTCTAGTGGAGATGATAGCATATACAGCCCATGTGTGTATATAAAACTTGAAATCTTATCGATTGCTACAATCAGTATATTTTTCAGGCTCAATTTCACCGCTCAATTGATAACAAACTTAGCCATTTGAAATATTTATTTATCTCTCTCTCTCTCTCTCTCTCTCTCTCTCTCTCTCTCTTTTCTCCTCATCTTCTGATAGAGAGGCAGAGAAAGAGAGAGAGAGAGAGACTCTATTGGAAAAGCCAGTGATCTTGGTCATGATATGATATAAGTGGCAAATTTTTTATCACTTGATGGAATATATCCACTTTTTTCGCCTTTTTGAGCTCTTTCTCTCTCTCTCTTCCTCTGATTTGGGTTAAATTTTTGAGCTGTTATTGTCTTTTTATCCGTTCATTTTGATGGAGAAGAAAAAAGGCTTTCTTCATCGAAACCGAAGCAAAATACGCCACCTTAAACGTCAAGTATTTAGCTGAAGTGGAGAGTCAAATTTTGTGTGTACTACAGCGAACAATACTTACTATAGTTACAAAAGTCAAAAATTGTATAGATACTTTGATGAATTGTTTGATTCATCATCATCATGATCATTATCTCATGGAGGAATGTTCAAGTAAAAAACCGGAAGAAGAGTAAAAAGGCGGTATCCGTTATTGTATATGTAGTTCATATAAGAATGATAAAAATCAAAGAACTCGGGCTAAAAAATTTAGGTAATCTTTTGCTGGGTTCAACAGTAGCAACCAGTAAGGAATGCTTGATATACACACATATTCTTTCATTGAGAGTGTTTACATATAAATGAGCTTGAAAATAGAGTGAACATATACATTCAGTCATTCATTCAGTCTCTCTTGGATCCATTCGCTTGACAGCGCGTATCATTCAAAACGTGTCACGCATTCACTATTATTATTATTACTATTATCATTGTATATATAGATCCAATAGAATATGTATATTAGTGTGTATGCAAAAAAACGCATGTTCCGTGAAAAATGCAAATCACTTCCACAAGAGATGATCGCTTTATATACTCACACATACAATAATAGTAATAATATTTGGCCCCACTTGACTCCTATTCATTCATTCAAAATTTTTTTGTCGATCATTTTCAAGTAAGACTTGACTTCACTGAGGGGAACTGATTTTTGATAGCTATTCATAAAATCATTGAACCGAAAATCATAACTTCCCATTCAAAACATCCCATATGCTAGGGAAGTATAGAGAGAGCGCAAAATATTTCAACAATGTGTGTAGGGAAAGAATATGCATATTTTACATTATTACAAATCGTTTGAAAATCGATCAGATTTGATTTCCTCCTCTCTCTCTCTCTCTATTTAGCTATTGTTCTTCAGGGTATATCAGGACCTTAGGAGACATCAATTTTGCCACCCTCGTAAGGGAGAGGGAAGGGAGATGGAAAAGTTCTGATGATGATAAATAGCCTCTATCAGGTCATAATAATAATAATGTGAGCACAATACTCTATTGTGATTGTTTGTTCATTTAGGTGTCACTGGATTACGATTAATTGTGATCATGATCAAAAAGTTTACTGAATTGAGTGACTATATGTGATATTAAGGGATGAGGAGAGAGAGAGAGATTGGAATCATGTAGACTAGGATAAATCAGATGGTCATCTTCATGAGAGTACATGTACATCGGCATGATGGATAAATGATTTCTTCTATCAAAGTCAACGTGTTTCGTGTGCTCTTTCTCTCTTCTTTCTTTTTGGATCCGAAAAGATGAAAAATAAGAAGAAAAAGCGAAAAAAACACGGTTTAAGAGGAAAAAAATGCGTCTCCATCACTTTTAGATTTGCTCTCTCTTCATCATTTCTCTTCCCCGTAGAGAGCGAAGGGGAGGGATGGAGGAGAGTGAGAGAGAGATTGGAGTAAAGATGATGACTTCATCTGAGAAGGGATAATTTCATTTTCCCACTTTCACTAAGGAATATGATTCTCCCCCCTCTCTCTCTCTTTCTGATCCATTGAAAGTTGCTACCTGTTCTCTTCCCAGGATCTACTTCTCAGTGTCGCTCTCTTTCTCCCGCGAGATCATATCTTGGATGCTGTGATGGAACAAGAATGATGACCTCTATCAATATGATGGGCATTATAGTTGTTTTATTTTTTCTCTTCGCTCTCTCTCTCTCGTTCTCTCTCCCACAGGCTTCAGGACATACAGAGAATATGATTCAGAAGAGAGAGATGATTCAATAGTGAAACTTGTACACTTTTCTCCTGGAGAGAGAGAAAAGAGACAGAATCTGAGAAGAAGAGGAAGAAAAACTGGAATTGGTGAGAAGGAGAGGCCAAGAAAACCATGAAATATTGGATGATTGCTGCTCAAATAGAAAGAGAGAGAGAGAGAGAGAAAAGACAAAATCAGATATAATCAAATATATCATCATTTCTTTTGCTTGATATCTCACTTCTCACTCAGAAGAAACATGAGAAGTCTTTTCAGCAAAAACATTGGCTTCTTATCATTTTCTCTTATTTTATACTGTGATATTGCTTTCTCTTTCTGCCTCTTTATTCGCCAATCTTTCATCCTATTGGCCTTTTCTCTCTCTCCCTCTCCCTCTCCTTCTTCCTCTATCTCTCATCCCTATTCTCATCCTCCCCACGGCTCACAAGCATATTTCTCCATCATACACAACACTTTTGATTCTTTTCCATTTTCATCATCATGCTTCTCTTTCGGATACCATCATGATTCTCACTTTTCGTCACATCTACAATATCCAAACTCTTCGATCACATACACACACAGAAACATAGCTACTCGAACTGATGCAGATGTGCTCTTGCTCATCCAGTTAAGAGATGGAAAATACTTTTGATTATTATTCCAATAGGAACTGATGAAAACATGGATAGTTTTGGCCATTCAAAGGAAGAGAGAGAGAGAGAGAGAGAGAGAGAGAGAGAGACAAACATTGCCAATGGTGACAATGGATTTAGACCGGGTTAAGCATACGTTCTCACTTCTTTGCATCCCTCTCTTCTCCATTTTCCCCTTTCTCTCATCCAACATCCCAGTAAATCATGCTGCTGAATCCTCTCTCTCTCCATCTTCATCCCTGTATCCAGCCCGTTGAGGCTTTTTCGAGCAAATAGGAAACATACACACACAGAAACGGTGAAAGATAGAGGAAGAGAGCACGAAAGACTGATTTTGACTGCATCTTTTAACCAAATTATCCTCTCTATGTTGATGTATGTCTCTACAATATTCGCATTCTCCATCTCTCTCATTCATCCAAGAATAATTCATGTTCATGAGATGACATTGGCCCGCAAAAACTATTGTTACGCTTTCACGAGCCTTCGACAACATGTTTAATCAACCCTAATACTTTACATCCACATAAATGCATATGATTTAGAAATTCTGAATAATATCACTTCAAATCATCAAATTTCTTCAATAAACTGCAAAAAACAGCTGTTTCACTACTTCATGCTTGGTGTATTTCATCCAGCGTTACCTTGTATATCATCAATCGAACTTCAGTATACCTTCTCCAATCAACGAATTGATCTGATTTCGAAATAAGCACCATAATAACAATCAAGATTCACACTCCAAGTTCATAGTGACCCCTGAAAGTTTATTGGAGAAAGCTTGCGATGCTCAACTTTCACCCAAATGGAATAGATAAATTCCTCCTCATAATCATTACTATTGGCTACTACCGCTACTAGTTGGAGCGTGTTTCTCTATCATGAACATGTGAAAATAATTCGATTCATTTTATCCTGAAAATACTGACCAATAAATCATCGAATGAATGGCCAGCAAGTGAGCTCCTCTCTCTCCCTCAAAACTATTTCCGCCCAAAATTGAATATAAGAAGCCGGCAAAAGTTTATCTCTCAAAACACACTACACTTCCTCATAGATTCGTGAGAAGCTTACGGGAATGATGATGATCAGATCAAGCTTAAAGTAGTTGTGTGTGCATAATAATAGTTGAAATAGACTTTCAATCATTTTGACTAATCAAATGAGAAAGTATAAAAGTAAACGATGGCCGTACTGAAGAGAGAGAGAGAGAGAGAGAGAAGAAAAAAATTACTCCAAATCTTTGCATAAATTATCAAAATTGTGTTGATCACCTCGAATAGTGAATTAACATAATCATGGTGAAATTTTTGCTCAACTGAGAGCGATAGAAAGAGAGAAAGAGAAAAAGAGAGGCTATCATCATGATTTGAGATTTTGCATGAATTTTCTATTCGAAATTCTTTTGATTTCTTTTGATTTAACTTTTATGCCAATCTTACTCGGGACACGTTGCCTATCTTAACTTTGAGAAGACCGATGATTTATTATCAAAGTGTATTTTGATTTCGAGAGTAAAGAAACACCTTTCATTCACCTCTTTTGCTATATATGCTGAACCACTTCTCTAAATATGCAAAAATTAATACCACCAATATGCATGAATTCTGTGAAACAACAGCATCACTTGAAAGTCCTGTCAAAATTGGCGCCAATTTCTCGGCCATATAACATTCCTTCACCTCACTAGATGACCAAAACTTGCAGACTGTGGTGATGAGGCGGCAGGACTCGTAAATTTTGCCCATTTCACCCACAAAATAGTGCCATATTTTCCGTGTGTAAAATTTGGGAGAAAATTCTACCGAAACCTCATTCATAGTAGATCCTCATCTTCCGAAACATCCATTAAATGTGTATATATATCAGCTCATCGATACACTCGTCTCATGAAAGACGCGAAAGATAGAGGATCACCATCATCTTCATCTCCATCAGCATCCAGATCAGCTGAAGAAAGTATCATGAAGCCCATATTGTTGCTGTTGGCCATATTTTTTTCCTCATCCCTCATCCCATCGCATCATTCTTCCATGGACATATCCATGGTCATCTATTTCGTTTCTCTCTCTCTCTCACTCTATCCCCTCCTCTTATGGCTTTCCATTCTTAGATCCCATCACTTGGACTATCCATTCTATTCTCGTCAATCATTTCTGTCCACCTTCCTCATAGGGAGGCCACATTATCAGGCCCATTTCGACGACTTCATGGAATAGCTCTCTCTTTCTCTCTCTCTTTCTCTCTCTCTCTCTCTCTTCACATAGAAGTAGGGACCATTTAATGATGGACATGAAATCATCAAACGGGACTAAACATTTATGGACACTCTATTACACCACATTACTGATGGCACCAAGTTTCTCTCTCTCTCTTCTCCCTATTTCACACACACACACACACACACACAAGTGGGTGGTTGAAAGGAGGAGTTGAATGAGGAAGAAAGAGAGATAAGGAGAGAGAGAGAGAGAGAAAATATATATATTCTTTTCGAAAAGAAGAAGAGAGAGAAAGCTTCAAGACATCTCAACTATCGTCCATTAAATTTTTCCCCATGAATCCGTCACTTTTTCTTTGCTACGTCAATCTTTCATTGCCTTCATCTTTTTATTTTCCAATCAATTTTCATGATATCTGGTGAGAGTAAACGGGAGTTGTATTGAAGTGATCATGAATCTTGGCCAAGTATAAAAGCCCAAAAAATCACTGTTTTTCTTCATTTTTATTCCAATCACTATCGTGAAAAACTGCAATATTATTCCATTTCCCACATCCATTATTGCTGGTTGTTGAGAGGAAAGCTTCCAAGATGCATTCTTGAAGAAATTTCTGACTCTCTTCTATTCTTCCTGATGATGAGAGGAGAAGAAATGATGATATTTTGCTTCTTGAAGAAGAGAGACAGAGAGACAGAGGAAAAGATATGAACGAAAAACCCTGAAAATGAGGCAAGAAAGAGAGACTAAATTGTTTGTGCCTTTCATTTGATTACTATTCCAAGTCAAATGAAAGAATGTGTTTTGAATATTTCTCTCATCATCAACATCTTGCTAATTGACTGGCTGTGAAGACATTTATGAGTGGAAAATATAACTTCTTCTTCTTCTTCATCTTCATCTTGAGGTTCCTATTATTAGGATATGAGCCCACATGTCACTTAGAGAAGAGGCAGAGAGACACAAAATTCAGTTCTTCTTTTTCTTTCAGCCTTTCTCATGATAACGATGGAGAGCCTTTTTGCTGATGTTCTGGAATCAAATCATGACAGAACAGAACATATACAGATAGGGAAAAGTTTTCATGGAGGTTGGAGATGAATAATTTTCGCTTTCTCTACACATTATTACTCAAAAGGGGGAGGCGTAAAGAGAAGGAGGAGGAAGAGAAAAGGGAGTATAGAGGAAGTGATTGGAAGCTATCATCATGAGGATCAAAAGAATGATATAAATTCAGATGAAATTCAAATGAATAGAGAGAATGAGTATGGAATAGATGGAGAGAGAGAGAGAGAAAAGAGAAAACTTGGATTCAAATCGAATTCTATTGTCACTTTTTATCTTTTAACTTTGGGAAAAAAATACTACATACGGAAGGATGGAAATATATTCCATAGAGTGTTGAAATTTTGTTCCATGACAAAGAAATGGAGCACAGAATGAGAGAGAGAGAGAGAGAGAGAGAGAGAGAGAGAGAGAGAGAAAAGTGCCAAGTGTAAATATATTTTATATCCATTCGAACGGTATTCGAATGATAATTCCAAATAAATCAACTTGCAAATATTCAGATCTCCGCTTGTTTGAATACTTCTGAATTTTATACTTTCTGCTTTTGAGATCTCGAGGTTTACTTATGTATTCATCGATTTTTTCGTCTCTCTCTCATTCACTTTAGTATCAAAAGTTGAAAAGTTCCAACATTCATGACAAGAAGTGAGATGAGGGTAGTCATGATTTTATCACCTTTTCTCCTTCTTTTTTTGGTGAGGAATAGAAAAGAGGGTGTAAAAGAGAGAGAGAGAGAAAGGAAAGATAAGTTCGAATTGAAATTCAATCAAATACTATGACATGGAGTGGTAATCGTAATAGAGCAACATACACACACATTCATATTCACTTGCATCAATTCAACAATTCATGATGTGACAGATAGAACCGTCGAATCAGTCACTTCTGATTTTCCATTCACATCATGAGATACCGAATTCAATAGGGCTTTCATGATGATATACATATGCATATATCGGTGTAAACATATAGACTCAAATATTGCGATATATCTATGTATTTGAACTATCTCTTTCCCATCTTTTGATCAAAGAAGAAAAAGAAGAAGAAGAAGAAGGAGAAGAAAAAAATTCATGGAAGCCTATTTATATAAGCGAAAAAGAGCCTTTCATATGCACACACACATTGACTATGAGAAGAAAGATATTATTCACAAATATACCATGAAAATTCTTGGAATCAGTTTCTCGTTCACTGTTTATCTATCGCATGTTTTACACACTGTTCATCTCAAAGTGATCCTTTTTTGCCATCATTCTCCTCATCCATCATCTCCTCCTCACTGTTCATCAATGTTACTTTTATCTCTCTTTCTCTTTCTCTTTCTCTCTCTCTCATCCCGATGGATCCTCGATTTCCCTTGCCCTTTGATCCCGAAAAATTTCTCTCTCTCATCCTATCACATCTCTCCGGTACATGACATTGTTGATGGTTTCCAACTAACCTTCAGATTGGTATCTAGAAAATTTGAAGCATCACAAGTCTAGTGTCACATCAGTTCGACATGAACGCGCTTCGATGGTCTCTCTCTCTCTCTCTCTCTCTCTAAACAAAATGATCAAGTGACTTGCTATTGCAAAATGTTTTCCCTTCCATCATGTAACTGTGTTCCGAGTTTAATCATCAAGGGACTTTCATACTCGGGTGAGATGTGATCTATCGGGAAAAATTATTCATCCTTTACATGCTCCATCATGATGTATGAGCCCAGGTCATCAGTATCATCCAGCATCCTATATATTTATGCACACAGACACATACTGTATATGCATCAGCCATTTTTGTATAAGCATAACACTATCATTCGATTTACCCATAAGTCAAACTAAACTATTACTCTCTGGAATTGAGGAATATGTTGATGTGCATACAACATAGCCTGAACATGAACTCAAGAAGGATGTGTGTGAGAGAGGAATATATTCTGGCAGAAGAGGGAGAATTCATGGGAAAAATGAGGAATAAGGAAAGAATGCTCTTCATCATTTCTTTGTGCATTTTTTTCCAATTCAATTTCAAAAATCTCTTCTCTGTATTCCATGAATTTTTACCACCCAAAAAATATTACATCATCACTTTTCATGCATGATAATTCTTTTTTGGTGCATACTTCTTCTTCAAACTCTTATGGCTTCATACGCTTAACAACTATCAAGGGTAAACCATTATTTGGTGAATAAAATTAATGAATTATCTTGCCAAATGAAAAATTGGAATTGAATATAATTTCCGTATACAGCCCATAAAATGCATACCAAATTGATTCGTTATTATCATAATCATCCACAATATGCACCCAAGTTTCCATATTAGCCATAATGAAACTGTCAGAATGCATTTTGTTCCCTAAACAGTTTCCAAATAGCATCTTCCTCAGCATCCTCGTTAGAACTTTTCTCTCTCTCTCTCTCTCTCTCTCTCTCTCTCTCTCTTCCATTCACCTTCTTGCTCTCATTTGTATCACTGAAAGTTCTCATTGCTCATTTTCCATCACATTTGATCTGTTTCTGGAATCTCACCAGAAAAGTGAGCAATCCAAGTGAATCAACTCAATTTGAAAGTTAATCATGATCCAATATGTATGAGTCGGATTTTTGGGCTGGAAAGAAAAAGTTGATAAATTCTCATTAAAACATGGAAAAAATTCAGAGAGAAAATTGAAGCACTGCAAATCATGCTCATGATGTAAAAATAAAAACTGATTTTCAAGATATACAAGGGTACATGCCTGTTGCCCTCATCTCAATTTAATTCTTTTCTATTCTTTTTTCTGCTTGTACAGTCTTCAGAGTAGTTTATTCCGAAGAATTTCTAGCAAAATACTGAACTGAAGCTATTTTTCACTCTTTTGAATTGGAAATTTGAATATTTTTCCCTTTGAGTCCACCTTTTTTTGAGCTGTTGAGGATGCCCATAAAAACATGATCAATTTATTCGTTAAATTTGATGATTTTCTCATCATTCTCACCATTCCGGCCACCAATTCAATCGTGAACCCAATATATACATGTACTTGGTTCATTTGAAAACACTCTCATGCAATATCACTCCAAATTCTTGCAATACATATTCTCTGAATAGTTGATGAAAATTGGATGGAAAATTTTCTCTATAAACTCATTATTGTTCATTTTTTTCCCTCATGAATTCGGTCTCTATCTCCCCTAATCATTCACTTTTTCAATGTTAACGGTTTTGAGGCCAAAAAAGTGTTCTCAATACAATAAGCCGGCAGCTTGAAAAACAAAAGAGAAGCTCATTCGTTTGCCAACATACATTTGCAAATGTTTACACAATCAGCCAGTAATGAAAAGTTTGTGAATATTTAACCGACATTTTATGAACGTGTATGTATGAGTGTGTGTGTGTGTTCATGTGTGTACATTTTCCATGTTTTCATGGTGAAAATCGGTTTGTGTGTGTATATATGAGCGTGTGTGTGTGAGATAGATAGAATAATTCTCTTGATTAACTTCCGGAATATTTTTGGGCATTCATCAAAAACTGGATGAATGAATGGAAAGCATTTTTCCAATTCACCATGTACATGTATATGCATTGACTCACTTGCATACACACAAGATATTCAATTTATCCGATATTGGCATTCATACTAAACGGAATTCGAATTCACTTGGTTCATATGTGTTTATAAAAACTATTCTCTCTCTCTCTCTCTCTCTCTCTCTCTCTCTCTCTCTCTCTCTCTCTCTCTCTCTCTCTCTCTCTCATCTACAAGCTTTTATAAATGAAGATTTGTATGTGTGTGTGTAAGGAGAAGGAAAAAAGGGTGAAAAAAACGCAAATGAATGGGTAAAAATATTTGACAATCAACAATGTTGATACAGCCAGATGTGTATAATGGGCTGAAGTAAAGGAGTAGAGAAAGATGTGAAAAGTGAAAAACTGGCAAAATTTCAATTACAAGCTATTGCTCTCTCTTTCTCCCTGAAAGAGAAAGCTAATAGTTGAAATTGCTATCAACAACAGCAAAATGAATGATCAATTATGCAAGCGTAATGGGTAGAGCATTTATGCAAATATATATTTATATATATGTACAAATATACGCGCGCAATGATGGAGGGAAAAGAAAAGCCTTGAAAAAATAGCAAAAGGAGTTAAATGATTATAATATTTGAATGTTTGTGTATGAAAGAGAAAGAGAAAGAATAAATTTTGAAGGCAAAAATTGATTGTGTATGGCTTATTATTATTATTGTCCTTATTTTTCTTTCACCACTTTTACTAATTTAACCATATTCACACCGCAAATCAATCTTCCAGCATCTAAAAGCCCAAACCAAAATGAATATTTGAACTTCTTTCACTCGCTCTCTCTTCATCATCTTCTGCTCCGTCAACATCCCTCATCATCTTCATCATCTTCTCATTTGGAGGAGAGAGAGAGAGTGCAAGATGGAAAACGATTTGGTGAGAATAAGAGTGCATATTATGCACCATTAATTAGACAGATGATGAATGATCAACTAATCGGAGACCATTCGAATACCATCGGAATAACTGTTTGGCTTAACTTTTCAAATTTTCTTCCACTCTTGATCAATTTTGGGAAAATGTTTTGCTTCTTCATCCTTCACATCCTTCATCCATTGATATGTTCACTCCTCCCCATCTTCTCTGCTTGATCCAATAAGATCCCATCGACTAATGATAATGACAACAATAAGCTGTGAAGTTATCCAAAAGAAAATCACAGTATCATCGCTTGGATGCTGGGTATATTCAAATCTCTCTCCCTCACTACTATTGCTATACACAACGTATACACAAATGCACACGAGCATCCAGCATCCAACATGTGATCCTCATCCATCATCCTTGGCTCACTTGTCGATAAGCGATGATCACTTTGATGATTATACCGGTGAAAAGAGCTTTCCATGTTTTCGAAAAAAGAACTTCTACTACTATACTGATGGGAATGTGTTCACCATGATAGTTTTTGCTGCTTTTTCTCTCTTCACGCGTGCAATATTGTGACTGTAGTCACTTGCACGAGTCATAAATGTCTGCATAAATGATCATTCATCATGCCTTTTTTTCACTGCTATTGAGCAACGTTCATCTCTTAATTAACGTTTTGAATTAATCGATTGATATGAAATGCTCATGGCTCAAGGGCGATGGGAAGATGGTGAGAACGCGAAAGAGAGAGAGAAAAATTTTCTCAGCATCAGTTCATGAAAGAAGAAAAATGATTTATTTTTCTCAGCATCCTTGAAAGAGAGAAGTAAATACATACACATTGATCCATACACATATGATTCAATAATGATTCGACTGGATAGAGATACTCAATGAAATTGTATTAATAATAATCATTTTGAGCCATGTCCATACACACTCACAGTGAATGCATGTTATCCACTTGCTCATCTTTCACTTTGGATGCTGCGATTGAAATGATGCGGAGCGATAATGAAAAGTGTCCAAGAGAGAGAGAGAAAGAGAAGGAAAGACAAGAAGTGACCGATTATTTTTTCATTTATCATCGGTCAGTTAGTATGAGAGACTGCAAAATGGATGAATAGATGGAGGAGGAGAGGAGGATGAGGGGGAAGAGAAAGATACTATGTGTGTGTATATGTGTCTTGTGTGTAAGTGATGGAGTGTGGCTGATGAACACAGAACGTGGAACTGCCCAATAGTGTTAGTGATAAGAAGATGCTGGAGATGCGAGAGAGAGAAAGAAAGAAAAGTGATGCTGAAAACTAGTTATGCTCTCTCATCATACTGTTGATATTATCTTTTCAGTACTGGAAATGGATAATTTAGCCCTCTTTCATTATTTTGCTCCAATGTCCAAGCGAGTGGACAAGCACTTATTATTATCATGATGGTTATTGTATCCATCCGGATATCAATTACAAGCTACTTTTCCCAGCTTTCCATAACAGTTGATATTTAAGCTTTTTCCAGCTTGATGCTCAATGATTTTGCTCCAGCATCCGCATCTTTTCTCCTTTCCATGTTCACTTCTCACACACACAGAGACACACACGAAACATCAGTTTGTGCATTTTCAGGAGGGTTGAGAGAGAGAGAGAGAGAGAGAGAGAGAGAGAGAGAGAAGATACTTATTCATTTTCACTCTTGCTCTTCCTCTCCAAAATACAACTAGCATGCCTTATTCATGTCATCTTGGAGAGTCTTTTGTCCTTTCTCAATCATCTCAATTCATGTCATCATGATCATTATCTATGAAAACTCATCCTCTTTCTTATTCCATGCCTCTCTGGACACAGCTTTGAGCAAACCTCTTTTCAAAGCTCAACTTTCATCCTCTATTTTCTCTCTCTCTCTTTCATTCACTCTTCACTTTCATTTGGGCATAACAAAATGAAGAGAGAGAAAGAGAGAGAGAGAGGAGGCCGATTATGAGGAACAAGGGTAACAGTATCAGATACATATAGCATCACTGATGAGGATAAAAATGATACTCATCACTGATTATGTGCAATGGATGTGAGAGTGAAAAAAATGGTCCACGCTTGATGAGTATCAAGTTTTTTGATTGTTCACGCTTTCATTGCATTGAATTTGAGGAGAGTAAGAATATGTACCAGCATGATATGAGTTCGACCATTCAGCGAATCAATATATTTATACCAACACACACACATTGTGTACGGTGTATGTGATAGTACCAGAACTTGTATCCACTTTTGACTAGCTAACATTTGACAATAGCATCATCAACAATAACAACAAGACCAACATACAGTAAGCAAGACCAGATCAGTCGTAAAAGTATTCAATATCGGTTGATGGAAGCTGATACTTCATCCTTGATACAGCAGAGAGGGAGAAAGATAAAAGAGAGAAAAAGAAAAGATGTTGAGGGATGAAAACATGATAGAGGCGGACTTCATAGCGATGTGAACAAATTTTAGGCTCTAGTGCGTAACATATTCGATGGATTGACTGAAATCAAAAATTTATCAGCATCATCTTATTCTTCATCACACTTATTGATTGTAAAAAATACATCTTTTCAAAAGAAATGATGTGGATCATAAGAATCTTTGAAAAAAATAGTTCTATTCAATTACAGCATCAACATTAGTATTTTGACATCGAACATATATAAGATGGGCGAATACATTGCTCTAGAAATGCTTCAAGAAATATTATTTTTATCATTACTTAAGTGGTGCACTTTTGGAAAGTGATGCTGGAAAATAGAGAGAGAGAGAGAGAGAGAGAGAGAGAGAGAGAGAGAGAGAGAGAGAGAGAGAGAGAGAGAATCCTTAAAGAATTTCAGCTGCTCCCACTGATGCTGATTGTCAAGATTTCTTTCTACTGTCATAAAATTAGATACATTCCCTGATTCCAATATGATTTTCAAAGCTACACATTGAGCTATGCTTTCAGAAAAACCAATTGACGACCACCCATCAATCCACCCATTGAAACTTTTGAGCACATTATCTGGCGTATGAGTGTTCCCTGGAGTGGGCCTATAAATATATGTGCATACATTTTTTTGGAGGCAAAAAATCTGACACTTGCTATTCTGAGAAAACTTGACTGTTAAGCTAGGAGAAAGAGAGTAAGAAAAATTTCCCCCTCCTCAAAAAATGGTGCTGATTTCAAGCTCAAATGAATATGAATGACTCTTGTGCCTCCCACACGCGCACACACATGCACACATATATGCACACTTATTCATTCAAAGTGGGATGAAATATGATAATTATGTGGCCCCGCCTCCTGTGTGTTGTCAGAATATGTGATTTGATTGACTAATAAGTGTTATGAGAAGCATGAAAATGATTGACATTTACTAGCTTCCACAAGATGATGGTCGAGTTTTGGTTGAATGATCTTAGTATTCAGGAGGAGCGAAGAGAGAGAGAGTGGAAGGAAGATGCTGTCGAAATGATGATGCTGGGAAAAAGTGAAGCTGCATCTTTCAATATATTTTCTTTCTCTTCATCTTTGTGGTGGATCACTGAAAACTGTAAAATGTTCTTTCAACTTGAAAAGTAGAAAGTGAAAAGCAAAAAGAATACCGTTACAAGTTGAACATTTACTTTTGCGTATGTTTTTCGCGCGCTCTTACTTCTCTGTGGGACTTTCACTTCTCTCTCTCTCTCTCTCTCTCTCTCTTTCCCTGTTCTCTTTTGGAATATATGGATGGAAAAAGATGGTTTAGACCGATATTGTCAGGCCACATGATTGATATTTGAATGAGATGGCTTCCGACTTATATTTACCGCTATGACACTCCATGCTTGCCTCATGCCAAAATTGAAAACCATCAGAGGAAAATGTCTCTGTCTCTTTCCGACTTTGGCTTTCTCTCTCTCTCTCTTCCCCTTGGTAAGCATGGAAAGATGAATAGGATGAAAAGGATGCTGCTGGATAAGGAAGAGGATGAGGAGAAGAGAGAAGAAAAAGAGGAGAGAGTGAAAATGTACCAAGAAAGTGTAAGTTTTGGACAGAGAGAAAAAAAAGTAGAGTGAAAAAAAGTGATGTGAAACAAAAGAGAAGAAGAAGAGAGGAAAAATTTTAACTTAGCAAGCAGAAAAAAAGAGAAGAAGCAGCAAAAGAAAATCGCTTGTCTGATTCACTTTTTCGAATACACTACTCACATTCATGATATATATTCGATGAAATATATATCTTTTACTTCAGTATATGTCTTCAAAAGTTACACACTCACATGAACTTTATCGAGCCCAGATTTTATTTGCTCTCTCTCTCTCTCTCTGTTGCCCTTTTTTCTGGCTATCATTATTGATATTCGATTATTGAACAATATTATGGGAACCCAAAAATGTGGCCAAGTGATGAGCGACAAAAAAAAGGTCATAAAAATTTTTGATTCACAAAAAAGGTCACTTAAAATCGCCTCCGATTGATGACGCTTTTACCGGAGTGTCACACAATCACAAAGTGCATCCATCAGGTCAAACAGTGAACTTGTGAATATATGTATGGGTGCATTGTACCACATCATTCACCGTGTCATGACCAGCGCGTGTCTGTTTTCCATCCTCATCTTCAGCATCTTTCTCTCTCTCACTTCATCCTCTCTTCCCAGCATCCTCCAGAGATGTGGCCTTTTGATTTGGCGCGCGCACTTCAAACGCTTCTCATGCATGCATTATGATACTGATGATTTTGTTACTAGGAAAGGCTGATGGAAAGAGAGAGGAAATATTTATATATACATGTGTGTGCATATGGCCATGAGACATATTTTCACGCTTATCTCCATCACTAGGATTTCCAAAATCTATTCCTCCTCTCTTTCTCTCCATCAACCTCTCAAATCACTCATAACTTGACTAATTTCGTATGCATGGCATAGCTTACATACGATATGTATACAGACAACATTGACCGGTGGAATTGGAGCAATTTTAGGGACATAAATGTTATTTATGTTTATTGAGTGAACGAGAGAGAAAAGGAAGATAGAAAAAGAGCTTACTAAATTGTGTTCATAGTGATTGGTTTCCTCTCACTTTCATCAATTGCATTCTGTACACATCTCTCACTTTCTTCCTCCCTTTTTTTCTCACATTCAAGCATATTTCTCTCTATCATCGTCTGATCTGTTTAAGTGCTTCAACCCGTATATATATGAGTGGCATTAGTATACTGGTGGATGTCAGAATATGAGGTTGAATTAATGCGGATTACATGATTATGGAAAGTGCGAGAAAAACAGTGAGCAACAACAAGGAATCCACATATATACAGAGAAAATGATAAAGCAAGAGAAGAGAGAGAGAAAGAGAGAGAGAGAGAGAGAGAGAGAGAGAGAGAGAGAGAGAAAATGGCATATACAGAGACAGGAAAAATGTCAATTTATCCCGATTATTCGGATTATGTCTTTCTTTTTCTCTCTCTCTCTCTCTCTCTCTTTTCCACTTTTCCCAGTATATTCAGCATCCATTCTCATCTTTCGCTCTCTCTACTTCTTTCTTTTTCCCATTGCTCATACTTTCCGTTTCCCATGGATCATCATCACTCTCCATCTCTCTCTCTTTCTCTCTTTCTATACTCATAGCTTGTGAGCATTTCTCTGTTTCTTCTACCAGCATCATTTAGCATCATCCACCAAAAACCTATCCACTTTCATCATAATCGTGTAACCTTATTAAGTGAAAGAGAATCGGAGAGCAAAAGATTTTCATTCCTCTTCATCTCTCTCTCCCTCTCTCCCTTCGATCTTGACAATAATTCGATGGACGAAGAAGAGAAATAGAATACCATAAGTCAGCTGATGACACTGATTATTAGAGATGATTTAATGACACATATACACAAACACACACGAAAGGAATGTCTATACAAGTGTGCTCTTGATTTTGTTGCTTATTCTCGAAATTCCATGAGTTTTTTCCATCAGCTTTTCCATCAGAGTAAAGATTACCTTGTTGACTTTTTTCATCTTCTTCTTCCTCCTTCTATCCACCTCTGCCGATGTATGTGTGTTTTTTTTGCTGCTTCCATTCTGTTAATAAAATGAAATAACTGTTGACGAAACCAGGACAATCTATTAAGCCAACAATAATTTACTAGAACACTGATTCTTCTTCGCTACTCAATTTAGATTGCATAATTCACTGTTTTTTCAAGAAGAGACTCACAGCATCTCTCTTCATCAGCAATCTTATTGAGTCTCACATAATTTCAACATCTTTCTCTCTTTCGCTCAAGATGATCTCATATGCAAGACAGCATCAATTGTCATGACAACATTAGTATATAAGTCTATATAACGGTATATGTATGAAAAGTTTGTCTCCATCTATGGTGATGATAAAAATCTTTGTGTACATTTACATCTACGTATACATTTCAAGAAGAATTTTCAAATTAATTTTCAATCCACATTAGAGACACAATTTAATTGAGAAATTCTCTCTCTCTCTCTCTCTCTCTCTCTCTCTCTCTCTCTCTCTCTCTCTCTCTCTCTCTTTCAAATTTCACTTAATTGTAACTGTCTGTATTTGAGTAGATATTCCATCGATTATTTCTTGTGTCAAAAGTATGTCTATCTTACTTTATTTAAATTTAGTTCTGTTTCTTTGCCATCTTTTTCTTCTTAATTTTGTCCTCCATGTCTCATCTTCTCAATCTTTTCTTCCCTCCTTCAAATACTCAATCCTTCCATCATTATGCATAGTATGAATAGCTCACTTCCAATAATGATGATACCAGAAGATTCTTCTTACTTTACTCATTTTTCATCTCTCTCCCTCGCTTACACACACAAGTCATTTTGTAAGTCAAAATCAGCATCCTCATCTTTTCATCCTTAAGTCTTCTTCTCAATCGTTACTAGTAATTGTGTGTGTGTATGTCTATATGCCTATGTATCATCTCTCCCTTCTTGAGGTAAAATTTTTGTCCATAATCTTATTGCAATTTGGGAAACTTATCCCCTTCTAAGTATGTATATACAGTTAAACATAAACGCATCTATCAATCTGAAAGTTCATTTATCACTCACATATAATACCGTTAGTTTATATATATACACACCAGAGAAAGAGGAAATAAAATCACATACACATACACTACTCAATCTGATGTGCCATATGGTAGTGAGCATATACATATATAAAATGATAGTAGTGGCAATATCAATAGCAAGACAATATGTGAGGCAATAATAATGATTATAGCTCAATGAGATCATCTCAAATGATACATGAAATTTTATACACCATAATCCACCTAAAATATTCACCAGCTTATGTAAATTCGATTCGTTTAGTGTTTCCCATACTTTGCTCATTTTTCTCTCTTCTCTCTTCTCTCTCCATTATACAATTTATCATTCTTATTCTCTTCCTCTTTCCCTGCCTCATCCTGTATCCAAGAGGAAGAGAGGGAGCATTTATTGGAACTCATATTCCGCTCTCTCTATATCATGTATCGTATATATGTGGAATGATTTCATGGCGAAGGAAAAATAATGGTTTTTTATATTTCATTCTTTCTCTGTTCTCAGCATTACATGCAACCATATGATGTAGATATCTGCATCTTTCTTCCTCCTCAGCATTCTAGACAATATTCTGAAGGGTTTTCTCACTCTCTTGTGACTGGTCTTTTACGGTTAGTTTTGAAAATAGACTTTACACTTTCCATTTTGGGGCTAAAAGGACAGCAAGAATTTTAATGACTATTCAACCGATTTCAGTCCAAGAATTTGTCCAATTTACGCCATTCATGCGCACTATTATGCAAAATAATTTTGCCAACTGGACTGGAAAAATTGTGTATGCAAGAGAGAGAGAGAGAGAGAGAGAGAGAGAGAGAGAGAGAGAGAGAGAGAGAGAGAGAGAGAGAGAGAGAAAGAGAGAGGTCTAGAACATTGAGTAGGATGATAACAGTAAATTTGGATGCTGGATGCTCGCTCCAATGATTGAGTAGCTGGCCAGTGGAAAGGAAAGTGTAGAAGTGCGTGAAATATTTCTTCTCTCTTCATCTTCCAGCATCCTTTACCACATCTATTATGCATCCCATTTTAGAGTTCATTTACTCTCCCTCCCTCTCTCTTTCTCTCTCTCTCTCTCTCTCTCTCTCTCTCTCTCTCTCTCTCTCTCTCTCTCTATCTCTTGCTCAGGAATATTGTCCATCCTTTGATGTTCATGTTCATGTGTGCATACTTTATGCATACAGTAATTCTCCTATTTCGTGTATACACTTGCTGGTGTAGTCAAGTAGAAGTCGGTGGAAAAAGAGTTAATCATGCAAATATTAATCTTTTCAATTAATTTTTGTTTCAAATGATTCAATTTCTAATCAAATACTCAGACCAGTGGAAAAGTTTTACGTAGTTTTCGCAAGATTTACTTTATTACTCTAAATATAAACTTGAAAATTACCAGAGGAAAATGTAGATAAACCAAACGAAATTAAGTTTGATGGTGGTTGAGAGAGAGAGGCAAAAAAGTTATCCAACCGGACTTGGTGATGAGAAAGGAGAAGATTCATGGTGATAAAAGAGTTTCAGAAAAAAAGTACACACATGGGAGACAGATACATATAAGATGGAATTGAAGCCAAAAAGTTTTCCTTTTTATATCCAAAATTTATGGTATCAAAACATTTCATTTAATGAAACTATTACTAAATGATACCCAGATATGGTGTATGAGATAGAATTTGTGATAGAAAAGGGAACAGAAAAAAAGCGAACAAGATGCTGCTGTGTTGTGGAAAAAGAAAAGAGTTGCAGTGAGAAAAGATGAAGAGTATACAAGAATAAAAAGGAATAAAAAGAAGAACGATGAAGAAATAAAAGAAGAATAAAAATGATGTTCTTGTGACTAGAAAAAGTGTTTTTCCAGGGTTTGTCTGCATGTCTCTCCCTTCATGTGTGTGTGTATATGTCACATGAATTGGATAGTTTTCCAGGATAAGAGTCAAGAGGAAGAGAGAGAGAGAGAGAGAGAGAGAGAGAGAGAGAGAGAGAGAGAGAGAGAGAAAGAGAGAGAGAGAGAGAGAAAAGTGAAGATGAGGATGCTGGTGAGAGAGATGTCTTTATTTTGATTCTCTCTCTCTATCGGGATGCTGGCTTACAAAAATTTGCCAAAGTAAAGCAAACAAATCTCAATGATATATATATACATGATGATGATTATGTTTGATAGAGGAAAAGTAAACAATCAAAGCTGCTACTTAGGGTTATTATTTTCTATCGATTTCAAAATATTAGCCTCCCGAACAGAATGGAACGAGAAAGCGGGAAAGAGAGAGAGAGAGCGGATCAGTTCATAAATTTGATGCGGATGCTGAGCTTATCCTTCTGAATCAACAACAATGCAAAGGAACACACACACACACTCATACACACACCCGAGATGAGCATCAATTGGTGCGGGTGTCCGGAAGAGAAGTGAGAAAAAGAAAAGCTCAATCATGTCCACATATATATGGAGTAGTAATATGACAAGTGGAACATCTACATTCCATCCAGTTTCTATTTGATATTCCATGATTGCTTCCTCAATCATCATCATACGAGCATATTTTACGCTCCACACTTGATCATCACAAGATCATCATCATCATCCCCGAAAAAATTGTACTCTCAGCATCCCGTGTACATGTATACACACGACACGGTTAAAATGTTCATACGTTCAATTTTGAACGCTACAAGTGGCCTGAGTGGGTAAATATGAGCACGTGTATCTTTTGGCAATGTGGATGAGAGGATGAGGATCAGAAGCTGCTCACAAGCTTTCGAAATACACTATTCACTTTGGCTTTGGCCAGCAAAATTTATCCACCATTTCGGGTGTGACTCCAGCTAACGGAACTTTTTGGGGACCATGTAAAAGGAGAAACCCGTGAATCTGAGTCATGGCACTAGTAATGGACTATGATGATGACAATTCGATGGAGCGTGTCAACTATGTATGAATGTATGTATGAGAGAGAGAGAAAGAGAAAGTGATGCGGATAAAGAAAGGCAACTACTAGGCGATGGCCTCCGATGGCCCCGCAAAATGTCTTGCCTCCACACACACACACACTCATATATACAGACACCGAGAAAACTGGCCTCTGTGGATCTCATATTTTCTCAGCTTCCCTGGACAAGCTTCACTTGCTAAAGGAGATCAATGGTGCCCATGGGATGATGGAAAATATTTTCGCTTTTTGCCATGCCGTGGCCATATATTTAGATGAGAGATGCACACTACATGAGATTGAATGTGATGCCTTTTCTTTCTCTCTCCCATACTTGGTGGCTGTATGCGTGAAGCCATGACCTGAACAATTTGATTTATTCCAGAGGTCAACGATTCACACTGAACAAGTCAGAGAGAGAGAGAGAGAAAATGTGAGAGATGCTCTTCATTATGAAATGTGTGCATATTCACTTGATCATGTTACTATGGTTTCGCATCACTTGTGAGGCATCTCTCATCTGTTTATCATGAGACTATTATTATATTTTCACTAATATATTGGGAAAAATAGTTTTCATCAGTTAACTAGTTGCCTTTGGATCGGTACCAATCTGTTAGCTTACATATTCTATCTGGCATAACTTAATTCACTTTTGTATTCATTTTCAATCTTTTCCTCTGTTCCTGAGCAATCTTCCCTTCCCTTTCTTCTCCTCTTTCTTCATCTTTTACATCATCCATCTCTCTTGTATACACAATCATTGTGAATATGTGTACACATACTCATTCTTTGCTTCGTCTAAAACTTATCAAAGCACATACTGATTGTGCTCATGGTCCTCATTTACATTCAGTTATCTCTATTGTTTACATCTTATCGCCATCATCTCCATCATCTTTTCCTTTCATTGCCTCAGTCTTTCTCTCTCTCTCTCTCTTCATCATTCTCCTCTTCCTCCGCCTTCTTTACTCATTATCTGAATCAACTCCCTTAATTTACATTCTTTTGTCATCATTTTTCGCTCTCTTTCTCTTCCTCTATATATCTGTCCTCATTTACTCAAATTGATTGTATAGTTTTGATGCCTCTTCCGATATACTCTCACTCATCTTCATATCTTTGCTCTTTATCATCGTTTCCTTCTCTCGCTCCTTCATCATTTGATCATTTTATTCTTTCGATCTTCTCTCTCTCTCCTCATCTCTCTCCCGGAAAGCAACTAACTAGGACCCATTACATTGCATTACATTTTGACAGTCAAGAATGTCACTATCTCACCACACCATACTATCAAGGCAATAGTTTGATTTGAAGAGGAAAACATTTTTGCTCCCGACATCTCTCTCCATCTTTCTCTGTCTTCCCTATTTGTCCAGCATCTTTGCCCATCTTCTCCCTTTGATCTCATCTCATTTCTATCATCAAAAAGTGGATTAACCAAAAAATGCCACATTTGATCACTATACTTGACCTCATCAAAGAAACTGTCACTTATGATTGTGACCATTTTCAACTGGACGGACAAATAGTGACAAGAAAATCACTCAATCCGATGGAAAAGATTTGGATGCTCATTTGTTGGCTCCACTTGCTTGAGAAAAGATGCTCTCAGATTAGCAAGGCTAAAGGCAAAAGAAGATGAGGATGAGGATGAGAGAGAGATGAGTGGAATGACTAGACATCCACTACAATGGTCAACTGAGCTGACCAACTGGTTGATAGACATCAAAATCGATATTGTATCCCATCATATCTTCATCTCCCTTGAGTTCTCATCTCAGCTTCCTCGAGAGCCTTTCATTTTCTCTTTTTCTGGTCTCTCAAATCTTTTCCTCTTCTTCCTCCTCTTTCTTCCATCGGCCACTGATTTAGATGAATCTCAATTTTGACAGGCAAAGAGTTATCACTGAATAGATGATGTTGGTGGACTGAAATGTGAAGAGAAAAGGAGGAAAGATTATGTCCGCATCCTTTGTTTCCTTGCCACAAGAGAGATGCTGGAGGATGAAGGGAGGAGAGAGAGAGACTGTAAGCGAAAGTTAATCATAATGAGAGCGATGCTGAGAAATAAATTCATTTAGTGAGAAGAGAGGAGGATGAGTTTTGCTTCTCAGTTTTCGAAAAGCGAGAGAGAAAGAGGAACAGAGATAAACAAGCGAGTATCCATCATCATTCGTCTTTTTCTTTCTTATGTCATCTTTCTCATCATCATCTCCATCTTCTCGGCATCCTTTTCCTTCGAATGATGAAACTGAGTGAACTCGTTCTTTCTCCCACATTCCATGAATATCATCTTGCTGATCACATCTCACTGATGAGCCATCCAATGATCAAATAGATTAGGGGTCAGTTTTATCATAAAGATTCAGTCAGTCAAGAGTGGCAAAGCGAGTAACGATTATTGAATAAATAATGCCCTTTTCTTATTTCATCTTGTGATTGCTTAATGTATATTTTAACTCTACACATACACATTGGCCAGTTGAAGAGAGAGAGAGAGAGAGAGAGAGAGAGAGAGAGAGAGAGAGAGAGAGAGAGAGAGAGAGAGAGAGGCAAGATGAAATGAGAGAGGAGAAAATACTGTTAAGCTATCCATATGATGTGTACTGTCTCTCAAACATGAGCATTTCTCATTCACATCCACAGCATCCGCATCATTCAGGATGAAGATGGTCACTCATACAGTGAATACATATACGTACACATGAATTGAATGCTGGTGGAAAGAATAGTGAGAATAATAGGAAAACATAAATGGCCTGCATAAAGTGAGGAGAGAGAGAGAAAAAAAAGCAAATAAGTGAGGAATAGATCAGAATCTTTTGCTATTTCATTTTCTTTCTTCTTCTTCCCTCTCTCTCATCAGTCGTGAGATGATGAAATTAGTATTCAGAATAACCATCTGTATAGCCCTTTTGATGATAAAAGTAGAGCAAACCTGATTGAAGATAAAGGGAGAGAAGATGATGCTTGCACCATGAAAATATCTGATCTAATCCAACTGTTATTCTTGTATATATATGTTTATATCGATGGAGAGAGAGAGAGCACAGAATTCCCAGATTCGATTAGCTCCAACTGAGTTCTTCCATTTGTCATCTTTTCTTTGCCCAGCATCCCAGCCAAGTAATCTTGTTCTCTAGCATCGGATGTCCGATGTTTAAATCGATTCATTCAATCAAATCATCATCCATTTACATGATCAAGTTTCAAAATCATTGTTTCCCTTTCTCTCCTCCCATTCCTCTTTTTCACCCTCTTTTTCAATCCTCTCCCTCTCTTCTCCTCATCACTTGATCATACATACAGCCCACAAGATGGAAATCTTTTTCTCTCTTAAAATCGATTGTAAAATTTGCTGACCACTCTTCGTGATCATTGTTAAATGATGATTCAGAATCACTCTACTTCTCCTAATCATCATCAGTTTTGCCCACTCTATCATTTCACATCATCATCTTTAGCATAATTTTTTTTATCATCATCTCTTGCTCTCTCTCCTGTTGATGCATTCATTTGCACAGAAAAACTTGTAAAAAAGTTCTCTCCTTCTTCCATACAAAGAATGTTCATGCACAACAGAGAGAGAGAGAGAGAGAGAGAGAGAGA
>QZCP01000107.1:49207-96221 GCA_003956705.1 Brevipalpus yothersi
GAGAGAGAGAGAGAGAGAGAGAGAGAGAGAGAGAGAGAGAGAGAGAGAGAGAATGAAAGAAAGAGAAAAAGATCAGCGTTCAAAATGGAAAAAAAGATTAACTGACCAGAGAGAGAATAGCACAATTTGAATGTCGGCATACAGATACTGACATTGATGATGATTATCATGGTGATGATGGAGATAAGAAGAAGTGAATTTTAAATGTAAATAAAGACCAGTAGCTGAATGTTGTTAAGATAATTTGAATTTTCTTCACAATATTAACTGTAACTGCTACTACTATTTGCGGTGAAGAGGCATAGATTATCTGAACTATTTGAAATAGAGAGAATAAAATAAGCTGGAGGCGAATAGAGAAGAGAAAGAGAGGAGAAAAAATTCAAGACAACAGAGCCTCTCTCTCTCTCTCTCTCTCTCTCTCTCTCTCTCTCTCTCTCTCTCTCTCTATTTCAAAGTGAAATCATCTCCCTTTTGCAGACATCTATCCTCTTCATTTGATTCTGAAGAATTGAGAATAAATATTTGTGTGTGCGTTAGGGTAGAGATGAAATGAGCAAGTTGATTGCAAACACTTCATCAGCATCAGGCCGAAATTCATGGACATGAAAAAGATGTAAATACGAAAAGATAGTAGAAAAAGGAAAAAAATTTTCATGCTCTGGTCAGCTATTATCTTCATCATACACATCCACTCACAGCATCCGTGATGAGAGGTGTACAAGAGTGATGATTATCTTCAATCTGGATTTTGATTTCTTCTTATCTTTTTTCGTTACCTGGGTTCACTTATTGGATGGGCTAAAAAGTTCATTAGAAATATACCTTATACTCTTGGTGGTGAAAGATGTGAATTAAGCTATCGACTGTTTCCTGGTTTCTTTTCAGACCTTTCAATAGTGAACCAAAGTAGGTGGATAAAGAGTACAGAATGAGGAATTGCAAATCATCAGAATATGATTTGGATAGATCTGCATTCCATGCATTTGTATTCCAATTCGAATGTCAAGAAATATATCTGAATATTCGCAAAGTTTCTCACTTCATTATGAAGAGAGATATGCATGATAAGAATTTAAATTTTGGATTTCCAATTCTTTTGATGTTCACTTTTGTTCGCTGTTCGTTCTTTAAAATATAATCATCTCTTCTGACCTAATTATTTTTTCAAATGTATCGCAGTGAATGCCTCCCACAGCCACCCACACTTGAAAGAGATCAATTTTTCTAGAATTAGATGCACACAAATCAGCACAATACCCAGAAACGTGGTGAAAGAGAAAATGTTCAAGAAAATCGGTGTCAATTGGCTATCAAACTATTCTCAATCGTTTATAACTGCCAAAGAAATCCCAAAATTATGTACCAAATCTAATTACAATCCAAAATCGTTGACCATCCCACACTTCTTACACTGTTAAGCCGCTGCTAAGCCAAGCGTTTTGTCTATTCCATGACAAATATGAGGACCATATAGTTTGCCTTTCGATGCTCTTGACCAATTGTTGGTTCAAAAAAATCAACCATGTATACGTGTCTGTGGCTAATAGATAGCTCATGGCCCATATCATGCTGACCAATGTGTCCAAATTTTTCTGATGGACACCATGTTGTAGCTTCTGGTTGTTGGGTATGTTAAGTTAAATATAGAACATAGGTCCAAACTGGTATGGAGAGAGAGAAAAAGCAGGGCCAACTTGACCAATCGGACTTTTGTGCATGAGAAAGAGAGAGAAAGAGAGAAAAGTTTCAATTCGCAACGCGAAAATTTTTGGCAACATTTTCACCGTATTTTTCACCAAATTTTGCTTATTCTACGTTTGGTCTTCTTCGGACTTGAGGCGGTTTTTGGATGGGCCTAAAATCAACCTTGTACTCTCTCTCTTCTCGTCCCAAAGGCTCATCTATGATCACAGCTTGTGTTCTTCGTTTTCTAAGCGAATGAGAAAAGTTTTCCTTGGAAAAATGTCCACTGATTAGTGATCGCAAAAAGATCATTTATCAATGCACATTTTGTGGGCCTGTGTGTGCCTAAGTATTACTTTTTGCCATAGAGAGAAAGAGAGTGAAAAATATATCCTCTCTCTGTTATGTCCTAAGCTGAAAGGCAGATGACCATTGATGATCTATTTTGGGCAACAGTTTGGCCCTCTAAGAAAATGAGCTCCAAAATGATAGTATAAAAATTTTGTCTGAAATTATCTCGAAATTTGTGTATTTGAGCATTTTTGTTCTAGAGAGCATTTCTAACCAGATCGGTTAATATTCAAATTGTTACTCCTGAATGAATACCAATCGCTGATGAGTTTATTAGGCTCTCCAGTTTTTCCTTAGATCGTCGATGAACTCTAATACAGGACCTTAAATCGTCAAAAACCTATGCTTCTCGAAACTTTCTTCAGAAAACACATGATGTGGATGATGTATGAATTCAGTTCTCAGATTTTTTTTTATCGGATGGATCTTTTCCTCTTGATATTAGTATATTTTTCCATCTTCTGGGTACCGATCAGTATTCCAGGAAGATGTTGTGCTTACTCACACACACTTATATTTATATATATATATTTCTGTTTGAATAGGAATGAATATTTCAGAGTAGTGAAAAAAGAGAATAAAGTATTCACGAGAGGAGATTCAATTCTTTTTCTTCTGCTTTCTTTGCCCACATCCAAATATACATTTCCATTTCTTGCCATCTTCTTTTCCATTTTATTCCTTCTTATTCCATCTCTCCATACTGTTACTTCTATCATTCAATATTTCCTTTCCATGTCAAGTTCGCTCCAATGGCCACTCTGATGGTCATACGTTCTTTTTGTGTGTCCACTACTAGAGAAGCGATAGAGAAAGAGAGTATAGTGAAAAAAAATATATATATTTAATAGAAAATGTATTCCAATGGATATATTCTCAACGGCTCATTTGAATCACGAATTATTTGAGAGAAGAAGAGGAAAAAAGAGAAGAGATGCTGACCATCTTTTCGATCAGCTTACATGAGATTTCACTTTATAATATTGAAAAGAGAGAGAGATAGGGAAAAAGTAAAGATGGTCAAGATTCATGATAGCTCATTTTTCTTATTCTGATCAATTCAAATTCCACTTTTCTTGGTGTTGTTTTCTCGCCTGTATACTTTGAGCATATATATTCTATTTGATAAGTGATCTTTGAAAATCAATTCCGATCATCTTCACACACATGAGCTATTTACAAAAATTTTCTCACTTATGGCCATACTACCATGAAATTCTATTCCCATTTTCGAAACAGAGAGAGAGCACAGGGAAGATTTTCTCACAAAACACGTGATCATTATCCACTTTGATGATCATATTCTTTTTATTTCTCTTCTTTTTCTATGTTCATACATGTATATCTATATATATGTTCACTTTAAGCATCAGAGTCCAGCATCTTTTAACTTTATCATCGACTTACCGAGCCATTGGCTTTCAGGCATCTATCTTCTCTTCTTCTCCACTATCTTCATCTCTCTGTATTTTATTCATTTTGATGGCAATAATATTATGAGCAAGTAAAAGAGAGAAGAAAAATTTTATACCTTTCTCTTTCTTTCTCTCTCTTTACTCAAGATGGATGATATTCTTCATTGCATCAGTATCACCATTTCTTGAAATGAAGATGAGCCTGATATTAACATTTTATGTCGGCAATTTTGCCGTATATGATCTTTAGGGTTCTTGAAGTGAAGAAAAAGTTAGAGAACTAAGAAGATGGCAAGAAATGGAATGGTAAACTAAGAAGATGGAACAAAATAGAATAAAAATATACAAGGAAAAAAGAAGGATCCATGAGAATTGCTCTCTCTATTCCTTCACCATCTCACTTGTTTATATGGATTCTTTTCATAAGTATTTCACGGCTATTCTGGCCAATTTGGGGGCAATACAGTAGCCATGTAATACAGTATATATATATTGGATTTATTTTTACGCTCACTCTTTTTACCATTCTCTACTAACCAGCATCCAGAATTCTGACCAGTTGATATAAGCGAATATACAATACTATTTTCTCATCATTCTCTTTTTCTTTTTCTTTCCCATCCTTTGGTCATCTTCGTTTAAAGGGCCGATATTGTGGCCTTATGGCCCATCCACATATACGCTTATCATGTCCTCCCTATTCTTGATCCCAAAGGCTTCATCTTTTTCTACTCGCTCGCTCTGTATACATGCCATAGTATATCTAGAAGTAGTAATAGTAGTATTCAGACATGTTTTGGCGTTTTATTCTGCATAATTGAATGAACCTTCCATAATATTGGGTTAGCTTGTTTTGTTTATTTTCATTCATTTTCCTTCCTCCATCTCCACAGCATCATGCTAGATATTTATCTTCCCTATCATCATCCTTTCTCTTTGCCTAACATCTCCTTTTCCTCATCTCTCTCTTTCTCTCATCTTTATTTTATTTTGCTATTCATCATATTTCTTTTTCCTTTTTCCTCTTGCTCTCACTTCGTGATCCTCATGCAAATAATCATCTATTTTCTCTCCTCTTGTTCATTAAACTCTTCATCTGTTCCCATCTTTCTCTAAATATCGAGCTCCCTTCAGTATCTGGGAATACTGATGGAAGAATTCCTTTACCTCAAGAAAATTTTTTCGAACCAAAATATTGAATATGGGAACTTCGAGCAATCTTCATCCATCGGGAATATTCCTCCCAAATCTTCAGTTTTATGTGTTCATTCATTTAGCCAATTTCCTAAAATGAAAGCAATCTTATTGGTTGCATTATCGAATTAGAAAAGAAAAGCAAGGTATGATCCACATTTTGAGGCGGAAGCAAATCAAAGATGATTGAGAGAGAGAAAAATTTGGGAGGCTGGATCAAGTGATGATGCTGGTATGAAGAAATATTGGGAGGCGTTTCATTTTGCAAAAGATGTGAGTTTGAGCAAACAGAATTATGATTATGATACGATGATTTCTGGGGGGACAGCCACAGGGCTGTGAGAGAGAGTATATATTACTGAGATGCGCGGTGGATGAGAGAGAGAAACTGAGTCATTCATATACATTACATTTATGAGTATACATGTATGTGTGTATAGGAAAAATGCTTCCATGAAAAGTTAAAGAGAGAGAAGGTGGAGAGAGTATGTATATATATTCTTTCTCATGAACATGACTCCCTGATGAACGTCATTCTGACAAAATTTTCATCTCAATAGTGCTCTACAGCCAGTAACCAGTGAGGAGGATCAAGATGATGAAGTATGAGCATAAAATAAGCTGACAGTATTCTCACTCTCATCCCATTTTTCTCACTCTCCCAATATCATGATTTTCATGAGACTTGCGCGAATAAGTAAATCAAAATCAATATTGAATGCACCATTTCATAGATTGATGCTGTTTCATGGCATCATTTATACCGAAGGTAGATGAATATATTAGCTGATGAAGAAAATTGAAGGAAGAGAGTTAAGTAAGAATGATAAGGATCATTGGATGGATGAACGATACTTTGGATGGGTCAGGTCAAAATTTATTGGTCCAACCTTAATTCAATTTCACAAATTTCATATATATTTATTTGACGAGTGGAAAAAGTAAGGATAAATGGTTCCTCTCTCTATGTCTCCAAAATCCACTGAGAAAAGATTTTGGACTTATCTTAACTAGAGAATTGGAGTGGAGAAGCTGAATATCTTTTTATTTGACTTACTTTTTTCATATTACATTGAATTTTATTTCCCCTAAGCTCTATCGCTTTGCGTAACAGTATTTCCCCATAGGATCAGCATCCCATATCACTTTCTCTCTCTCTCTCTCTCTCTCTCTTTCAGAAAAAGGACGGGAAAATGTTCTAAAACGTTTAGGGAATAAGTTTTCCAGGGTATTCCACTCTCTCATCCACACACAAATACATTTATATATACATACAGTTATTCACGAAGAGATTGTGAATAAAATGATTTTTAATCTTGGAAAATCGTCCACAGACTTGCTCATTTTTCTCTTGCTTTTTTTCTTTTTTCCCTATTCTCAAGTGAACACTCATCATCCTTTATTCTAAACTATTTTATACTCTCTCTCTCTCTCTCTCTCTCTCTTTTGGAGAAAGAGCTCAGTTTTAGGCATTTCTAGATGTTTTTTCTTCAAGTTTTCATCTCTAAATCGACTTCTGCTTACTTTTTCCCATCTTTTGTTTCCCCATGCTTTGCCTTTTTTTCAATCTCATGCGTTCACATTTCTATGTGTATGGATGAGGAGGCTGAGGGAAGAAGAGAGAGAGAGAAAAAATATTTTTCTTCTCTTCTTCTTCTTCATCTTCATCCATTTCTTAACTTAGCATTTTAAAGGCAAAGTTTATGTGTGTGTGTGTGTGTGTGTGTGTGTGTGTGTGTGTGTGTGTGTGTGTGTGTATGTATGGAAGCAAAGTAAAGTACACAAAACGAGTCACAATCATTTTTTTCTCTCAACTACAGCAACAGTAGCAGCATCAATCCCTTGCCTCTTCTGATAGAGGACACAGAAAATACCATAAACGATTGGCCATTGTGTGTATGTGTGTGTCACAATCCTCATCCTTTTTTCGAATCACGCAAGCAAAATTTTTGTCTCTTTCTCCTCTTTACTTGATTTGCTTGCTCTCTCATCCTCATCTTCTGTCATCTTAGCCACTACTATGTTCGATTTCCGCCCATTGTCTCAGCATCTTTCTCCTCTCTCCAGAGATGCTCATCCTTCGAATACGATCAAACGATTCAATTCTCTTCCATCTTTTTTTCTCGCCATCCATGCTTATATTCCATCTTTTTCCTCTTTTTCCTACTTCAGCTGACCATCATCATTGACTGACTGTTAGAATGAGAGAAAGAGAGAGATCGAAAAAAAATCTCCACCCTCAATACTTTGTTTCAACATTTACCATGATTAGTGTTTCTAAAAATCTTTTTGCTTCGAGCTTTGTTTTCTGGTCACCAAAAGATGATCATGAGTGAAGAAAGAAAGAGAGAGAGAGAGAGAGAGAGAGAGAGAGAAAACATCCAATAAAGTAAAAGATGAGATGATACTGAAAAGGAGGAGATGAAGCGAAAGAATACAAGTAACTCCCGAAACATGTATCTTGTCATTCTTAGATGGATGATTCATGCCCATAGATTGTAATCGTGATTAATATTGAGATCATTCAATCTCTTTCTCTCTTTTTTGGTTACTTTCTCTCTCTCACTCAATTCTATGAAATTGTGATTCAAAATGAAGCGAATAAATGAGATGAAAATATAAACAAAAAGAATGCTTCATACATCAGAATCGAGAGAGATAAAGAGAAAAACTTTCCCGCTCCTGGCATTAAACAAGAATTTTCTACTTGATGCATGATAGATGCTTGGAAAAGTGTTATGAAGAACTCATCTTCTCACTCACTTTAGTCTCTTCTTCTCTTTCTTTCTTCTTTCCACCTCATCTGCTTGATCAGAATCACACAGCATCTGAATAATCATCATTATCGTGTTTGGATGATAAGTGGAAAGTTTTCTTTCTTTTTCACCATCATTCTCTGCTCTCTTCCGAAGTGATGAGAGAGAGAGAGAAAGAAATAGAGGCCTTAACTTATCGATAGTTGAGATTAGTAGATTGAATGCATTCCTGATACCATGCGGATTATGATTAGATTTCCCTTGAGTAGTAACAGGTCATTGGACAGTATCACGCGTCCATCGATGGAGGATGCAAATGGAAAGCAAGAGAAGAATATTCATCTGTCTCAGGCCATAGTTGATGCTGCATTTAATATAAATCATTATCATCACTACCAAGAGAGCAGAGAGATGCAGTCTTCAGTTGATCCAATTTCAAGTGGCTAGTATTTTCTCTCTCTCTCTCTCTCTCTCTCTCTCTCTCTCTCTCTCTCTCTCTGCCTCGAATAAATAACAAATAAGCTGAAGAGATGGAAGATGGAAGATGGAAGAGAGATAGATTTTCATTTTCATTATTTTCCTCGACCAGTCTTGGGAAAAAGGGTTGCTTGAATTGGTTTGGCTGTTTGCATTGATCAGTCGAGATTTACTACTACTTTTACTCAGCTCGGATGATGATCATGATGATGGCTTTGAGCACGCTGATTGAGTTAGTAAACGAAACGCGTCCATCGGCCTTTTGGTTAGCATGATGTAAAATAGTTGGGTGATGATTAAATGGTTGTAAATTATTAGTTGAAGATTAAATTAAATTCAGTTAATCTGAATATTTGAGGATATTTTTGGCAGTTTTCTTTAATTTTTCATCTAGATGCTCATATTCAGTGCCACCGATGTAACCGTTTACACGGTAATTTGATTGCTTGAATTCATTGGTGATCGGGAAGGAAAAGAGCTCAATTGTTAGGCATATCATATATTGTTATATCATTGTTATTATGACAGTAAACAACCTTCACAATTGATTGTATTCACATTCATGTGTACGTACGCATAATAAAACTGAATCAATACAAGTGACATCAATATAAAAGTTATCTCAGCAGATATTCATGATGATACAAACTCACTGCTTATTCATTCTTTTCCATCTCTTGATTCCAATCATCTTTGGTGACTCTTTCATCGGCGTCTATGTATATTCCCAAAATCTTTTCTCTCTCTCTCTGTGTCCAAGAAGATCCCCATCACTAAGAGAATGGGGATTCAATTTATTTCTCATTACCCAATGGCAACTATATCTCTCTCCTCATCCAGCATATATTCTTCTTCTCTCTTTTATTCCATCTCATTTCGAGCTCCACATATTGTCAACATATCGGTATCATATATAAGTCACTTGACGTTAAATATGATCTACACTCTCTCTCTCATCTCCACAAATGCTTTTCACAGTGACATTTTCTATCTCTCCATCCTCTTTCTCTAGCCTCTATATTTCCGTTGTATATTCTTCTATCCGAAAAAGTGTCACCAATCTCGTAACCATACATCAACTCGAAAAGCTAATCTTATGTCACTCTACATATAATAGAAGGAAGAAAGAGGAGAGGATGAGAGAGAGAGAGAAAGAGAAAGAAAAGATTTCAGATAGAAAAAGATTATCTTCACTCACTATTTACCATACTTTTTGGAAGCGTGGCATATTGTGGTATAAATGTTCCAAAGTATACATGTATATGTGTTATGTATTCCATGGTGATGATGATATTCTCTAGCCTCAAGACGAGCTATCGTATTTTGATCCATATAATGAAAATGAATAGATTATTGCTTCACATAAATCAGATAATATCAACCATGAATCTATCTCTATTAGGTAACATGCTTCACTGTCATTGTGAGTGTGTATTCTTTCGCAAGTTTCTCAGATAGATTTCCATGTATGCAGGGAACCCATCAAATCTGGGAAGTTGTGATCTAGAGTTCTGTCTACATAGTTACATGTCACTGATGTTGAGCAGTCAAATCTTTTCCTTTTTCCAATTTGAAATGAATTTCATCATGAATGAATCCATTTTGCCTCTGGATGATATATGTGTACATTTTAGAGCACCTTTTGTTTTGATCATGATGATCACGAATAGATTACGTAATTTTCATTATTCCCAGTCTGAACACACCCACCCAGCATGGTGAAGTCCATCTAGTTAGTATGGATAAACAAAGATGGGTAAACTGATGACGATTAACTAACATTATGATGATGACGATGATTTTGTCAGGTTTTATTTTATTTCACAATTGAATTTATCATCTGAATTATATTATGTCTGTATTTTATGAAAGGTGTGCACTGATTTGCAAAAGGGAATCATGATTTGGCTTCAGAGTGGATAACTTTTGTTGCTTTTCACAAAATTTTTATTATGCTTGAATAATAAGCGGAAAAAATTCATTTAACTCTACCCAATTCCGCTTGGAAGGTCTATCAGAATGAAAAAGAATCCAAAGTACTCAAAAAGTCATATTTAGCATATTTTTAATCAAATAAATGAAGATTTTGCCTACAGTATGCTAATTTTTGCCTTATGAGAATACGAAATACATGTAATATTCAAATAAGAATTTTATTCGATATTGTTCAGAAGAAAGGACCTTTTGATTGCTTTCAAAGTGCACTATCATTCCAAAAAATAATATCAATCTACATGATAGAAAAGAATCAGTGAAAAAAAGTTATAAGATCAGTAGTGTATCAAGTCTTACATGAGAGGAGGAGATAGATTGGCCGAAAAAAAGAAAAATCGGAAGATATTCTGTGAAAAAAAGGTAAAATTTTCCATCTAAGAGAGAAAAAGAGAGACCAAAGCATAAAAAAAAGAATACACATTAGCACCAATAGTTACATCCGCAACAGATCGTGTTCGAGAGTATAGTCAAGTGTGAGAGACATTCGAAAAATATATATGAACAATATGATTGTTGCTCAAGTGGAATGGCCTATTGTCTAGTGTATATATACAGTGTATATCTGTGTGAGTCCATCAACACTTAACTCACTTGGACTTTCGCCTTACATTTGATACACCCGATGAACGGTGGCTATGATTACCTTTCAAACGTGGTTCCTGTTTGCTTTCTGTAACGAAAATGATGATAATGTATTGCTTCAAGCTGGAAGTATATAGTAGTAATAAGAAGTGTTCCGAGGAATTGTGTTTGTTTCTTAGCTTTTTTTTTCTCTCTCCACACTTAAAATTCTCTTCAAACTTCAAACTTTCATTCATCCTCTTGTATGTTTCGTAAAATAATTTCAAAAGCAGATAGAAAGTATCAAATGAATGTGATACATGAAGGAGAGAGAAAGTAGAAAAAAAAGTTCGTCCAACAAGCATTCAATCCAAGAAGTATCATCATTTTAGTATAGTTGAGAGAGTAGAAGAAATAATTTCTCTATCTCACTCAATAATAGTAGCGACAAGTGTGTTGGATATTGAATTACTGACAATACACACACGCATCATATAGAAATAGACTTAAGATGAGGACAGGAAGAAAACATTGGGATGAGGAGTGTGTGTGTGTATGATGATCATCATCATGATGATGATCGTCGGTGGTATACACAGTAATGGACACACGCAGAAATGAAGTGAGAGTGAGATAGATGGAAAGATAATAGATTGAAAAATAAACGGACCAACAATAAGTTTTTGAAATAAAAGTGAACAGAAGAGAGGAGGAATGAAAAAAAACTGTGGAAAAAAGAGGAGAAGAGAGGAAAAAGTTCTGGAAGAAGAATAGTGTGAATTGAAAAAAAAAGTATAGAGAAAAATGCTCAAATTCTGACACTTTTTACTATTTTCTTCACACTTTTCTTCTCAAATTCGTTTTCTTTCTTACTTTTTCTTTCTCTTCTTTTCTCTTCTACTATTCTCCACTCTTCAACTCTTAATCATAATTGTATGACTTGGATTCCCGTTCAGTTGGAAAAGTTTGTCAAATAGATTACAGGGTATTATATTCCCATCCAATTGGCGATGCCAAAGAATAACATGATAGAGGAAAAGATACAATTCAATTGAACAACAATTTTTCCACTTTCTCTTTCTTTATACAAACGTATATAAATCTATTCCTTCCTCATCTCAAAAACTATTGCTATAACTTACTATATGTATTGTCATCATAACATCGTATCATCAATTGATGTGTGTGTGTGTGTCTGTTCCCTATTTCAAATTTTTTGTACAAAATCTTCACCAATAGGAACTCAAAATTTGAGATTATTGATAAAAACATGAATTCATTCTACTTATTTTGCTTGATTTTGTTGTTATTGCCTCTCTCTTTTTTTTTCGGCAAACTTTTACATTTCAAATTTTTTATCATTTTCAATACACATTTAATTGGTGATACTTAACAGTTCACGTTTGGAAATTGTTCTCCTTAATTCATTCATTCATTATTCACTGATTGGACTCTTTTTTCTGATTTACTTCGATTCTAAGTGGGGATAAAATGCTGATAAAAAGTGAAGAGCGAAAAGAATTCGTTGCTGCAACATTTCAAATGATCTTTGATCCAATATATATATATAATCGATTGTCTTGGGAATAAATCAATTTTTAATCATTTCTAAATTCAAGAGATAACATTCTTGAGTAAATTTTTCAGATAGCAAAACCTTTCTCTTACTGATGGTTGCTCATTCACGTTCCATTCACATTGCTTGTTACTAAAAAATTGGTTAAAGATTTTTTTACTCTCTCTTCTTAAATTTACCTCATCCTTCTTTCCGTTATTATCATCACCATGAGCAACCAAAACTTCCACTTTATCAACATCTTCTCACATAGTCTCTCAGCCTCCCACCACTATTTCTAGTTCCGATTCTCATGCCTCATCACCATCAATAGCTTAGCTCAGTAATCACCAGGCAAAGTTTAATATAGCATGATGAAGAAAGAAAGAAAGAAAGAGAGAGAGAGAGAAGAGTCTAAGTAAGTAAGTGTAAGTTGATGAATACACACGATCATTTCTAAATTGGAGCCTCGAAAAATCGATAAAATGAGCAAAATTACAATCTTTTTCAAGTTGAAATATATGCAGATGAGAAGGGAGAGGTGGGGGAAGAGAAAGAGACTCTATCATTCAGAATGATGGTAGGAGTGAGAATGAATTTAAGATAAAGGATGAAGGATGATGGAGGATGTGGGTGAGAGAGGAAAAATAAGAGAAGCAGAGAGGGGGTATGGAAGGAGGAGAGAAAATGATATAAAGAAAGGGTTATTCTTGCGTTCACTTAATATAGTCAACTTTAATTTTCCAATTGAACCTATCTTTTCACTTCATCCTACTCTCTCTCTCTCTCTCTCTCTCTCTCTCTCTCTCTCTCTCTCTCTCTCCTCATCTCATCATTCAGGGTAATTTCCTATAAAACACACACACTAGCTCATTTATAATAGCGTACACATCAACTTTTATAATAGGTTTTCATGAGTTTCACCTCCTTTTATCATGAAGTGTTCCAAATGTGAAGTCATTTTCCATCCTCTCTCTCTCTCTCTCTTCCAGTTCACTGCGTTAAGAATTAAAAAAGGAGAGAGAGTAAAGAAAAAGAAGTAGAAGTAGATAAAAGTTCTGAAAAGATCTCATTTGATTATCACTATCATGAAGATAATAAGATGATGAACTATAAAACACAAAAGAATAATGTACCATCAAGATGATGAGCGAAGATGATTCAATATACGGTTGACAATATGGACTACTCAGAAGAAGAAGATGAACAGAAGAGGAAAAAAAGAGCAAATGAATGATGAGAGGACAATGAATTTAGGGGAATATTTTTAATAGGCTCTAATGAATATGATGAGTAAGATAGGACCAATTTTAATCAATATTTAATCACTTTTTCGCTGTTGAACTGTTCGCTCCTACTTGGATTGTACGTTATAGGATCACTTATTGAAAATTCATGCCAGCTGAATCTACTCATTATCAATCGAGTGCCTCTTATTTTCTTTTTCTTTTTTCACTGTTTTTTACTAATGCAAATTAAATTTCAAATTAGCTCATCGACATATACACTGAAAACACATCTCTTTCTCTTTATGATGTCTCTCTCTCTTTCTTTTTAACTCATTGTGTGTATTGATTTTTTGATGATCTGTTAGTTGGAAAACAGGGGGGGGGGTAGAGAGAGAGAGAGAGAGATTGAAATGAAGATAAAATAATGAATTAATGATTATACAGCCGATGTTAATCAAATAATTTTGTAACTCATCATTACGCAACTGTGGTGCCATTTTTCATGTGATACTGTAGTGTAAAATTGAAACCAGAACGGAGAAAGAAGAACGAATTCATATGTTCGAATCGAACATATGCAGCACATTCAAAAACTTTCTCTCTCTGTCTCTCTGTCTCTCTCTGTCTCTCTCTCTCTCTGTCTCTCTGTCTCTCTCTCTCTCTCTCTCTCTCTCTCTCTCTCTTGATCTTCCATATTGCATCAATCTCTCCTCCTCCTTCTCTCTCTCTCCCTTCTCCCATCTCATTCTGCATATTATTTTCCAACAAAACTCGAAAAAATCATGAGATTCAACATCATTTTAGAAAAAACAAACAATTTGATCATCACCTGTATTATTACTCTTCATAATTGCGAAAATATCAAGTATCTCGTAAACTAATTAAGTATCTCTTTTTTTTCTTTCTCTCTCATTAACAACAGTTAATTCAAACGTACCAGAATCCAGTGATGATGATGAATGTACAAGTTCAAGTGAAAAGAGTGACAATCAAAATGATTGTGATCAATCCGATCCATCTTCATCGATGATCAAACCATCATCCGTCTCAAAGGGCAACAGTGGTGGTGGAGACAATATTGATGATGAAAATTTTCCGATAATTTATTCACCAATTCCAAGTCCAACAACAACGACAGCAGCCGATAATACGGATCAAAATCGTCGCCATCATCATGCTGATCATGGACAATCATCATCACCACTGATGACTGATGATACCAATCGAGATGATGACGAAGAATGTGACCCAGAAGAAGGTGATAATATACTCACTAGACATAATATTAATAATGCTAATTCATTATCTGAATTAAACGATTCCAATATTCTTCTTGAATCGTTACAAAATACCAAAGTAGCTGTGGCCCAGCATCCAGTCATTCCGAATGATACAGATTCTCGAAGCTCCAGTCCAATTGATGGTGCCGATCGATCTTCATCATCACCACCACAGCCACCATCAGCCCCCCAGCCACCTCTGTTAGGTCCCACATCATCACCATTGTCTCATCCGATGATACCGGCCAATATATTGGCCCAAATATTGCCCCACATGATTTCTCAGACACAATCATCACAACCATCAGATCCATCATCACCAACATCCTCATCCGCTGCCGCAGCCACAGCAGCCGCACTGGCAGCGGCAACCACTGCGGCAGCCAATTGTGGTCAACCCCAGCAACAAATGGCCTTACTTCAGGTCATCTATCAGGTAATTTATCATTAATCAATCTTCCAATTCAAAATTCATTTCATTCTGTCGAAATTTATCCCAATATTTGTCCTTCAAGAAAGATGATTAATTCATTGAACAACTGATTGGCTATGTGTATGGAAAGCTGAGCTCAAGTGAAATATGTTTAGCTTAATTGGATTATTGTTATGATAGTAGTAGCAGAAAAAAAGATTGCGGCATAGTTAAGTGGACAAACAGGCACACAAGGTGTTGTATGGGTGAGAATATCATCATCATCAACTATCATATTGCATAAGGGTATCCAGGTGATGATAATATTACTATGATGCGTGTCTGAATTATCCACTAATAATGCCTCTTATGTGGCCACCATACAGCGTGCGTAAACATCATAATTTCATACACACGCGAGCAGCTTTTACACATACATTGCCGAAAAAAATCACTGAACCGTTATGTTTCACACACACACAAATATTATAGCCTAAGGCAAACAATTGAGAGAGTAAGCTTTAAGGTAGAGAGAGAGAGAGAGAGAGAGAGAGAGAGAGAGAGAGAGAGAGAGAGAGAGATGAGCTTCCAAAATGATGGAGAAAAGTGGAAAATTAGCCTCTCTTATATGCATTAGTAATACCCATAGTTATCAGCCGTTCAACAGATTGGCACATCGTCATCACTTAAAGTGAATTGCCATAAGTTGCCCATGATGATTCCGATATTCATCAGACCATGGTGTGGACTATATATCACATACACACATACAGAGCGAGAAGATGAATTTGATTCATTGATTCATTCAGCGCATATTCATTCGAATAGAACATCGGGGACATCATGGTTCCTTGTGGGAATACAGAGGTCTTTCACGGAAAATTCTTGGGCTTCCGAAGGCATTCTATGGGATATACACTTCTTTCTTACCAAAATAAATGCTCACATACCAGTCAATGATCACTAATAATATGTTTCTTTTCCTCTTTTTTCTCTACTTTTTTCTTCTCCTTCTCATTCCATCATCACCTACTCCTCCATATCCTCCCTCTATCCTCCTTTTTCCACCCACTTTGATTTACTTCCGCTTCCTTCGTATCACTCCATTCCACACATGGCCACAAATTATGGATCATTCAACCGCATCCATTTTTTCCTCTCGATCTGTGTCTTGGAAATCTTTGGAATTTGAAAATATTTCAACTTCATGGACACTTCTCAATATCAAATGTATTTATACACATTCCAGTTATTGGCTCAAATGGCTAACAATGGAGGAACACCACCAGTATTGCCCTTTATGCTGCCTGATATGGGCCAAGGTCTGATGCCACCCACAAGTGGGTCCAATATCACCCGGCCAATGGGTATACTCAATTCTGTAGGTCCATCCACACCGGACATTCACCCTGATCGTGAATCGAATAATCGTTGGCCTTTATCAGCAAAATTATCATCTTCCGTATCACCATCGTCATCATCCTATCATCATCCCATATCATCAGCATCCATAAATTCATCATCCACTTCATCATTATGTAAAACAAATAAACCACCGAACAGTAGCAGTGGATCAAGTAGCGGCGGCAATCATCATCATCACCATCATCAATCTCAGCATCCATCATCAACATCACCTATTTTAAGTTCACTATCATCACTCCATCGATCATCAGCTCCTATGTCTTCCTCTTCATCCACCTCATCCACCCCTTCCAAGATGAAAATTTCCAATATTATTCACGATGGAATGGCAAAAAATTTGAATATTCACAATATTCCATCATCTTCACTGATGACTCCATCATCATCATCAACCAATGATCAAAGTGGCAATGGTAAATCAATCATAAGTAACAATGGTGATGAGCAAGATAATCGTAATACCAGTAGTAGTAGTAATAATCATAATAATGATCATGATGATAATAATGACAATAATCCATTGATTGGAAGCGGAAGTGGATCTGATTCCATGTCATCATCATTGATTCCACCTCCTCCTCCGCCACCTCCAAATGAATCGGAGCCTAACACTCTGGAACTACTACAGAGACACACCGAGCAAGCCTTACAAAATACCATGCAAGGTAGTTCATTTTTGATCAATGGTATATCCGGTATTGGTGGATCAGATTTTCTTAAATTTCGTAAAGACGGCAAAGAGGATCCAAATTATCGTCATAGATGCCGATTTTGTGGTAAAATATTTGGTTCCGATTCAGCTCTCCAAATTCATATCCGTTCTCATACCGGTGAACGGCCATTCAAGTGCAATGTATGTGGCAATCGTTTTTCAACTAAAGGTAATCTTAAGGTCCACTTTCAGCGTCATAAAGACAAGTATCCAAATGTTAAAATGAATCCTAATCCAGTTCCGGTAAGTTACATATGTTTTCCGTCCCTCTCTGTCTTCTATTCTCTATTGGTTCCAACTTTTCGTATACACACTTCACTGGACACTTGTGTCGGGATGAAGTGAATAAATGGGCTTGATTATCATTGGAAAACAACCCCCCCCCCAATTTACATAATCATCAGTAGTCAATAGTAGTAGAGCATCATGTAAAGTATTGGCAGCAAGTGAGAATGAAATCAAAATCTCATATTGTATGTTAATTTTTTCCCTCTCGCTCTCTCCTCTGTAATAGACTTATGATCAGTCAGTCAAATAATCCATATTTGAATAGCTCTCTTCTGGCCACCTTATCGGTTCCTATTCCATTTTCCCATCCATCCATCAATTGATATTTTCCCCAACCAATCCATTCATCCTCTCACACACTCACTTTCTCTCCCATTTGACCTCCCTTGACACCATCGACCCTGGGTCAAGTTGGTTAATTCATGCTACCATATATACACATATACATGTATATACATATAGAATATTTTTAATAGATGGCTATTGAGTATGCGAGAAAGAGCGAAGGTTTTTCTTTTCGGATGTGCCTTGCCATTGATCCAATCGACCTCATCGACCCCATCGACCCCATCGATATCAAGAGTGAAGATAGATAGACCTGCTACTTATTTAATTCACCCACCCGGCAGCTTTTTAACTGGAATATAGTTACTTTTAATGTCCCGCCTGCTTGTTTGATACTGTATACACATTTACCAGACGAAATGGATAGAGAGAGTAGTATTTTCAAATTTTCCATTATATTTCGGCCCACCATCAACACCACTAGAGCTCCCGCCTGGATTCCATGCCTGTGTGGGCATCATCATCAGTCTAGCAAGTAGCAATCTAGAGAAAGAGAATCATGAGAGAGAGAGAGAGAGAGAGAGAGAGAGAGACCTGATGGCAGACGCTTGATGTGATTTATTCGTTACGCTTATTCGAGCTTTAAAGGCCACATATATATATATGTATATAAATACACAGGGTCCCACTGATTGCCATAGGGTTTATTCAATCGCCTCTCTTTCTCTCTCTTGCCCCAGTCTCGCTTCGATCATCCGTCAAATCAAATTCGTTTGATTTCAAATGCAATGTAGTTTGGATTCCCGATGAAAATTGGGGGAAGAATATATTTTACAATTGTTCTCCTTCTTTTCCGGCTTGTATATCGCTATTAATTCGCCCTCTCTCTCTCTCCTTCTTTCTATGCATGTGTGTACGATAAATATATTTCGAATTAGATTCTCTTATTCTCGATTTTTACATGTTTGAGTGCATGTAGATGAATTACGGGGCGAGAGAGAGAAAGAAAAAAAAAGTTCTAATCCATAGGCCACACATATGTACACACGCACACATTCACTCACATGTAAAAGCAGTTAATACTCAATAGAAGAAGAATAAGAAGATCGCAAGAGAGAGAGAGAGAGAGAGAGAGAGAGAGAGAGAGAGAGAGAGAGAGAGAGAGAGAGAGAAGGAGGCGAAAAAGATTTGACAAAATAGTGGAGGAACACATAGAGAGAAAGTGCGATGAGCGTCTCAATATCATAGTCCAAAAGCGGCCCAAAAGCGAAGAAGGACCCAAGCGTGAAAAACTCGCACAAGCGTAAAATAACAAAAACTTACTTCCAAGAGAGGACCTTTTTTTGAGGGATGCAAGAGAGAGAGAGAGAGAAAGAGAAAGAGAAAGAGAAAGAGAAAGAGAAAGAGAAAGAGAGAGGGTATCCAATGTTCTACGGCTTTTTTGAGGCTCATTCATCTCATTCCATGTAATCTGAACATACAGAGAAAGAGAGTGGAACAAACATACACACAAAATAGAGGGACATTATGATGAGTGAACAAGCGATTCAACATGCATTCTACACACACACATACATGTACATACTTACATAGATTCAGGATAGATTGGACAATTTCGGAAAAAGATCAAGCAAGAGGGTGAGAGAGAGAGAAAAAAAAAGAGGGAGGCTTAGAGTGATACTTGAAATAAAATTGCTGTGTGCATTCATAGAATCATCATTATGATTGTTACGATTAAATAATATGATCTTGATGATCTTATTGATGATCCTGGAGTATTTACTCGGAACCTCTCTCTCTCTCTCTCACTTGTAAACTAATGTGTATTACGAACAGATTTTCTCTTGTCAAAATGATGAGTTGCTGTTGATTATGGTGAGAGTGTGTCAAAAAATTTTTCAACCATAAAGATCTATCGTCCTGGTGGATGTACTAGTTGAGGGAAAAAATTGAGAGAAATTGGCAGAAACGATGTTAGAAATTCCAACTATACTAGTGATAATGGCCAAAATACAAAATACTCAAGATTTATATAGATCACTTATGGAACCAATAATCAGAAGCAATATTAATAATACCTTCGATAATGATTAAGTTTACACCCTCTGATTCAATATTCAATATTTTCTTTCTCTCCATCTTCCTCTTGTCCTACATCCACAGGAAGCCCTAGACAAATTTCATCCACCTCTTGAGCCTCCAAGTGGCTCACAATCACCGACACCATCGTTGACCACTCCACCACCATATTCATCTTATCCGCCAGCATCTCTACTATTTTCCCAATCATTGCCTCCATTTAATCAAAGTCTTTCGGATGCTGGCTCATCGAAAACATTATCCAAAGATATTCTCAATCATGACCACAAATCATCAACCGGTGGAACTTGTCATCAATCGCACATGATTAATGATCCATCACTAGTGTCCACCGGAAGAGGAGGAGGTGGTGGTGGAAGTCTTACTGGTATGGCAAGTAATGATGCACGATTTTCATCTCTACACAAATCATCCTCTGGCACCGGTGGACAACATGGCTTGTCCACTCGCAGTTTATCACCAAATGACATGTCCAACTTGTCAATGGTCAGTGAATCGAATACAGTCAACAATATGCCACTGGAAAGTGATGAAGCTATTCGTTTGAGACGAAAAATGGCCAACATTGTGGTCACTCGAGGTCGTGATAAGATGAAACGAAATGATGATGACGATATTGGTGAAGATGAGGATGATAATGAAGACAATCGACTGGAAGATGGTGAATTAGATAGTGATCATCATGGTGATGATTCTGATCGAATTCTATCGGAAACACATCATCGCCAGCGAAGACGACGTAGACGAGAACAACGTCATCGTGGATCAGGGGATCAAGAAGGTAGTGGAAATGAGCATGATGAAAATGGAGAAGATGATGAAGATGGGGATGAAGAAGGTATGGATGAAGATCATCGATCAATATCTCCCAATTCACCATTAAATTTGCGTAACGATTCCACTAACGAAGATGGTCAAAAGCGTAATCACCATCATCAGCATTCCCACCATCAGCATCATTCCAATCGTAATCGTAATCGACACCGAGATCGACATCGAGATGCAAATGATGAGGATAGAATAAGTGGCAGTGAGAAGGAAGATATGGAAGATATGGAAGATGAAGAGATGGCTGGAAGTGATGATGGAGAAGGTGGTGGCATTCCGAGAAGAAGAGGAGGACATCCAGATCAGCATCATCATCGTCGTCGAGAGAGAAATGGTACCGATGATGAGGAGGATGATGATGATCGGGAGGAAAATGATGGTGATGAAGATGAGGATGATCAGGATCGTGATTCTATGGTATCGGGACCAAGTAGACACTTATCTGGACTCATGAAATCAATATCATCTTCATCCGGTAAACACAGATCATCCGCATCACCACCATCACATGCAACCGGTGGCCTCGCTGGTTTACATCCATTTTTATCACCAAATTTTCCTTCATACTTTCCTGGCGGTGTTTTTGGTCCATTAAATATGATGAATCCTCTGTCATTTATGCCGTCCACTTGTGCCGGTATTACTGGACCGGTGACCAGTGTCACTACACCCACAACAGTGACCACCAGTACCAGTGGACATACCAATGGTAACGGTGGTAGTGGTGGAGGTGGTGGCAGTGGTGGCAGTGTCACTGGAGGTGGTGGCGGTGGAGCTGATTCCGCTGGTGTGTCCACATCTTCATCACCGTTGAACAATGTTGATCCAAGTTATTATCAAGATCTGTTACCAAAACCGGGTAGTACAGATAATTCATGGGAATCACTGATGGAAATACAGAAAGCATCGGAAACATACAAAATTCAACAGCTTGTCGATAATTTGGATCAAAAGCTAAGTGATCCCAATCAGTGTCGCATATGTCACCGTGTATTAAGTTGCAAATCAGCCCTTCAAATGCACTATCGTACACATACCGGTGAGAGGCCATTTAAATGTAAAATATGTGGCCGTGCATTTACCACCAAAGGTAATCTTAAAACTCACATGGGTGTCCATCGGGTTAAATTGCCCCAACGTGTGTTACACCGATGTCCAGTGTGTCATGAACAATTTACCAATGCACTAGTACTCCAGCAACACATTCGAATGCATCAAGGTGCCGGTGGAAGTGATCTATCTGAACTGACCCATGAACAATTGTTGGCCGCCACAAGTGAGCTGGCTAAGGGTGGTCCACCAGGACTGTTACCATTCCATGGCCGACCATCACCACTAGGTAATCATCACCACCATTTGGGTTCATTTGGTGGACATCCTGGTGGCGGTGGTCCTGGCAGTGGTGGTGGACATTCGGCAGCAGCGGCAGCAAGTATGGCCGCTGCTGTGGCAGCCGCTGGACTGTCGCTTCCACCCCATTGTACAGCATTCACTGGTCCTGGTGGTGTATCGTTGGCATTTACAACCGCAGCATCACAATTGGGCTTAAACATTCCAACCGGATTGAGAAGTAAATCACCGATAAACACTTCCGATAATGATGGTGATGGTGAATCGAGAAAAGATGGCTCAGGCTTGGATAGTGAATCAATTAGGTGAGTTGGGTGAAGCTGGATGATTAGTTGATGTTGATATTGATTGGAACTTTTCTTTTCGTTTCTTACTTTTTCACATGATTCATCATCGGGATTGGTTGGAAATGTAGAAATGTATCATCAATCAAATCAGAGGATGAAGATGAAGATGATATTGAAGATGAACGAATTAAGGAAGATGATGATAATGGAAGTATAGGACATGGTGATAATAGTAGTAGACCAGGATCGGTAATATCACAAATTGGTAGTGAAAAAAGTGGTATATCATCATCACACAATGAGTCGGGAAAGTTGATGAAAAAAATTAATTCATCATCAGAATCTAATAATAGTAATAATAATAATAATAACAAAAGTACCAAAAGTAATCATAATCTTCATCATGTATCACCATTATCATCTTTACCTCTATCCGCCTGTACGGTGGCCAATAATAGTGGTAATAATGGAACCCATACAATGTCCACATCATTGGCTGCTCTTGAAAATCATGTTAAAACAATCAGCTCTGGAACTTTACCAGGAAGTGTTGGACACTTACCATTCGCACCATACCATTTACATGGATTACAGCAACAGTATCAACGTTTCGCTGCTCTGTCCATACAAGCTGATCAAGATCCACAACAACAATCACACCCACATCATCTGTTAACATCATCATCAACATCGGCTTCCTCTAAGCCCACCGATTTATCGCAATCAATTAAAAGTGAAGATGGTGATGGTGGACAAGAGGGTGGTAGTGGACATCATCATCATAGTCGTCGAAGTGGTGATCATAAGGCTCATCGCCACCATCACAATCTTCCCAGACGAAGTTCATCCGCATCTTCATCCGCATCAATTGGTGATGGTGAAGATGGTGAAAATTCAATGGACGATGGTGATGCATCAATCAGTGGCCGATCAAATGGTGGTGGATCAGTTTCCGGTTATATGGAAGATTCAACTGTGTCCAATTCGGCAACATCACTATCGGGTGCACTTGATTTGACACCTAAAAGTGGCGGTGGTGGAATTGGTGGACACAATTCATTACATGTGTCTGCCTATGGTAGCTCATCTTCCCAACCTGGACCGATAGGTAGTTCAAGTAGTACACCAAATGCAACCGGAAGCAGTAGTCTGGCTGCATTATCATCCGCATCACTACCATCACCATTGACAGCTAGTAGACTATTTGGTACATCACCATTGATGCCTTTTCCAATGGGACGTCCCAATACGACATGTCAAATATGTGGTAAAACATTTGCATGCAATTCGGCACTCGAAATTCATTATCGAAGTCACACCAAGGAGAGACCATTTAAATGTACAATATGTCAGAGAGGCTTTTCAACCAAAGGCAACATGAAGCAACACATGATGACCCATAAATGTCGTGAATTACCGCCTGGATTATTTACCACATCATTGCAACAGCAAGGCCAACATGGTCCAGGATCATCAGGAGGTGGATCAAGTTATAGTAATCAAAGTGAGTTGGATATTTGAGATTTTTAATTTTGGAGAATTGCTTTGAAAATCGAAAAAGTTGGGAGAAGAATGCAAAATATTTACTCATAGCATAGGATTATTTTTTCATTTATCATGATCATCATTATGATATTTAAGTATTTTTTTGATACCTACTCTTGTTTTTCTGTTCTGTCTTGGAAGTTTCTCCATGATTCTCTATGATTTCGATTTGGGAACCTGTAATTTTATTTTCTCGTTCAAATTGTTCAATGTTTAGTTTTTAGGTAATATTTTTTGGAGGGAACATTTGAAAGATAAAGAGAGAGAGAGAGAGAGAGAGAGAGAGAGAGAGAGAGAGAGAGAGAGAGAGAGATCAGAGCACTTAGAAATCAGCTTTTACTGAGGAAGCTTTTTTAATTTTTTTCTCTCTTCTTTGCCCTTTCAAAACCTGCTAAATGAATTAAATATTCTTACCATAATTTTGAATGTATGTGTGAGAAAAGGTTCTCTCTTTTTCGGGACTACCCATTGAGAGCTCAATGTACACTTATAAACATACACACACACACGGAAACATTTTATGGGCCTAGCGGGTGTCATTCATCACACTTTTATGGATTAGACATTTATATTAATTGCGCATTATACGGATTTCTTTCTCTCTTTCTTTCTTTCTATGGTAAAACAGTGTTTCAAATAATTCTCTGATTAATATTCATCTCATGTGGACTTAATTTTTTTTAAATAGGCTTCACTTTTATCGGTGGTATAGAGTGGCTATAAGGATGAATTATGGTGCACTTAAAGTGACACCTTAGTCAAAATATTTTAAAACTTTTCAACATTACTCAAATTAGCCAGAGAAAGTTTAAAGAGAGAAAAAAAACCATAGAAAATTTTCCAGTATCCAGATAGAGCACTGATTTCTTCTTCCTTGAAGAATATCTCTTTCTCTCTCTTTCTTTCCTCAGCCTCTTAATTTGATACAGACAGACATGATAATACAATGTTCATCTTTGCCTCATTTCACATGATCAATTTGATGCTGTTACTTTATGTTGTTTGATCAAGTGTTGGAAAAATTTTACTCTATTCTATTTTAGGAATCACAAATAAGGCTCATTTTTCATTTTCTATGACTTTCTGAACATTATCATCATCTCGGATGTGTTCCAAATTTTTTCTCTTTTCGAGGCAAACTATATGTATTCACACAGACACATACACACATATCTATCCACAGTTTTTCTTCTTCCTCTTCTTCTTCGATGCTTGTTTTTCTTTTGCCAAATAACTTAGCAAAGCGTATCCAAGTTTCGATATGGATTCCATTCTCAAATGTTCTATCTTCTTCAAGGCAAAATTATTTCAACATCCACATCTCGACTGTAAAAAACAAGCTCTATCCAATCTCGAATATACATAAGATATAATGTTTGTCTATCTGCATGTATAAGTGTGTAAAGAGGCGAAGAAAAGTTGAAAAAATTCATGATGCCTAACCGATTGCATGTGCAGAATTATTCTCGAAAAAGGAATATCCATAATATACCATGAAAACATTCTTCTTTCACCTCTACATACCAGCCAACTCAGCTATCTTAACATTTCATGATTGATTAGAGAATGTTCTAATTGAGGTATCTTACAAAATTGAAAGACAATCTCAACACATGTGATCTTTCATCAAAGTTGATTGAAAAGTTTCCATCAGCTTTCCATCCACCAGTTCAATCAGCAACCTTAATCCAAAAGATTAGGATTAGCCATAATCAATGTTGCCCTGAGTTGAGATTTTATTGATTCTAGAATTCTGGTATTTTAATTATTCCATGCTATTTGCGAAACAAAATCCCTCTCTTTCTATCCCTTGCAACAAGAGAATAGCGATGAGAAATAATTGCCAATCGCATCCTCATCAATACACTGATTTGCATTTCATATCCTGGAGAGAATATTTTGCATTCTTCAACTGAACACTTCACTTCAATCACATTCTCGAAAAAATACTTTCCCACTCTCTCTTGTGTGTTTTAATTGATTGCTAATTGATAATTATTATTGATCATGATGATTTCTCTTACCTCCCTAGTCAATGGAAACAATGATACCAGTCAACACAGTAACATGTCCACCGATTCGGGAAACAACAATAGTGATACCAATGGTATGGGTACCGGTGGAGGTGGCCGAGACAGTAAATCAAGTGTTTCCGTTAATGGTGAATCATTTCAATCAGTTGGCGGTGTCGGTGTTGGTGGTGAATCAAATGCGGCAACCGGTGACGATCGACCAGCATCCACAGCAAGTGCCGGTGCCAATGTTCGTTCCGGTGGCGGAAACGGAAATTCGCCTTCTTCATCATCCGCCTCATACAGTGGACCAAGTAGCAGTGGACGTCGATCGTCCAATATAAGTAAACATGTGTGTGATCGATGCCACAAGCCGTTCTCAAGTCATTCAGCCCTACAGATTCATTTGAGAGTCCATACCGGAGATAAGCCGTTTGTGTGTAATATTTGTAAGAGAGCTTTCACCACCAAAGGTAATCTCAAGGTACACATGGGCACACATTATTACAGTAATGGCTCATCGCGAAGGGGTCGCCGGATGTCCATTGATTTGCCCAATTTACCGATAGCATCATCTGGACGGCCAGGAGAAAATTTTTCATCAGCCACATACTTTCCATATCTTATATCACAATGAGATGATATGATTCCTACTGTCTCCAGAATTTCTGATGATGATATGGAATTTTTTTTCTCTCTCTTTGCTGATGCTCTGTGTTACTCGATGATATCAGCTTAAAATTGAATTAATAAATCGAATAAATTTAATCAATTGAGAATTCCATATCCATAAATATATGGATAGAGAGAGAGAGAGAAAGTGAGAAAAAACAAATTTTCTATGGACATTTAAATTGTCTAGAACAAAAAATCAATTTCCATAGCTTTTTCATGTGATTGTCAAAGCTTCTTCTTATCATGATTAGATATTCTAATATACTCTCCAGCATCATCTAATCATTATCCACCTCTTTTTTCCTCCTATCATCTTCTAAAATAATTACTATGTAATCCAAGTAATCATGATCATCACTTATTATTATTATTATTACTACTACTACTACAACAATTACAATTATCATCATCAGCATCATTATTATCATTATTATTATTTCTTCTCCCTCTTCGTCTGATTATGCTCATGATAATCCATGCTCACCAATCAAAGCTACTTTTCATCAGTCTCTCCATCATCATCTTTTTTCATCTCTCAACATCATCATCATACTGCTACTACATGCTGCTACTTCATCATTTTATCTCTCTTCCCATTTTTTTTCGTAATTCATCACGTCCATTACTACAACTACTACTGCTACTGCTACCATGTTCAGACAAATCAATTGTTTCCAAAACTTTTCAATGATATTGATGATGATATTATGAAAAAGTGTGAAAGAGAAATGGAAACACAAAAATTTGAAACGTTTTGATCGACCATTCTGTAATTTCGGTGAAAAATTCATATCTGTGATTTAGATGTGTTTAAGGTGGTTGAAAGACACATCATTTTCTCAATCTCACTTCCCATGATCATATTAAATGGGAAAAGGTATAAATACATATAAGGACACACATACACAAACACACACACAAAAACAAGAGACACTCACCTGGAAACAAACTCATGGGACAACAAAAAAAATTATTTATACTGACTTGATGAAAATGACAAACAAAAAAGACAATAGGGTTGATTTAATTATCATGTACTGTGTTAATTAGCTACGAAATAAACTGTGTTGATATTCAACAAATTCAAAATTTTTTGTTTGATCCTTTTTTCTGTGAAATATATTTAATATCTGATACTTGTTGCCCCTAGAATCGATTAATCGAAGAAATTGTTGGGATTTTGTTGAATTTTTTCGGTTTGAAATCAGGAGACTCAAATTAATTCAAAATTCAGTGTCAAATTTTGACAAAATTTTACCAAAGAAAATAAGTCAAAATTTTGTTCCATGAAAGCATTTTCGAAAAATATTTCCAAGTTCAATGGTCAAGGTGAAAAATGTTCCAACAGAGGTTTTGAAACTCTGTGCCAATAACATTTTAACGTTATTAACCCCATAATTTCAGTTAGTGAATTCTTATCTGTTTGTTTTGGTACAGTTCATATGTGGTGGAGGCTTGATATGATTTGATTGATTGCTATTGAAAATATTTCAAGCAACAACAACGTCAGTTGTTCTTCAGTCATGACCCATCAAATTCTGGGCGATTGTATTCATCAATCTTGAGGATTGCTTAATCGATTCACAATCGAAAAAACAATATGTTGAACTTATTTATTGCATAATAGGAAAAGATTTCAAGTGTCATCGATTTTTAATGAAACTGACTGATCAACTAGCGTTGGGAAAGAGAGAGAGAGAGAGAGAAAACAATACATCTCAACATATGAGAAATGATGCACTATTCATACATGACATATGAAATTTTTCCATCTACCATATAAACACCGATCACTTGAGTTCCAAAGTCTTCCATCGTTCAATGAGACGAGTTGTTTGAAATAATACATTGGTTATTACTTCAATTATGGCTTCAAAATTAACGAAATTGTGTGTTCTTCTGATCGTCTTCTCGATTGTTTGTGCTGATTCTAAAGTAGATTCAAAGATCAATTCTAAGGAGGAATCTAAAGTTGAATCTAAAATAGAATCTACGACAGAAACTATAGGTAAAAAATTACCACTTGATCCAGTCAAAACGAGACATGCAGGTCGAGGTCCACCCGGTGGTGGTGAATTCGGTCCTCCCGGCGGTGGTCAGTTCGGTCCTCCTGGTGGTAGTCAATTTGGTTCTTCTGGTGGTGGCAATGGATTTGGATCGTCAATGTTCAGCGGGCAACGAATTCCAGGAATGGATTTCTTTGGTAGTGGTATAAGTAATATGTTCCAGGGTCGACCTTTCAGTGGTCCACCATCTTTCGGTGGTAATGGAGGTGGTTTTGGTGGTGGTTTTGGTGGTGGTCCTGGTGGTCGTGGCGGTGGCGGCGGTGGTGGCCGTGGTGGTCCTGGTGGTCCTAGTGGTCATGGTGGGGGTGGCGGTGGAGGTGGCTCAAGCTTCTTTCAAAGCCCACCATATTTTGGTGACTCAAACTCTTTCCAAGGTCCACCTCCCTTTGGCCCTCCACCATCTTTCGGTGGCTCGAACTCTTTCCAGAGTCCCCCATTCTTTGGTGGTCAAAATGGCCCAAATTCTTTCGATGGTCAACCTCCTTTCATGGGTCAAAGCTCTCCCAATGGTCAGCCTCCTTCTGGTGGTCCACCATCTTCTGGTAGTTTCTCCATGAACTTCGGTCCTCCCGGTGGTTCTGTTGGCTTTGGCAATAACAACAACGATGGGCTCGGCACATCCTCATTCAATCAACAACCAGGAGGACGATTCCCTCGAAGTGTTGAACAATTCGATCATAACTCTGGACCAAACAGTGGTTTCCAGCCAAATCATGGTGGTTCACAGAATTTCCGACCCCAAGGTGGCCCTGGCTCTTCGCACAATTCTGGCTCTCAGGGTAGACCTGGTTTCTCACAAAATTTTGACTCTCAACAAGGACCTGGCGGTCAACAGAACCATGTTCCTTCCCAACAACCTGGTTTCCAAAATGGACCTGGTTTTTCACAGAATTTTGATTCTCACCGAGGACCTGGCGGTCAACAGAACCGTGGTCCTCCCCAACAGCCTGGTTTCCAAAATGGTTTCTCACAGAATTCTGGTTCACAACGAGGACCTAATTTCCAGTCGAATCAAGGTTTCCCATCGATGTCTAACAATCAGAGATATTGAAACTTTCTCTCAAAGTCATATGACTCAGCTCAATAGTCCTGATAGCAACAGCCATTCAGGGATAAATGGTTCAAAAAAAATCTTATTCAAAATTCCTTGAGAAATAATGCCTACAGATCAGAATTTCTAAGCCTCAGAAAAGCTGATTCTAGCTCCTTGTTCTAGTCCTCCCAAAATACCCAAAGACCATTAAGGTTATAATCCATAACTTCCAAGAGTGAGATTCTTTTTACCCATGAAATAATTCAAGAAAATAAATATATTGAAAAATCTTTTACCTAATTTCATGAACAATGTGTCCACTTTTTTCGCTTCAGATTTCATCCGATCAAATAGCAGGCAGCTCCGTTGAATGAATCAGATATGCTTGCAGAAATCTTCCATTTTACATGATGGGGAATGTATAATGTGTCCAATGAGGTCAGAAAAAATTTGTATTGTGTTGGTAACAGTCATAGTCAGACATGTAAGTATCTTAATGAGAGCGCTTTTTTTTCTAACATTACATTGTGATAAATGATCATCATCTATTACATCCATACCATGGAATTTTGTGCTGATTTTTCATATCGATCAAATTTTTTGTCTTCGAATTGTTCAAAGTTCTTCAGGAAATTTTTCGTCCAGTCGAAGAACTTTGATGAAACAAGCTGGACATCTTCATGTCCACTCATCAGATTACCGAATGATTTTGATAATTTTCTTATCATTTGTTGTGATTCGTTTTTGAATCATCAAAGCAAATTGTTGCCAATCGATAGCACCAATAGTGCGTATTGTTCTTGCACAATGTAGAGATAACTGATTGGACTTCATGATTATTTGCGTCATCATGCCCCTTTAAAACAGCAACCAGATCACAAAATAGATGAACTAATGAGCTAGACAGTGATTGATATTGACGCAAGTGTTGCAAAAGAAATCAACTGGAATCCCAGGCTTATATTTTGACAATCCAAATGATTAATATCTTATAGCTAATATTGCGAGGAGAAAACAATCCACCTGTAATCATGAGGAATAATATACTATCCATAAATGACACCTGAAATTTTTCTATGCACCATAAAAATACCGATCAAAATAGCAGAAAGTTTTCTTTGTGAGTGGAGGACAGGAGTGATTTGATTTGATATTGAATTTTTTTTCATCCACTCGAGATGGCCTTCAGAGTGTCAAGTTTTTGTATTCTCTTCATCGTTTTTTCGGTTGTATCCGCTGGTTTTAAACCAGATATTAAACCAGATTCCAAGCCAGACTCCAAGCCGGATTCTAAACCAGACTCAAAATCTGATGAATTGCCACTATCTGTTCCCATCAAAACTCGATATGGTGGTCAAGATCCCTTCCAAAATCAACGTCCTTTCTCAGGCATCTTCATGAGCACTAGTCAATCTGGTCCTCTTGGTCCTCTTGGTCCACATGGAGCCTCTTCACCACCTTGTTCCACCTGTAGATCCCCTCCAACAACTTGTTCCAACTGTGGACCTCCTCCACCTCCCCCACCACCTTGTCCCAGTTGTGCACCTCCTCCACCACCTTCTTCCAATGGTGGATTGTGCTCCGGTGTATTGGACACCATATCAGCTCAACAGCACCAAATAATTAACCTCCTACTCCAGCTTGTCCAGAGGCAAATGGGAGGATTCAATCAAAATTTAGGTTACCCAAATGGTTTCCCTCAAGGTAATGGGCTCCAACAACAACCGAACTCTGGTGTCCCGCAGAATTTTGGTTTCCCACAAAATTCTAATCTTCAGCAAGGTCAAAGTTTCCCACAAAGCTCAGGTCTACCACAATCTCCAAGCTTCCCATTGGACCCCAATTTCCCCCAGAATCCTCAAAATTCTAATCTCCAGCAGGGTCAAGGTTTCCCACAAAACTCAGGTCTTTCCCAATATCTAAACTTCCCATTGAACCCAAATTTCCCCCAGAATCCTCAAAATTCCAATCTACAGCAAGGTCAAGGCTTCCAACAAAACTCAGGTCTTCCCCAATCTCCAAGCTTCCCATTGGACCCCAATGCTCCTCAGAACTCTCAAAATTCTGTTTTCCCATCAAATCCTAACCCTCTACTGAATCAACGTTTCCCTCCAAAACAAGGCTCGCAGCCAAATAACATGGGCAATAATAATAACAATAATCCTGGTGCCAACAATCCTTCTGCACAGGGCACTCAAAACTTGCCATCTCAACAGCCAAACAACCAAGGTATCCCCGGTCAGAATTCTCAGATTCCTAATAATAGCCAAAACTCTGGCTCCAACCCAACATCTATACTAAGTGGCCGTTAATAATATTAATATAAATAAATATATTGAAAAATCTTTTACCTAATTCGATGAACAATGTGTCCACTTTTTTTCGCTTCAGATTTCATCTGATCGAATAGCAGGCAGCTCCGTTGAATGAATCAGATAGGCTTGCATGAATCTTCCGTTCTACGTGATGGACAATGTATAATGTCCAATGAGGTCAGAAAAAATTTGTATTGTGTTGGTAACAATTCATAGTCAGACATGTCAGTATCTTAATTGGAGTGATATTCTTCTAACATTACATTGTGATAAACGATCATCACCATCTATTACATCCATACCACCGCATTTTGTGCTAATTTTTCATATCGATCAAATTTTTCGTCTTCGAATTGTTCGAAGTTCTTCAGAAATTTCATCGATCAGCCGAAGGGCTTTGATGAGACAAGCTGGATATCCTCATGTTTACTCATCGGATTATTGAATTATTCTGATAATTTTTGCACCATTTGTTGTGATTCGTTCATGAATCATCAAAGCAAATTGATGCCAATCGATAACACCAATAGTGCGTATTATAGATGAACTAAAGAGCTAGACAGTAATTGATATTGACGCAAGTGTTGCAAAAGAAATTAACTGGAATCTCTAGCTCATATTTTGACAATCCAAGTGATTAATATCTAATAACTAATACTGTGAGGAGAAAACAATCCACCTGTAATCATGAGAAACAATATACTATCCATAAATGACACCTGAAATTTGTCTATGCACCATAAAAATACCCATCATAGTAGCAGAAAGTTTTCTTTGTGAGTGGAGAACAGAAGTGATTTGATTTGATATTGAATTTTTTTTCATCCACTCAAGATGGCCTTTAGAGTGTCAAGTTTTTGTATTCTTTTCATCGTTTTTTCAGTTGTGTCCGCTGGTTTTAAACCAGATATTAAACCAGATTCCAAGCCAGACTCCAAGCCAGACTCAAAATCGGATGAATTACCACTATCTGTTCCTATCAAGACCCGATATGGTGGTCAAAACCCATTCCTAAATCAACGTCCATTCTCAGGTCTCTCCATGAGTCAATCTAGTCCTTTTGCTCCACCTCCACCCCCTCCCCAGGGTCAAAATGGTCCAACTTCTTCCAATGGTGGTGCATTGACCACCATGTTAGCCCAACAGCAACAAATGCTTATGCTCATACTTCAGATTATCCAAAGGCAAATGGGAGGATTCAATCAAGGTTTTGGCTCCCAAAATGGTTTTCCCCAAGGTAATGGATTCCAACAACAACCGAACTCTGGTATGCCGCAAAATTTCGGTTTCCCGCAAAATTTTGGTTTCCCTCAAAATTCTAATCTCCAGCAAGGTCAAGGTTTCCCACAGAACTCTGGTTTTCCACAAACACCAAGCTTTCCACAGAACCCCAATTCTCCCCAGAATTCTCAGAATCCTGTTTTCCCACCAAATCCCAACTTCCAACCTAATCAAGTTTTCCCCCAAAACCAAGGCCCTCAGCCAAGTAACCAGGGTAGTAATTCTGGTAACAACAACAATCCTTCTGCACAGGGTGGTCAAAACTTGCCATCTCAACAGCCAAACAACCAAGGTATCCCCGGTCAGAATTCTCAGAATCCTAATATTAACCCCAACTCTGGCTCCAACCCAACATCTGTACCAAATGGCCGTTAATAATATCAATTTCGATTTTTTAAGATGAAATTTTTATCAAAACGCTCATGATAGAGATAATTCAGGAAAAATAAATAAAGATATCACATAAGTTGTTCATGAGCTCGTCTATCTATTTTGATGATCTCTGAGAAATTCTTCCAAGTTCTATCAGTCTCATCATGAGGTTGAATGGATATACTAGTATTTTTTCAATCGCACCGTGATTACAAAACGATCTACCGAGAAATCAGAATTCTGATTGTCAAGTGAATGAATCACTCATTGTTTCCAGGAGAAATGATTTATTTTTTGATGTCAATTTTGGGATGCGTTTGATTCGATGAAACAATTTTGATTGATTGGGATACTTTCTCGTGTAAAGAGAAGTTAATTGTTTTTCTGAATAATCGAATCATTCCTTGGAAAATACATTCAAATTTGAATTGATTTCTAGAGGTTCGTGAGAGAATGGTTAGAAGTGTATGGGAAATGAGCATTAGACACACCAGGGAGGTTTCAATTTTTCTATGATCCCAGTTCACTTTTCGAGCTTCTCTTCGGATGAGGATTAACTATTAATTTTATACCAATAAAGGCTATCAAATCAATTTCTTTTCGCCTTGTACCACATATTATGAAAAATCTTCTATTCAACAATCACAGTTGATCACATTCACGATAAGGCATAATTGAAATACAGTTTCCTCAGCATTTTGACAACCACGAAAACGTGTTCATCGATAAATTTTTTTCTCTCCATCAAATCACTAGGAGGGAGGTCAATTAATTAATTAGTTTATGGGGCACGGAATGAATATTCGTTGAGAGAAACTTCTATGTTTCATGGCGACTCTCTGTACCTCTGGTTTGAGGAGAAAAGCACACCAAAAAGTCAGGATAGAGAGCAAGAGGAGGGAATGAAAAAGACCTTCAGAAAGATCGCATCTAAAAATGTGTTCTCAGCAGATTCAAACAAAAATGAGAGATCTTTCCAATGATGATGAGGTGATTTCAGTTGTTATCCAGGATCGATTGATGATGATCAATTAAACGAATCGATAGATCTTGCGACGAAAGTCTAGATATCTTCAATGAGCCCCAAGTTGGATAATTCCACAAGCATGGATCTCAAAACATCTTACAATTGTTAGAATTCAACTCGATAAGCAGCACATGTACTTTCTTGATCTTGTAACATAACGGTACATCGATTAGCAGAGGGTGCTATTTCGATCTTCATATCTTCCAAAATTTGACGATTATTTGCCATCCACAAACATAATGCCTCAGTTTCATGTGTTGGAATGAGAACAACTTCCGCTGCCTTATTGTCCCACAACTTTTTGCCCTCAATCAGAGCATCAAGCACTTCTTTACTAGGATTGACTGCACTCAGGACATAGTATTTTGCTCGCACAAGATTGAAAAACTGTAGATTACAATAGTGACGATCACCATGATTCGGAATGTAGGCTAACTCCACATAGATTGGCTTCATTTGTTTAACAAATTGGGTAGCTGGAGAGGTTCGCCCAGTTGCACGAGAAGATGATTTGCTTCGAGTTGCTTTGGGCTTACTAGATGTTGGCCGTCGAACGTTTTCCGCTTCTGAAGCTTTTGGAAGACCAAGAGGTTTACCCCATTCTTTGAGAGTTTCTTGCTTGATTTTCTCTTGTTCCATGGTTAAATTGCGCTCAGCTGATACATACTCTTCCGTAGAGGATATCATAGAAGTTTCGGTTACTGTCACAGTTCCAGACACCATTTCAGACGTTTTGTTAGATCCAGATGATGAAACATTCGATTCAGTTGAGCTTATCGATTTTGATTGAACAATTTCACTCTTAGAATCTACTTCTGTTTGATCACTTTTTGATGAACTGATTTCTTTCTTCTCTTCAATCTCATCCACACTTGTTGTACGGGGAAAGCAGCATAGAGAAGCTTTAGATCCATCTTTACTATTACTTCCGGTAAATGTAGATGTTGTGGTTTCGGTTGCTGGAGTACCTGCTGAAGGCATCGATGCAAGTCGCTCGAAAGATGTTGCACTGGCACTATTCGATAGCCGAGCATCTTTGGGTGAAAAAGGTTCACCAGGAGTTGATGGAGTTGTGCCACCAGAGATATTGAGAATTTCAGGATATTCTTTTGAAACTGTCTGTGAAACTAGAGGCTCGCTTATTGTCATGGTTTGACTCAAAGATGATGATTCTGATGCTTTCATCGTTTCACTTGACTCGGCAACATTTCCACCGGAAGATGAAGATAATTGTTCCTCCTCTTCCTCATATATAGCTTGACCTGTGATCTGTGATCCTCGTCGAACTTGGGATGATGGAGGTTCAACATTCAAGTGATGAGATACCTGAGCAATATTGGTGGTAGGTAAAGTAGTACTAGTAATTTTTGTGAGAGCTTCTGATGAAGTCAAAGGATCTGGACTGACACGAGTGACAATAAATTCTTTCACTTGTTGTCCACCAAAAAGAACTGATTTTTTCTTAATCTCTGGTCGATCTTCGATTTCTTTCACTTTACTCTCGACATCAGTTAGATTTGCTTCTTGACTACCATCCAAACTACGTGAAAGTGGCGATCGAACTGTTCTCTTCTCACAGCCAGCACTACTGTCTATGGATTGACCTAGCGTTAGATCAATACTAGATCTTGTCACCGTGGGCTCGGATACAGAGTCTGGTGTTTCAATGTCAATTGAATGATCCAAACTTTCCTCAGATGAGGAGACAAGACGTTCTTTTTTCGGTTGCGTTCCATTATTTTTCCCCATCAAATCTGATGGATTGATAACTCCTTCCTCTTCTTTCAGAACATCCATTGATTTTGATTTGGAATGCTGTTTACTTGACGAATCAAGACCTAGTATCTCTGGACTGGATATGCTCTTTTCTCCGATACTCAAAGTTTTTTGAACTTTCTCCAATGTTGCAGCTTGAGATTGCAGTCGACTTTCACTCATACCAAAGGCAGCAAATTTATCAGCATCTGATGATGAGAGAATAGCTTCAGCTGAGTCGGATAACTTGTAAATGTCTTGTCCAGGAGTCTCTACAGCTTCGAAAGTGATGTCACTTTGAGACTGAACCGGTAAACTCATTGATGATTTATTCAGATCTTCCTTAGTAGTGGATAACTTTCTTTCAGAGGAACTCTGTTCAATTGATGGTTTTGAGATGTTTATATCTGTCACTTGTTTACCAATTTCACTTGAGAGAGAAGATTTTCTTTCAGTTGGTCCTTTCTCGTCTGTAGACATCATATTCAATGAATCAGAACTCGATTTGATTGAATCTGATTCCATTCTAGAAATTGTTTGAGATGAAGACAAGTTTTTGTCCTGTGGACTTTTGAAAACTTCCATCAAAGGATCAGATAAAGTCTTCTCTATAGAAGATGATGAGCTTTTTCTTGCAACATTTTTCTCAGTCATAATCTCATCAATCGATATTGACTTGGACGCTGATTCCAATGGCACTTTGGAAGCATTCAGAGTATCTAGAGTGGAATCTCTGCGTTCTGAGAACGATTGGAGGAGTTCACTAGAGGATGTGAGAACGGCTTCTTGCGATTGTTTGGCAGATTGAGCATCGCTTGTGGCCTTATTTTGCTCAGAGAATTTATTGGACTCATCGCGTACATCCAAGGTCACTTCAGGAGAAGATTGACTTTTCTCTAGTTTTTCCTTGGTCAAAACACTGCTTAGTTGTGATGAGGTTGTTTTTGAGCTATCAATTGACGAGCTTGTGAGTTCTTGGACTGAGATAGAGCTACTTTTTCCATCTATTCCAGATTTTCCTGATAAAATCGTCACTTCATCATTCGATGATTGTATTGAAGTTTCGATGGTTTGCTTAGATTCGGACGAGGAGGTAACAGTTCCAGGGGAAAATTCTAACGGTGCATCAGCTTGCACCTTTTCTCCTTCAGAATATGAAGAATTATTTGAATTTTCATCTTTCTTTTCAATTTCTAATTGGACATTATTCTTATCATCGGATATCTGAGGCGTAGTTTCGACGGTTTTCACCAATGTTACCACTTGAGTATCTGCTAACACCGGATTTGCTGATGTTGTCTCAGTAACTTCACTTTTGCTACTCGTATCACTTGACCTTCTTGGCTCAACTCTATCGAAAGCTGAGTTAGGACTACCGAACGAAAAACCATTTGTATCTTCTTGATAAGAAATCTGAGTAAGAATTTGACCAGATGATGCAGAGAAACTGCCTCGTTGTTCCATTATACCACCAAATTCATCGGTACTCTTTCGCCTCTGATCAGAAAGTGATACTTGATCTTCTGATGATCCTAATATTACTTTGGAGCCATTCGTTTCCTCAGATTTTGTCAGTTCAGTAGTTTCTGCATTCATCATCTGATCCGTGTCTGTTGGTGAGGCTTGAACGTTGAGTGGAATGAAGCCCGCCTCGGCTTGCGATTCAATATGTTCTTTAGAAGTTATTGATTTACTTTCTGAGCTATTGACTGAACTTTCGACTAGTTTAATCGAAGCTTTCTTCGCTGGAGAACTCGAATTACTTGAGCTAGACGAAATTGAGGAGCTCGAAGAACTAGAAGAATCAGAACGCTTCTTTGTGGACGTTTTATCGAGAGTTTTTGCTGGAGATTTTCTATCCTTAGATTCATCCTCTGTTTCACTTGAAGAACTGGATGAGCTTGAGCTTGTCTGAGAGCTAGAGGAAGAGGAAACAGAATCCTTCTTCTTATCAGTTTTGAGTTCTGGTTGAGGTGCATTCGAAGAAGGGGTACTTTCTTTTCGACTAGCCATAAGAGATTCTGATTTTATGTCTGTTTTGAGGACACTTTTTTCATCGGGTCCAGCTGGTTGTTGGACCGTTTCAACAGAAGAAGAATCTAGAGAACATCGCTCGGAAGCAGATGTGGTCGTAACAATATGAGAAGTGATGTTTGTCTTCTGTAGGGAATCTTGTGATTCTTCTGTAATGTTCAGCTCTTTGACCATTTGCTTGGATTCACTGGATGTTTTTTCCTTCAATTGCAAATCTAATGATTCAGTTGGGACTGAAATATCCTCAAGTTTCGCGAAAGTGCTGTTAGTTTCACCCATAGACTTCGAATTCTCATTTTGTGATTTGATCTCGATAGTTTTCGATATTTCTTCTACAACTGGCGTCGAATCTGCGGCAGATGAATCAGATTCTTTTGACACTCCTTTTGTCTCCGTTTTTGCTGATTCCATAAGCTTGTCGCCAATCTCTTCAGATCTCGTATTTTCTCTTGTGGAAGCAAGTTCATCTCCAGTTTTTACTGCTAAGATATCGGACTCAAGAACTACAATATCTCTAGCAGTCTGAAGCTTATCATCCTTCGAGACGATTCTTGTGGCTTCAGATGATGTTGAACTTTCATGCTGTTCAGAAGAAGTTTTTATCTCTTTTGACTCTGTTGTTTTCACCAAAGATTTCTGCTCTTCGATTGAATGAGAGTTACTTGAGTCTCTTCGAATGGATTCAATTTCTTTTTCGTCTTTAAATTGACTAATTTTTTCGTCTAGAACTGTCCTTTCCATTTCACTTTTCGGATCAGATGCTTTAATATCTACCACCTTTTTTTCGGAGAGAGCACTCAATTTGTCCTCATCTGAAGTTGCAACAGCGGAGTCGGTAACAATCTTAGGTTCTTTCCCATCTTCTTCTTTCTCGACAGAAGTTTTGGAGGGAGAAGAGGCTAGATCACTGACTACTTCTTTAAATTTAGACTCGATTGAAGTCGAATTATTTGCATCTTTTTTCTCAGATTTGTTCCCATCTTCTTCTTTTTCTACAGAAACTTTGGAGGTAGAAGAAGCCGAATCACCGACTGATTCTTTGAATTCAACTGGAAGCGAGTTATCTTCATCCTTTTCTTCAGATTTGTTGGGATCATCAGAAGATTTTACTGAGCTATCAGGTGTTGATTCTAACTTGATGCTGGATCGATCAGCTGAGATTGTGGAACTTCCTCTTCTAGGGACAGAATCATTTGTTTTAGCATCAACGTCATGAGAAACAACAGTATCGATAGGCACTGGATCCGAAACTTTTTCAGTTGCAGGAAATTCTGCTTTTGAATCAAGAGAGACGCTCTTGTTGTCATGTTCTGACACAGATTCTTTGCGAGATGATGGTTGATCTTTTTCTAATGATAATTTCTGTGATTCTTTCGAAATTGAATTCCCAACTTCAAAAACCTTGGACGCTTTCTCGATTTGAGCTTCGAATTCACTATTAGTTTTTGAACCATTACCCTCACTGAAAGTTCCCTTCTCAGTTTGTGGTTCAGATTTGTTTGTGGACTCTTCAATGAGGTCTGCTCCAATTTTCTCAGGTTCATCAGAAGAAAGTTCCTTGCGATCTATGGAGGCTTTTCTGAGGTCTGAACTTTGAGAACTGTCGATGTTCCCCTTCTCACCAATAACGCCCTGGGATTCTCTCCGTTCAGAATCTAAATCGGAAACAAATGAAGCTGAGTCTGAAGATTTTATGACTTCCTCAGTTACTCCGGCTGTAGTGGTCAAAGCATTTTCTTTTGGATCAGTACTCGAAGATTTCAGCCCGCTTTCAGAATGAGAATCTAAGCTAGATGTTTTACCAATTGTAGAACTTATTTCACTTTGGACCTGTGAGTCAGATTTCGAAACAACATCGCTAGATACTGAGACATTAGTTTTGGAAATTTCCATCTCAGAACTCTTGTTTTCTAGTTTTTCACTTATGATTGGAATTTCAGTAGATTTTTGACAAGATGCTTGGTCAATTTCAGAACCAGAAGCTTTTGATGATCCAATATCTTGGGTTCCTCCCTTTTCTGAAGTAGAAGTTTTTTCAGTAGTACTGACATGATCATCTCTAGCAGTTCCTTCAATTTTCTTATCACTTGAGGAAGATTCGGCACTTGAAAGTTCCGAGAGATTTTGACTAGCAGTAGAATCAGGTTTCTTCGAAGCTGAATCCATAGAATTCTCATCTTTGGAAGGAATTGAAATTTCATTATCACATTCAGGTAACTTCAATCCATCAGTGGACGAACTACCAGCTAGTTCACCCACAGCTTGAGGCAATCCAATATCAGATTTGTCAGTGTCGGGATCAGAAGTAATTAAGAGAGACTCAACCATGGTTTCTCGGGATTCATGCGATTCACTTCCACTACTATCTGATTTGAGTCTTGGACTGAGGAGTCCAGGATCAGATGCATGGAATTTTTCGTCATCCTTTTCACCCGATGAATCTTTAAGCTCCACATTGGAATCATCACAGACACTTGCATCAGAAATAATTATTTTATTCTCCGAATCAATCAGAGTAACCTTCTCTTTGACTAATTGGCAACTATCATCGCCGATTTGGTCCGAAATATCTCCACTACTACTTCGCTGTGACATCTTTCTCACAGATTCTGGTGGTGGTTGTTCAGGTGATTTGGAATCCTCTGCCTTTTCGACACCGGAATCCTTATTCGATTGAAGATTCTCAGACTGACTAGCTGCAGTTTGCTTCTCCTGTTCATGGTCCCTCTCTTCTGCGGCCATTTTAGCCTCATTCAGTTCATCACATAAAGAAGATACCGCCATAACTTGACTAGATGTGAGAGTTTTTTCACTTTCGGCAGTCGAGATGATTGATGAGGCCATATCTTTTTCATAGGTTTCCGAACAAGGCATGGACTGTGCGGAATTATCTTTTGCTGGTGATAATGGAATTTCATGGGCTGAAGCAATGGAACTATCACCTTCATCACGTGAAGTGTTTTGATCCATTTTGGAAGCTGATCGACTTTCTACCGTCATCGCTTCATCTTCAGAATGGTCGAGAGAGTCTTTACTCATGGAAACTTTTCCATCAAGATAACACACTTCCAGTGAGTCTGGCTCAACATCATCTCTGATACCAAAACGAAAAGGGCTCGCTTCCAGAGAATCTGGGTCTTTGGAACGTCTCCTTCCGGCAGGACCACCACCACCGATGGGAACACCTCGTTGATATTGCTGATGAGTTGCCTTATCCATAGTGACATCAACATTGTCCACTGATTGAGATGATATTGTCACACTCAAGATTTCTTCATCAGTTTCGTATTGAGATAGCCTCTCAGAATTAGTCTTCTCTTGCTTTGCATCAGTATGTGATGAAACCTGAGTAACTTGCGGGGCTGTAGTTGTAGAGGATTTATTTGGCTTTCTACCTCTCACTACCTTTCTTGGTTCGTCCTTTTTCTCTGATTTGGTGTGACTTGGACTTTCGACTGGAGGTTTCGAAGAACGATTACTGCTGGAGCTTGTCTTGGGTTTGTTTGGCTTGATTGATACTTTCTCAACTTTTTCGATTTTCTCTTGCTTTGCTACTCTCTCCTTCTTTTCCGATCGTTTACGAGATTCTCGATCAACTTTCTTCATCTCAGTACTGCTTTTAGCTGTCTTCATTGGAGCAGCTAACGATTTACTCTTCAATTGCTCGAGCCTTTTCACTGGTGACGATAGAGAATCAGAACTTTCACCCTTGTCCTTATCAACATGATGTCTCACGGATGCTGATCGAATTTTGGCACCACTTCCACTGCGACTTGGTGATACAGAGCGGAATCTCGCCATCTTTCGAGACCTATTTTCAGCACCATACACCTGTTTATTACCTGAAGACTTATTATTGTTATTATTGAACCATGATGAATGCTTGAAATCATCTTGTAGAAAGGTGTCCGCATTAGATGCCAAGCAGACTCTGTACTGGAGCATTTCGAGTTTGGGAGCAAGTAAGCCAAGGCCTTCGAATATTTGAGATTGAGGGGCACTTCCAGGAAACAGAATTCGGGTTAATCGTTCCTTGGGATCAGCAGAAACCCATACTAATAGGCAGCAAATAGACATAACATCACAAATGGGCACGGAAATTTCTCCTGATCCAACATCCTTACGAACATTATCTTTCCAATCAGTGCCAGAAACTGAGGCAGTGGCCGATCGAATGCGAACCATTGAAAGTTTGTCCTTTTTGGAGGACCAATTGGCAAGAAAATCCATGAGCAAACGACTATCCTTACTGGGATTCAGAGGGAACATCAACAGTGTTCCATGTCCAATTTTCTGATACAATGTGATCGGCAAAATATTCGGCTCACGCCAACATTGATAAATAGAACAATTTTGGGACAGCAAATTTCGTCTTATATGTTTACCAACTTGCATGATATTGATTGAAAGATCGTCCAGAGCATCTTCATCATCAATACTAGACTTTCCATCCTTCAATCCATTAATCTCATTATCATCCCCTAAATTGGCGAATACATTTCCCACTCTCTGGAACATTGATCTGGTTTTCTCACTTCTCAACAGAGATAACAAGCTTAGGCAGTTGTTCTCATCAATTCGTGTTATGAGCATACTATCAAGGCGTTCAATATGACGAACAAACTTCCAAAAGCACGGATATCGAGTATAGCCTCCATCAATAAGCATCGTGAAGCCTCTTATACCGAAAAGTGAACAATTTCCTTGACCAGCCGGAAAAATGTACACTGTTGGCTTATCAAATCGAATATTTCCAACAAGTGGTGATAGTTCCAATCCTTCTGAAACATCTTGAACTGAAACTTTCAGTCTATCCTCTAAAAATTCTAACAAAGTTGCCGCACCAGGAACTCCAGATGAACTATCTGGAGGATTGAGTTGCAAATTGATTGCTGATGGAAGCTTAAGAGTCGATCTTTTGGGTCCATCATTAGTTTTACTATTTGATGAGCAAAATCGAGCCCATTCACCGTTGACATCACAATGAAGATGAATTCGTAAGGAATCATCACTACGCTGGGATAGTTTGGCAATTATCTGGGGCTCATCAAGTTCATCCAAAAAATCAGCACAACTATAGATACCATCCTGAAGTATCCATGAGCCAGATTCACGGAAAGAGTAGCCAGCATGGATTATCTGCATGTACCTTGTTGGCGATAGTAGAAGATTTCGAATGCATTGTTTAATGGTGAATATGTGAGGATTTAGTAGGACTTCGACGGCACATTTATCAGTTGCATGTTGAAGAACCAAATCTAGGAAAATAAAAAAGATATTTGATTAATTGTTCATATTGTCAAGCCTAAGTCATTCAAGGACAACGAGGATTATTATATCATGAGATCGAAAACTCTTGACAATCATTCTAGGTTTGGATCTAATTGAGCTTGAAATTTAATTGATATCATGTGAAAACTAGTTGAAACATTTCTTAATTCTAATTTTATTTGAACAAGAGGTGAGTAAAATTTGGAAAGGATGATTTTAACATAAAAAATTTTCCATTATCAATTCCTACAGTTCATGTGTAAGCACTGATTCACATGACAAGAATAAACAATATCTGGCCTAGATATGTCTTTAATCCGTTTCGTCAAAAATTGCAGTTTCAACATTCATATAGAGTAGATCAATAACTCGAACTAGCCACTTAATACCTTTTGAGCACGAAAACAAACTCACCTGATTCTATTCCCAATTCATTTGATGATTTATAAGTTCCACAGACTTCCTCTAAATGTCGAAGATCACATTGAGTTGCTTGAGTGTCCCATGAGAGTAAACCTATTGAGATAGAAAATAATGGAAAAAGAGTTGTGTTATTTAAAGAACCTTTATCACACTAGATTGCAATGGCTTCATGATGAAGCTTTTATTCAACTTTTTTTTAAGTGGAAATATTGTGCAATGAAATATTGAGCTTAAGAGATGAAATAAGAACCTGGAATCCTAAGATGCAAAGAGAGTGAAAAGATAAATCTCGCGATTTACGGAATACATTGCATCACATACAATCGATTTTCATACTTGTCGGTTCTTCCCGCTAAGTATGTATGCTGAAGATTGGTTTCTGAGAGGCTCTGATCCTCAGGATGGACAGATAATCGATTAACTGTCATCACTACATTGATATTAAGGAGACAGTCTAAATCTCGAACTGGTCACTCTCCTCTTGGGTCACTTTTTTTCCTCTCAAAAGAGGATATGCATTCCGTGGAGAGACTGACAAGTGACCAATCTCGGGAACTTCATCCCATGAACAGTCTCCACATTTGGCTGAGAATCTGAATTCAAGGTTGAGAGTATATTTCTTCATTGAAATAACAGAAAATTCTGGTAACCAAATTCTACTGACTAGTCAACATAATCTTGAGACATACACAGTCGCTCAAGTAAATTGCTATTGTGTGATCTTCCTCAGTGCTCGAAAGTTTGAATTGGGATGAGTCTATCTCATGTATAAAAGTGTGTTGAGAAATCAATTCATGGTAACATAATTGTCGGATTGATATTGCATGTTAATTGATCGAAAAATTATTGCCACAATTTTCCATCATAATAGTCAATCATGTGGCTGTAGGATGCAATTGGCTGGTCATTTGAAGAACACTTAACAAAATGGTCGACATGAATTCAGTATCCATCATCATTATCGTCCAGATATTCACTCGACATAGAAAGATGAATGGTTGGCTAATGATTTAGCTTATGTAAGACGAATATTGATCAATTTTCTTGCTCTTTGTTCGTCCATGCTTATATTGTATATCTTGTCACAGGAACTTTGAATTTCAAAGGATTTCATCAGAAAACTCAAATCATCAATCTGGCTGCTATACGTAAGTCAGCTATTTCTTTGTCAACAAATCGATCTACTGTGAAGATTTGTAATAGTCTATTTCTTCAATATATTCATACGAAACAAAAGAAAAATGATGAAAGACATCGTTAGTCGGGCCAATATTCACAGTGAAAATGTACATGAAATTTCATCGAGGTGTGTCTGGATTGAAGAATAGAGAATAGAAAGAAGAGAGAAAATTGGTTCAAGAATAATGACCATGAGTTGATCTTCATTCCTTAACGTATGCTTACACCTATGATGATGGTGCAATCTTAGATACATATATTTTGCATTAACATCCATCATTGCAATGCATATATTAAAATATGTCGACTTTACATCAATTTTGCAAAACCATATGATTTTCGTCTACTGGAAAAAGTATAGACTAATCTTGAATGATTGACTGTGATGTAGAAAAGGAAAAAGTTGCCCATGAGAAAAGAAACTCTTTAACAATCGGATTATGAGAGAGAGAATAAAGGAGAGGGTTGAGCAAGATCACCCACTTTTACTGTAGGTGAATTCAGATTCTTCCAATGAACAATATCAGGCAAAGGAATCCACCAATCGCGAGCATGAACAGAGAGGTTGAATAAAGGAGGAGAGACAGCTTTGAGACATCATACTGGCATAGTAGCCTAGTTTTGGCTGGAAGATTCTTCCACAATGTAGAAGATACAATCATTACTTCTTACATATATTGTGAGATTCTCTTTATAAAAGTCATCTGATAAGTGCTCAAGTGTCCGCGAGAAGAAAAAAGTAGATGACAAAATGTTTCAAATCGAATAGGCATGAGTTTCTCCTCTAAACCAAGACATCAGAAGTTGCTCGCCGGATGGATGAGAGACGAGTTGAAATCGTCATCCATCAAGATGGGATGTTTGCACCATGAATTCGGGCTATATTGTCCATGGAAGAATGGAAAATAATTTCTCACGCCCTCTTCCACAATTCACACAGAAGCACACAAACTATATGGTATAGAGTCGAAAGAATAGCTTGAAAAAAGAGGGGCCAAAAGATTAAATGAAACTCTTTTCAGTGTGAAAAAGAAGTGGGAAGCTCGACTGATTCAATGAGAAAAATGTCAATCGATTAAATCAAGTTCCATTGCATTCTTTTCCCACTCTTGATTCAGAATAATAATATTGATTTTATCTGTTTTGATGAATGAAACTGGGAAAGGATCCAGACTTTCTATGGAAAAAAGGGTCTGAAAAGATTTGAAAAATCTGTATCTTATTTTCATGTGACTGGTAGACCTACTTGGTGCGTTGTGGAAAGGATGTAATCTATACTCATGTAAAGAGATTTTTGAAATTCCCATATAAACTCAAACTGTTGGTATCAGCCAAAATATGTCAAGGTAAAACGAATGGGATGGTGAGTAAAATTCAAAAGAGAGGAATCAAATCTGTAAATTACGTGTGGAAAAGAATCCAGAACAACTATAAATCAGAATTTATCCGACTTCTTTGGCCCCTGAAAAAGAGAAGGTCAATTTTTTTGACAATAAAATGATCGGAAAGGTGGAATTAGCTCCAAGTTCATGTCGAACATGTCATGAGAATCTTCATTTTTATCAAGCCTAAATGGTAAAATGAGAATGATAAAAATTGTCATAAGAAGAATAAACAGCGAGCTGACATAAATTCAACGAAATAACTTTGATATTTCATGACACAGGAATTGTAGCGTGAAAAAAGTATTGAAATTACTAAACCAAATAGAAATGATACTGCTTCCTTGTCTATCCATTCTTTGAGCTGCTCTTTTCAGAAAAGCAATCATCTAGGACAGAGAGAGAGAGAGAGAGAGAGAGAGAGAGAGAGAGAGAGAGAGAGAGAGAGAGAGAGAGAG
>QZCP01000107.1:96589-118718 GCA_003956705.1 Brevipalpus yothersi
GAGAGAGAGAGAGAGAGAGAGAGAGAGAGAGAGAGAGAGAGAGAGAGAGAGATTCACTTTACAGTCATTCTTCATCTGTTATGACATGTTTGATACCAGTAAACGTGATATTATCACATTGTTCTCTCCTTTTTGACCTTATCTGAGACAATATGATGATTATCACCTCGTGGAAAGGATTTTCATCTCCAATTCACAGATCTTAAGCTGAAGCCAAGATCAGAGGATCAGATGAGAGAAGGAAGCAAGTTACCGGTGTGAGTATGTTTCATGCATTCTCATGTTTGTCTTTTTTTTTGTAGACAGAGCAGAACGAGATGATAGATCCACTTGAGTCACCCACATTGAATCCACCAAAAAAAAGGTAAAGAGGCAGAAAGAAAGAGAGAGATAAATTGATTGGTTTGAGTTATAAATTTAGAATATCTAGTGTAGCCAGAAGCCCACAGAAACAGCGTCTATGGTTCCATTATTATTCGTGACATGAGCCATTTCTGCCTTTTTTTCGGTTCAAAGCATACTTTCCCAAACACAATTATGGTTTATATCATGCAGAAACAATTCATTCTTCTATCGATTAGGTAATCCTTTCACTTCTCCAGTGTCTCATGTCCTCTTTCCATCTATCTATCTCTCTTTTTCCAAGTCTCTCTCTCTCTCTCTCTCTCTCTCTCTCTCTCTCTCTCTCTCTCTCTCTCTCTCTCTCTCTCTCTCTCTTTCTCTCCCTCATCACGCCCGATTCCAAGCTTGCCATCCGATTCAATATTGTTCAGGATAACTAACCAACCCTTATTTTTATGAAAGATAATGGATCTCGAACTTTCTCGTCTAGAGCAGAGTAGGAATACAGAATGGAGTAATAATAACAATGGTCAAAAATCTCATCACTATCTTCCGTTCTCCATGCTCTTGGAAGCCTATGAAGATTGAAAGAGAGAGAAAGGAAGAGATAGATAGATAGTAGATTCATGAGAGGACATTCGATGAATGAGGATCATAAAAAGTGGAATGTTTCAGGAAAAGCTATTCCCATACACTACAGCAATAACCGATAGTAGTTGTACATGTACTCCTTGATTCAAAGTATATGATGGTATATATGGGCCTATGGGCGAGAGAGAATTCTGATCACTATTCGAAGTGAAGATGAATACAAAAAGTTCATTTCACTTTCAGTGGATGAAAAATATATTTATATGTACTTGAGAAATGCTGACCTGTGAAAATAATTTATAAAGATCATTCAACAATGATCCAAGAACTATATATAAATAAATGAACACATCATTTCAAGACTCCTTCTTCTGGTGGAGAACTAATTTCATAGAGAGAAAATATATGAGATAAATAGAAAGAGCTTGTATAACAAAGAATACTTGGCAAAAAGAAGAATAAAGTCAAATCGAACTGAGAGTGGCTGAGATCAAATAAATAATTTTCATGACTTTAGGCGAAAAAATGCAGCTCAACACTTTTCAAATTCTTGTGTGAATCGTACACACAAAGAGCCCATCTCTATTCGCCCTCAATACTCCAAAACTCAAGTTCGATATGATTTTCTATCCCAAAATTCTTTCTCTCTACAGCTATTCGAATAAATGAACTCAATTCTTTCTCCTACATCCTTTTATATTTGCTGACTTATTCTTCTCACTTTGTCTCCTCACAAGAATCAATCTTACGGAAAAAGCTTGAGCATCTCAACCTACTAGAATAACACATAGACACGCATACTTTTGCGGTGATCGATAGGTATAGCCGGCTTACTTTATCAGCCATGCTCAGATACATATTCCATAGAGTTTCAGTTCTAGAATAAACCTTTTTTCTTTCTCTTACTCTTCTATGTTCTCATCTACTAGAGAGTTGATATGAGGGGCTGTGGTGGTGATATATATATAAAATGAAAAAGTGTTTTGATAGTTTCGAGGTCACAAGAGAGAATGATCATGCAAGAAGAGGTACAGTAGACTAGACTGGCTCACAATTCGTTAGCAAGTGAACAAGGTGTATAACATACACACAGAGGTTTCTCTTTCTTTCTTTCTTTCGTTCTTTCACTTCTCTCTAGTCATGTTGAATTTCCTGAAAAAAGTAAATCAATAAAGATGGACAAGTTAGACATGCTGGCATCATGATATATAACATTCACATACTCACATAGACTGGAAGGAGAAAGAGAGAAAACCTTCGTGCTCAACCGATTGCATTTTAGCTAGCAGAACGGAAACATTAATGGCTTGCCTTCTTCTTCATCACTTGTTCAGGCCATTGTTTTTAGGAACCATGTTTTTCTTGTGGATTAATTGTCATCGGAAAGCGGATATGTTAGACACTATGCTAGTACAGTCTTTCTCTCTGTCTCTCTCATGTCCACTGGTAGACGAGAAAACCTCAGATACATGACACCGTTAGATCATCAATCATGAATCCGTTCATCAGGACATTATCACATGTTGGAAAAAAAAGGAATGAACAGAGATTCGATTTGCTGCTGACTCTCATGCTTCTTCAATAATACATCACAATTGATTCAACTAGGAGTTGTGCTTTTCTTCTGGCCAACTTTCCATCCATTTTGTTGGTTGTTGGTCTAATTTTGTTGATTGTTATACAGACTGGGCACATTCATGGTGAGCTCTTGAAATTTATTTATAATCATCACTCTTAACAATGTCAGCATTTTTTTTCTTCTTCTACTTATTTCGTTTTCTTGGTGTGTTCTCGGAGAAAGAGTTGGAAAGTATAGACCTTTGTACATAAATTCTGTTAGCTATGGATGTAGTGTGTAGGCCGATCGATGCTAGACTAGACCGTTTTATATTGTTCGTCAATGTAATCTAATCTTCATTATTCTTACATTTTTTTTCCTCAACAATCTTGAGTTACATGTATATACATGGAAGAATGATCATGCATACTGACAAGATTGTGAGTATATTTTGAGAGCTTGAAAAGAGAGAAGTTAAAGGAATGTCTATTCAAAAGTTCATCATGACTTCCTTTTTCTTTATAAGAGAAGTTCTCTTTTCAATCCTCAATATTGGCTTCGATAAAGTTTGAGAAAGAAAATCGATCAACATTCACACATATACGAAACATTGGAATAAAATTCTTCCAGTATTTTGAATCATGAGAATTTGAGCCACTTCAGACAAACACACACAAAGGAATTACGTCAAATGTTTTCCTGACCAAAATATTCGTCCAAAAATGGCCCAAAATAGCCTTTGGGTGAAAATATTTGAACAAGAGACACTTTTCACAGATAGCCGAGATATTCACATAGGAAGTTGGCATATGAGAACTCCTGCACATTTGAATGAATTTTTTACACTTCAAGATAGATTTTTCCCACGCAATGAACAAGATTATCATCTTTCACCGAGCAGCCCAATATCAAGATAGCCAACATTCTGAGCAAAACTATTAACACGAAAAACTAATTAGCCATCTGACTTAATGATTTCACTTGTCAATTAGAATGTAACAAAATGACTATGTATAGTGTAGAATAATCCCAAGGCAATGATACCATTTCCATTGGATATTGATCCAAAATGATCTTTGTGAAGGAAGTTAATTGATTTCTGAATTAAGATTGATTCCAATTTTCTCCATATACACAACCCTGACCCGAAGGCACTTTGAATCAATACATCAATCAACCATCTTGAATCTGTTTCTCTTTCTTTACCAATCTCAAACTCACCTTCATCATGATGAAATATTTTCTCTCACCATCAAGTCAATATGAAAAATTAATATGTATGCTGTCGCCCACTTATTTATCAGAAAGATCTTTGATATACATACATCATGAGATAAACCATGTCAAAGCAAATACACACACACGAGACACATTCTCGAAGACATGTTCCCAGAGACATATTCTGGAAGATATATTCACAAGATATATATATTCTGAGAGCCCAAAATTCTCATATATAAATATATGAATAATAATAATAATAAGGTCAACTCAAGTCACTCTTATATGAGGTAGACACTTATACACATCACTATTGAAACAAGCCAGCAAAATTAACACTCTTCATGATGATGATAATAATAATGATGATGAAAGGTGTTTGCTTTACATATGCTCATGAAGGAAGGAGAAGTGTTTTGTTTATGGTGATGATGAAAGTCTTTTCACATTCACAATTAATTGAACGTGAAACTCATTTCAATCTTCATCATCAGCCTCTTGAGAGTGAGGTGTATATGAACACATGGATATAGACATCCATCCCGGACACATGACATCATCTTCAATTGGATATGGATAAAAGGATTCTCATCTGAGTAAATTGCCTTCAATCAGATTGTACTGGTGATTCAAGATGGACTTTGCCATTGTGAATCATCATCTGAACAATTTCAACATCATCAGGGTTGAACTTGAGTTTGAAGATGGACAGGAATAGACAGAAAAAATAGAGAAAACTCTTTCATGATGGAACTAATTTCATTTTGATGAACACTCGAGATTATAGTATGAAGCTTGAAACATACTTTTGTCCATCTACACTTGAATTGTTTTTGGTAAAATTTATCTTTTTCAATAAAATTGCCCTTTTTAGCTACTTTATCAATTTGAATTCATCTCGAGAAACCTTGTAATTGAAAATCCCCAGATTTTGGTTTTTCAATGGTCTTTGAATGGAAACCGAAAAACGATAAGATTTTGCAATCCAGGAACTCATAAGTTTGACAATGTTCATGATAAAATATTTTCAATATCAACATCATCACATCCGGATGTTCGAATGATCGCATTTATGTGTGTTCATAATTAAATCAGAAAATCATAGATATGGAAATACTGAAGCAGAGAGTAGCTAGCATATGATATTTTTGGAACTGATACGGATTGGAACCCAAGTCTACATGCAATAGAGATAAACTAATTTTCTCTCGAATTCAGATAAGTTAATCTAATCCGGCTATTGATTAGTCTGAGTAGGAAGCGAATATTTCCGGCCACATAATACAATTCATAAAGTTCAATAGGAACACACCATGTCACTATCGATTGATTGATCGATCGATTGATAGGTTGATTAATTGTCAATTATCTATACCACTAATTGAGTCTATTGCACATTGAAAATTGTCTAAATTTTCACGAAATAAGTTGAAACGTTCATGATACCCAAAATAATTCGAAATAGCAACTCACCTTTGGCCACTTTCTGTAATATTTTCTCACGATGATTGTTATTTATTGGTCTTCCCAATACGATTAGCAGATAGCAACCTGTGGGCGGAGGGCATGTTGTTGATGCTGATTCTTCGTTCATCTTGTGACCAAGAAGCCCTGTAAATTGAGCAAATATCAATGGTACAGCACAAAAAAGCGAAAAAGAGAAAAATTTATCCCAAAAAGGTTTCCAAAGAGAAACCCAAAACAAATGGAAATCATTTTAATGTCCCTTTCATCTGGAAGCTTCTTCTCATAGAATATATATTAAATTGTATTCTGTATTCTGTATTCCGGGTGGGGCTGGGTGGAGATTCTGTATTGGAAAGCCTAGAGAGCCGGCTATATATATGTATGAAGGGAACAGATAGCTGTTGACCAATTTTAACCGACATATTTTCTCTTGATACTAATTCAATTGATCACATTTTTCTAAACCTTGTTTCAATAGATAAAATCAATGTTTATAAAAACAAATATTAACAAAACTTACCTCAAAATAAAATGGGACCAGAACGATATATGTATAGCTGAATAACGGTTCAATCACTATTCCAAATAGGCATGATAGTGGGCGATGTCAAATTATACACACACACATATATATACCCTGAACCAGATGGATATATTCTGGACAAACTCGAAATAATACACACAATCACATACATTCGAAGCCGCTCAGTATAAGAGAGAGAGAGAAAGAAAAAGGCCGAAAACCATAGAACAGCGCATCTTGATCATGCGTTTCAAATAGAACCAAATCAATCGATTATATGCTATTGAACATATCCATTGGATGGCGCGTTTAGATCACATTAGTGAATGGTTATCCTTAGTTCGAAAAAAATCTATTCTAGTTGATAGTTGTTGTAAGGGATGATATATTTCATGAAAAATTTGCCAACTTCTTGAGGTTGTCCGAAAGTCCAAAAGTTCAAGGCAAATTGAAAATATACCTGAAAAAGTGTAGGAATCAGGCTTATGGATTCCTTATATTGTTGATAGATTTCGATGAGATCACTGTTAAATTGGACATTCAAAAATTTTATTCAGTGACAGTTACGGTATTATATGATCTAATATTTCTAAATGTGATGGTTGTTTTAGTCGGCGGATGATTTAAAATTGGAGAAACAGAGATGATTTATTTCGTAGATAATCTTCGATTTATGGACACATAACTAGCGTGAAGAGCCCGGAGAAAGTACTAAAAAGTTTCACTTCGATTATTTCAACATGGAATTCTGGGCGAATCTGAGAGAAGCTATATGCAACTCATTTGGAAACCGAAATTCTTGAATTCGATAGTTTTTTGCGAAGGTTCGATGAAGCAACGGTAAACTTTTTTCCGAAACTTCTTGGAATCGAAGATTTTGCAGCATTTTTCTTTTCATTGATCAATAGCTATCGAGTTTCTCCAAAATAACAGCAGGGTTGATGTCATGATCATAACCTCATCATGTCTAAAATAAAGAAAATTCACTTAGAGAGTTTCCAGAATCCATATTAGAGGTAAGCTTTCTCATGACCCAAAATTGCATCATGGGAGTCTGAAACCTTCAGTGGGTTTATGTCCTATCAAAAGAACAATATAGCATCGGTAAAAGTTAACAGAAAGCAGGAACATTTCTCAAATCTGTGGGGAATATTGTGGGTAGGAACTATGAATTCAATGAAATTTGTCTGCCAATAAAGTTCCAAAGTTTACTTACATGAACAAATATAAACCATCAGTATGTACGGTAGTGGGTGGATAGTTTATTTGATTCAGTGAACATGAGACTTTTTCAATGTTGCGAGTGTTTCCAGTGTTGAATGGGAAAAAAATTGATCCTTGTACGTTGAATTCGATCATTCATAGTACTATTTTGATCTTTTCCCAAGGAAAAATTGTTATTTGCTAGATCAAGATGCGAGAATACAATATGAATCGGAATACTGTTTTTCTTCATTCCAAAACTCCAGAACTCTCGGATTTCAGTAACTGAAAAATATATGATCATCATCGCTTCAATAAATGGACAAAACTAATAAGAATATGACATTAAATGACACTTTTGGCTTTATTTCCATCTGAATTGTATTCGAATTTCGAAGTAGATATATTTATTTCTGATGAATATTACAATTATAACTTTATCAGATTTCTTAATGCATATTAGAGAATGTCATCTCAGCATTTCTTTCCCCAGATGCGATCAAAATTGGACAAAAGATAGCAATTTTGGCAACAACAAAACAATGACAAGTAATTCGGACTTTAATCACAAAAAATCTGGTAAAGATGACTTTTGTTACAAATATTCAGCCACGAACACCAATGAAAGCGTCTTTATACATGGAATTATCCTTCCTGTTGTAACGATCTTTAGCATCATCGTTGTCTACAAGAAGTTTCTCCTTATTTCTAACTTCTCGTAAGAATCCAGCGTCATATAACGTTTCATAATCTCTAGAAAAAAAAGTTTCAAGAAGGATATTGGAAATATTATCGAGCAATTGCTCATATTTTTGGCAACGATAAACAGTAAAAAACATCCATAAATGAAGAAAATTTGTAATTGTAATTAGAACAGAGATGAATGTCAAATAAACTTATATCCATCTTTTTAGAATTTTCATTGATAAGCACGACATGAGTCGAACAAATCTTTGAAAATTGTCAAAAATTCTAAGAATGATATTAAGAAATAAAGTAACTTATTGAATTTTTGCATGAACTTACATGAAAGGTTCTCTGATGACAATTGGCCCATGTTGATCCATCATTAATCGATGGACAAGATTTTTACCGGAAAAAGGGCCATTTACATCGGTAGGCAAACAATCAGAATCAGAAAAAAGATGAATCAAAATGAAGCATAATCCGATAGTAAGAACTTTCAACATTTTTGGAGATTGGACTTTCTATACTCTTCTTAGTCCTCTAAAAATACTGAAAATGAACGCAATGCACTGAGTTCAGGTGAAAAAATTCGATTGAATAGTTGGAAAAGAGAGTATTCTTCTTATAGTAGATCAAAAATCAGTGGGTCTGGTTTCATGTTGAGCATTTCAACGTTCTCAAAACAATCTACTCAGGTATCTTCCCATCTGGTCATAGCCCACCTTCTGATTCCGGTGATTGGTCATTCTTATTATCAAATTAGTTGTAGGGTAAATGTTATTCACTATATAAAATAAGATCATACCTCTTTTCATGATTGGGTATATATACGTATATGTGTATAAATAAAAGGGACTTCCCTCAACTAGCCACCAGTAAACCAGTAGCCATTCCTATGTCATCGCTATTTTTTTAACCATAAAACAAATAGGATAATCAAATAATTTTGAGCAAAAATACGCCAACTCAAGGTAAGTGAAGGAGAAAATTTGAAAAAAAAGAAATATTCCCTTTTTTCATCAAAAAAAGTTCACTTCGAATGGGTTTGAATGGCTGTTTCAATTTTGACCAATTGAAACACCTTGATTGGGGGGAAAATTATTACAATCACAATTAGCGTTGTACACTCTTGAATGATTGAATTCAAATTGAAGAGGTTTCTGAATGATGAGCATTTATCTTTTCCCTTGAAATTCTGAATCACGTGATATATTTGAAATCATTCCATTGATGAATAGCTTTATTCTAACAATAACTTGTAGTCAGGTATACTGACCAAGATGTGTGTGGCTACAAATTTCGCCCAGATCTTTCGATTAATCTGCAATATAATTGAAATTTGATTAGCTTCCACAGGGAACCTCAATTGTATACGATCTTCTCTGTCTCAACCTCAATTCTGAGAATTGAAATAACTTCTCCAATACGTTTGTATTACTTACTGACTTTCTCTCTCTCTCTCTCTCTCTTCTTTCTCTCTCTCTCACAGCTGATTCTTTTTCCCACACAAAACAGATGACAGCACAGTCCTGAGAAAAAATATACTCGATATCTCGATGTATCGAGTATACGAATTAATACTCGAATATGTATGAATTTTATACTTTTTTGCTTTCACTAACGGTTAGTGATTAACCAGTGGTTAGTAATCAGTGATTACTAATCACCACCATCATCATGGGTGACTGTGTTATACAAGATAAATTACGAATTGCCAGTAATCATAATTTTAGTAATCAAAATCCTAATTGTGCATCTTCTACCACAACCAGTACACAAGAAACCGTTATACCAGCGAGATGTGGCTACTATTCCATTGTAAACACCATCGGAAAGGGTAACTTCGCGGTGGTTAAGCTGGCTAAACATGCTATCACCAATAGTAAGGTAAGATTGAGGCTTTAGACATAATTTACACACACACTCTCTCTCTCTTTCTCTCCTTCTTTCTTTTTCTCTCTCTCTCTTTCTTTCTTTCTTTCTCTCTCTCTCTCTCACTCTCTTTCTCTCTTTCTCTCGCTCTTTCTTTCTTTTTTTTTTTCTCTCTCTCTCTCTCTCTATTTCCCTTTGATATTGCATCTCAAACACTCATTCCTTTACACACACATACTCACAATGAACTATATGTGAATAGTTTTCATTGGATCTGATAAAACATATAATCAGCCATCGTAATGATAACTGATTTCTCTGCTGCCAAGTATCGTATGAATGAAATTCAGAAGCGAACGATAATGAATCAATGAATGATTGGAAGGTTGATTGGATGAAGGAATCTAATTTTCAATTTGTCTCATATCTTGCATGTGTATAACCTTACTCATTCACATACACATTCTCTCTTTTTTTTCTCTCTCTCTCTCACTACAGGTTGCTATTAAGATAATCGACAAAACATGCCTGGATGCAACTAATATGAAAAAAATATGGCGTGAGATAGAAATCATGAAGCGTATCGGTAAACATGATAATATTCTACGATTATATCAAGTGATGCAAACGGACAAGTATCTGATGTTGGTAACCGAATTCTGTGCTGGTGGTGAAATTTTCGATCATCTGGTGACCAATGGTCGAATGTCAGAGCCAACCGCACGAAAATATTTTCTCCAGATAATTCAAGCAATAGACTATCTTCATAATAACGGAATTGTTCACCGAGATTTGAAAGCCGAAAATTTACTTTTGACTCATGACTTGAAAGTTGTTAAAATAGCAGGTAAATTTTTTCATCCTGCAATCTATGTTAACTCATGAATCTTCCCATCAATTAGCTACTTTGATTGTCAGCTATATCTAGCTTCAATCAGTTCATATTTCGATTAACTATGGCCATAATCCGAAATGATGATTGTTTGGTTGTTTATCACAGTTTCTTCACTATCTTTTCCCTTGATTCCAGAAGCAATAACCACTTCTGATTGCCATCTGATAATCATGATACTTCAATTTTCTCGCTAAGGAAATGATTTCATGAGTTCTCGTTCAATCTTTGTCCCAATCTCTCATATGTAAAAAAAATTTACATTGACTAATGATGTTACACACTTTTTCTCTCTCTTCCATTCAGATTTTGGTTTCAGTAACTACTACTCACCAGATACTCTTCTGGCAACATGGTGTGGATCTCCTCCTTACGCAGCACCTGAACTTTTTGAAGGTATGTAATGAATTTTTTTTTCTCTCTCTCTCATCTCAACTCAACTATTTTCCAGTCTCCTGGGTTTGTTCAAGGTTTGAAACACTCTATAGCCCCGAATCAAGGTTGCTACCTGGTTTCATACATACGTCAAGTTTATGTTATTGAATGATATGCAATGTCTCTCTTTTATATTCTGAACTAGTGACAGCATTCCTCTAACACACTTATTAACTCGATTTTTCATACCTGTAGGCTTCTTTTTGTCTTAGTTCCATTTTTCACCTGAAGCGATGCCTTTCTCAGAACCTTTTTTTGATGATGCATTTATCTACCTTTCAGCTGTGCCTTAAGCTAACATTTGTTCACCTGACAATGACCTTTTGAATAATTTTGCTCTATTCTGGGTTTTCTATGGATTTTGGAATGGAATTTTTTCCATTGGCAATTGGGTGATATAGCGAACAGTATTCCATTCAGTGAGCAGCTGATCTTATACTTGGATCAAATTAGCACTGACTTTGTATATTCATTGGGAAGAGAGCAGATCAAATAATCATATTTGATCAGCTTCTTTTTTTAAAACTTTCCACCTGAATCACTGAATCATCTATCAATTGAATTGGTTTACTGTTGTGTTCTATTCAATATTATCACCATTAAGAGTGGATAAATGATTAACTTTCTCTTTTCTTTCCCTGGCTGAAGTTGCCTTTATTTAACACTAGTTGAATTGTGATAGAAGGACCTAATGTCAATTTTTCCATGGGACTGATTAAGCAACTTTCAGCTCCTCATCACCTGTTCGATGAGTGAAATGTAGGTTGTTATTGTGAATATGATCGTTTTTCAGGGTCTCCTTGTCTACTAGAGTAGAGCATTCTTTTTCCTAGACATGAGAATTCCAGCTCAACTCATTTGAATACTTCCATATAACAAATCGATAGTGTTTTTTCCCTCCCTCTCTTTGTTTCATTCAGAGCTGGAAGTTTCCCAAGAATTTCCACTGAAGTAGAGTGTATTCTTAATTATTGAGAGCTGATAATTTCCCGTTTTGCCGAGAATCAGCCTCAAGGGATCCAATCTTTCGTAGATTTTTCTCTCAATGAGTTGAGATAGATAAAGAGAAAGAGAGAGATGAAGTAGAAAATAATTCCGCAATCCATCGTCTAAATGAGTATCTAATCACTTTTTCGGTAGCATATCTAGATATACAACTTGTTTGATTCTTGTTGGCAACTTTTTTACATCCATATTCTCAGCTTTCGTCACTCGATTTAATCATCTCCAATAATCAAACAAAAAAGAAAAATTTGCTATGACCTTTCACCTTTCAACTCTTTACACTGGTGGCTGGCTACTCTCACTCTCACACATAAACACCACCAGAATCTTGTAGCTCTTATTTTTGTTTAGATACATTATAAATAGGTCTATTCCAGCTCAATGATCCTTGTTTAAAAAGGAATTTTCTTTCTGTACTCTCTCTCTCTCTCTCTCTCTCTCTCTCTGCTATCTGTTATCTGCTCTCTTCCTTCTCCTGATGAATTCTATGATTCAAGTAACGGATAAAAATCAGAGAAAATCTTGTCTGAAAGTTTTTCGTCTTGATACTTCATTGTTTCCATATCTCACGTCTAAATTTTTCACCACTTGTTAAAATATACGCAACATTCTTTAGCCGTTTTATTTCATTTTTTTCAGTGCTAAAAATGCATGATAAGTATTGAAGAGGGTTGAATTGTTTTGACCTCTGAACTTTTATCATCAAAACACACCGTAATATTGTCACTTTCGCGAAGAGCGAGAGAGAGAGAGAGAGAGAGAGAAAATCGACAAAAAAGCATTTCATATACCTTCAGATTTTTTTGCCGTATTTTTTCCATCTACCTATCCTTTATTCTACAATATTTACTTTTACTGCTCAGATTCAATAGATCTCACATGGTAACTCCTTGACAAAGCTGCGAATATCTCATCTTGCAACTATTTTGGTCGATATTCATACCTTTTTTTCATTGGGCATCAATACAATATCGGTGTTTTACCTGTAGCATTGGCAGAGATAGTACTGAAATACTTTGTGTTATTCCAATCATTGCATTCAATTTGGTACATCTAGAGGAATGTTGTTTTGAGGAAAATTTTTCCAATCTTTTGCATCTCTTCACAATGCTTTTGAGTTCCTCCATCATTTTTTGAGTCCATTTTTCCTATGATCATTTTACATTCGTTTTAATGCTGACCTGGCTAAATTTCTTGAAATATGAAAAATGAATGCTCAATTTCTATTCCTATTCCTATTCATATTCCTAATCTGAATATGTACCATCTTCAGAAGAACCAATTCTTCTCCTTTCTGTGGTATTTTTGATTCAAAATTTTAAGATTCAATTCTATGCATACAATCAGATCATCTCTAACCCTTTTATGCATTGCAATTTGTTCTGATTGATCTCTGATATTTTTGGGGAAAAAGTCTCCCAGAAAACTCTAGTCTCGTACACTCCAATGACAAACCATAAATTCTCCTCTGTGATGATATTGACTTCGAACTGGTCTTTTTCGATTCATATCATGGACATGGCTGATAAATTATGAATGTCAGTTGGAAGTCGTCATGGTCAAAGCGCTTTCCCTAGATAGTACATAGAGAATATGTTTTCAGTTTCATGAGAACCACCACATGAGCGGTGGAGAACAAGGAATAATTTTATGAAGTTAATAATTGGTATTTTCAATGACCAGCATTTCTTATAATTATCATAGAAAAATGTCACAAGTATTATCGATCTTGTTTTTCACAGCTTTACTATCAGCTGATCAGAGGATCACTCAAACTTGTGATTGATGGGAGAGAAGATGGGAATCAAAAAATTCAAAACATCGCCATGACTCTTCCAATTCATGAGTCTGCATCATGATCATGATCATCCCGCCGAGACATTCACATCTTTTCTACCTGATTGAACTGAGTACTGTTCATGTATATCAATTTGAATGGACAATTTACGTCTCACGTGGAAGAGTATTTCACAAACTAATTAATATCGTGTATGACTTCCTCCTTCGCTTTCATTATCAATCTCATTTTCATTTCCAACAGTAATGTTGATGAATGTTTTCCTGATGGACGATCTGTCAGCTATCGTCTTTTCTTCTTTTTTTTCGTTTATTACTTCCTTCACTTTCTCCCTCTCTCTCTTTCTGTGTTTGGTATCCTTCAATACCTGGTGTGAGTATCGTATTCCGATACATGTACACAGGGAGAGAGAGACACCAATACACATCAACTGATTGACTAGAAAACTCAAAGATAAACGTGAATAGGTGGTCGATATTTTGCTGACTTGGTCAAGTACGAATTCTGCTTGTTAAAGCAAGTGGTGCATGAATAGAGAGAGAGAGAGAGAAGTTAGAGTGTAGCGAGAAAGAATGGGAAGAAAATTAGAATGAGATTGTCTATCGAGAATTACATCGGCTTCATCAACGATTCATTGTTTCATGGTCTTGAGAGCTCTGAGATTTTCTCTCTCTCTCTCTTTCCTTTTTTCCTACCTAACCATGTTACACTTGAAGTTTATGTGTGTCTGTGTGTGTGGGCGCCAGATAGAGTGATCATTAGAGTATATATATGCTGACGTTGTTCAATGGACAAGGATTTTGAGCCCTAATCGCCGATCGATGAAATAAGACTCCAAAAGGCTAGTCGAGAATGTGTGTGTGTGAGAGAAAAAAAACTATTCAATTGACTATACTCATTCAAAATAAGAGTAGAGGAGGAGGAAATTTCTGTGTGATAACTTTTCGTCAAAAAATTTTCTTTTTACTCCACAACTGAAAAAGTGGAAGAGTTAAAGTCTATTTTCCATATAAAAAAGAGGAAACGAATTGAAAAGCTACTTCCATAAGCTCATTGACGTTTCTGACTGATATCCAGGAAGTTACTCTGGCCAATATGTGATTGAGGAAAGAAGAGAGAAGAAAATATGTGTAAATGAGATAAAAGGACAAATTTTCCATCACTTTTCATTAAAATTTTGGGAGAATTTTGATGGCTTTTACGTCTAGACATTTTTAGCATAGAGTTAACTGAACTCGTGATCATCTTGTTGTTTATTGTTTGTACATTGGCTTGTTGAATGGATTAATTCTCGAATGTGTTTGAGATGAAGAAAAAGATTCCCTCTCTCTTAACTTAACGAATTTCTCTCACTTACTTGTAGGGAAGCTTTTTTCAATATTCATCACTATTGTACATGTTCATTACCCTTGCCTTTCTAAACACAATCCAAGTATTTTAAATACTCCTCCAGTCAAGAGGTCAAATTTCTTAGAACCTTCCATCATCCACACCAGAATTGTTGATGATAATTTCTTTCATCAGCTCTGCTTTTACCATAATTTTAACCAGTGTGTGAAAAAGGGAAAGTTTCCCGTGTCATCAACGACAATTTGTTTTGAGAATTAATACTTGACAGTATGCATAGTCATCAACTCTTTTTCTTTCTTCCTCTACAGGATTGTAAGTGTTTTCAAATATCTCTAATCTAAAAAAGTAGAATAGAGAGAGAAAAAAAAGAGAGAGAACGTGTATTCTCAACCAAGCTCGACAACAACCTCAGGGTGTATTCAGCTTGTGTAGCATATAGTAAAATAACAAGGCCATATATCTGATCTTATATTGGAGGAATACTCTTTAAAAAAGGTTATCTCAACAAAATCAAGAACATAATCGCAATAATTTCTCTCTCTCTCTCTCTCTCTCTCTCTCTCTCTCTCTCTTTCTTTCTTTCTTTCTTTCTTTCTTTCTTTCTTTCTTTCTTTCTCTCTCTCTCTTCAACGTCTGTTTGAAATTCCTACACGCGTCTAGGGTTCAGCCTTTGTGTGAAACTTTTTTCTCTATCATTCTACTCTTCTTCGTCATTCATATGGAGAAGCTCCCTGTCCTCTTCTATCGAATGCCCTCATTTTCTCTCTCTCACACACCATAAATCTGAATATTATTCGGCGTACATCCGGCTGATAATTAGTGGTCAGTATTGTGTAAAGCTTTCTACGCAAATATGACGCAAAGAACAGCATGAGAAGAGGGTGAATGAGAGAGTGAGAGAAAGGAAGAAAAAATCAATGAGTGATACACCAATATTCACTCTTCTTTGCCTCTCGTTCTTCCCATAGCTAACTTGTGTTTCACGCTGTGATCTTTATCATGTGATGATTTTTCAGAAACACACACACACACACATGCATGCACGCTGAATACATTTATTCATTACCTCACTTATGCAACTTGTAGCTACTCATAATGGAATAGATTCTTTTTGAGCACAATATACATTAGCCAGTGAGCCCTCAGAATTCTTCTGAGAACCAGCATCATAACAATTTTACTGTTGCTTGCTCTACCTGTTCGAACCAACTCATCGAAGAGGCGAATATTTCTTTCTGAAATTAATGGGAAAGAATTTATCTCTCTCTACCCTGAGTATCTCGAATTCTTACTCCTCCACGCTACTTGGTAATCTATCCTAATGCCAATTTTTGCTTTTCCAAAGTTCATTGGCTTACAATCTTCTTCTTCACTCTCTCTCTCTCTCTCTCTCTCTTACTCTGGTAAGCCGGTATTCACATGTCTCCTGCGGGCTTTCGACTCTCAATGTCATCAAACTCTCTATCCTCGAACATTGCAATATATTTATATATCTATTCAGTGAGATGCTCTGAATCAATCGTCCTTCCATTTTTAACCTTTTCGATCCACCTCTCTTGACGATCGAAGTGTACATCTGAGTATTTTGGTTTATTTTTATCTTCCAATCTCTTTCTCTACTGAGAATAGCAGATAAAATCTCTTTTCAATAGTGTCTCTTGATCGATTCAAACTTTTTCACTAATACTATTTAGATGCATTATCTTGGCTTCTAAATTTCATCAGCAAAACATATCGCCCCAAGCTCTCTCTCTCTTCCACATCCTTCTTTTTTTCTCACCTCTTTTCTGAATCAAGTCACTCATTCTTACTTTTATAAGGTATCTTCATTGAGAGAAACTGGATGTTGTACTAAAGAGGGAAAGAAAAAAATCTGTGGCAGTCGTGCGAGTTTTTTCAAATTGAATTGTACCTGATTGAATCCACGTTCTTCTCATGCTTTTCTACACTTTCTGACACATACAAACACACATTCACACAAAGATGTTGAAAGGAACATCTAATGAGTAGCTTTTCTGATTCAACAATTTCTTCTCTTCTTCTTCTCCAAATATCAATGACCTTAACCTTAGATTATTGATCGCCCTTCATCATCACTTTCAAGGTTCTCTTGGGCAATATCACTTTTTCATGCCATTAGTGGTATACCTGTGCTCTCTCTCTCTCTCTCTCTCTCTCTCTCTCTCTCTCTCTCTCTCTCTTTCGCCATACTCTTCTTCATACTATCACTCATTTTATTTTTGGAAGAAATCGAATTATTCCTCAACGCTTGTAGGCATCTTGTTTCTATGTCAATTTTAGCCTAAATTACTGTAAGCTGTAACTCGATCGGTCTCATCACTCACACAACATGTACAAAACGAATATCTATTCTCTTCTTTTCCTTTTTTAGCATCACTCTTCTCATACTTTTTTCCCAGAAGAAGAATTCTTTTTCATCTATCTCTATCTCCATCTCTTTCTCTCTCGCTCCTCATGATGATTCATTGATGACCGGCTTATTGCTTTGAGTGGAATTCAGACTGTAGCACAATCAGGAGCACAATTCTCAGAGGCTTTCCATATAACAGCTCAGTCATATTGACTCTTTGTATTTCTCTCCTTTAGGTCGATTTTACAATGGTCCTAAAGCAGATATTTGGTCTTTAGGTGTTGTATTATATGTTTTGGTTTGTGGAGCACTTCCATTCGATGGTCATACTTTACAAAGTCTTCGGTAATTTATCTTACCATCAACAATTTGATTTGATTCCAACAATTTTCGATTGTTTTCTAACTAGTTCACTCTCTTCATCTTCTTTTCCTTCCCTCTGTCAACATGTTATTAACCTTCAACTCTAGATCTCGAGTTCTAGTTGGCAAATTTCGAATACCTTATTTTATGTCACGTGACTGCGAGAATCTCATACGTCACATGCTGGTTGTGGATCCCGAAAAGCGTTACAGCTTAGAGCAGATAAAAAATCATAAATGGGTTAAAGCGCACTATAATTCACTTTATTCATGGCCTGGAAATGAGAATGATCCAAATGCTGCCATGAATTTCAATAGAGCTCGTGTTGGGAGCTGTTTTGGTGATACTACTGGGCATGTTGTGCCCAATTTAGGTTTCATTAACACTGGTAACAATTGTAAAATGATATCCAGTCAAAGTACACCTAATATTAGTAGAGGAATATCAGGATCTGCGGATAATTTATGTTTTAATGAAGGACCTGATGCAATAGACTATAAGATAATTGAGTGGATAGCCAAAGAGATGAATTTAGAAAGTCATGAGCTTATCGTTGAATCAGTTAAAAACAATGCGTATGACAATTATTACGCAATGTATCACTTAATAAGGGACCATAATGTATTAGGATATACTTCACCTTGTACTAGTGCACCGCCATCTCCACCACTATTACCTGTCGTGGCGGCTGGTCAACAGCGAAAATCATCTATCACCACCGGTATAGTAGAGCGTGAACCTACTCCAACCTCACCAACTACTAGTCCGAAAACATCGCTTCTGACAGCCAATGTGGCCTCAAATACCCAAAGGAGACATACATTTGGTCCGGATGGCTCTGCGAATGCTACAAACACCTCACAGACAATGCTTAATCCGCCACAATTATTCTTGACACCTCCAACGGCACCAAGCGCCTTTCCAACTCATAATCTTCCTCAGGCTCCTCCAAATTATCCCCTCACCAATATGGATCTACTTAAACCTCCCACAGTTTTGATGATGGTATCAAATAATTTTGGTATGTTCAGTTCCATGGATTGTGTTTGTGCAAAAATCATCACAATTTTTAATGAATTTAAATGAACTGTAACCTTTTCACTCCAAATCTTTCTACTGTTATTACTATGATTCGTTTTATTTTCCAGGTCGACGTGCTAGTGATGGTCAAGCCAACTACAGCAATATAACGGACAGTGACGAACAAAATCAAAGTACGTTTAGAGAGTTTATTATGAACATTAAGTGTTATGGGTGTCCTGAAGATTTCACTGTTTCCTCCCCAACTCTTAATTGTCAATTAACTTCCAGATTTAGAAACTTGAAAAACATCCGATATTTTTTATCCCTCCGATGATAGAGTACATATCAAACACGTGCATGTGGAATGATATGAAGTTATTTGGTCCCCTGTTTGTTTTCAACGTGTATTCAGCTTTCAATTAAGCTTTCAACAAATCAAATAATTATCTGTATAAGATAGTAATAGCTTATTCTTGACGTCAAATTTCCTTAAATTGCAGAAATTTAATAAGTAACCTGTTTTTTTCTTTTTCTCTATGCTCACCAGCTCAAATGATCACGTCTCAAAATATACAACAACAACAAGCTTCGCAGCCCCAATCGCAAGCAAACGAAATGAATCATCAGCCAAATAATTGTGCCTCAGTTACCAATACCAGCACCACTTATCCTCCAATGTTTCCATTTTTCAACATGCAAACACAACAACAGCAGCAGCATACACAGTATTTGCCGGTTCAAGGGGACCAGGCAGCAAGCTCTGCCTCGACTCCAAGCCCTCCAGCAGGATTTGGCAATACACCGCCATTAATCAGTGAAGCTGGAATATCAGGCTCGCCGACTTTCTCGTTCTCTCCATCTCCCGTGTCCATGATGGCCACTGGTGGCGGAATGATTAATTTCACATTGAACCCTCCTCCTATAGTATCAAACTCAAACAATCAACCCGAAAGAGAGAAAAATCGCAACTATCTGTTCTCTCGACGAAAACGTCATTCATTAACGGATAATTCGGACCTTGTCGCTCGCCAACGTCGTTCTGGTGTCTCAGCAGCACCAGTTTTAGCCTCATCGTCTGAAAGGTGATTTATCAACTAGTTGAGCCATGAGAGATGATTCAAGTCATGACCATCAAGATGATGATAACCCTTGAAATCTACCCCTAGTCAAGCTATTAGCAAGATTCAGACATTGTTCCTGTTTTTTTTTCTTTTTTTCCTTTCCCATTGTTTTCTTTTGAAACCTTTTTGATAAATATACTATCACTCAACTTCATTCCAAAATATTTTCAAGTGTTACCATAACCTTCAGTTAATTTTGTTCATTTCGCCTGTTTTTGTTCTCTATCACAATATACGATTACACTAATGATTTTTGGAGCTTATCCTTTTTGATTTTTGATCGAGCCGTAAATTTTTTGATAAGAATTCCGTTGAGTGGAAAATTTTTTTTTTGCTACAAGCCATTCAAAGTTTCCTCTCAAGCAATTGCAATTCCAAAACACAGTAATCGTAAATTAGTACTTCATCGGTCTTTATATTTCATTCGAAATCGAGCCGTTTTCAATAGTTAATTGCATTTCAACTCATCTCATTGCGTCAATTGAGATTCAAGAAAAAAAGTCAACCATACCAAATTGCGCTATGATCAAAATTATCAATAACTAATCCAAATTCTACTCTCTTACATTTCAGAACTCGACGCAGAGCAAGCGACGGCAATACACACTCTTCCTCACCTCCGTTGCCAACCTCTTTTGGACAATCGAATCAAACATCTTTACAGTCATTACAAGCAGAATTACTTTCACTGTGTGTATCAAGTCCCCCATCATTGCACACTTCACCCATCAAAACACCAATCCATCAGTCCATTAGTCATTCTCCGTCACCGACCAGTTTAAATACATCACCACCACCGATCACAATACAAACTGCACCACAGCCAAATATTATGTTACAAATGATTAGTGAAGAAAATATAAACAATAGCAGTTGTACAGTTTCCAATCGTATGATAAACACATCTTATGTCCAACAGCAGCAATCGCAACAGAATTGTGGCGCATCTTCTCTTCCAGGATCTCCAATACCATTTTTAGGATTAACTTTCACTCCACCTCAATCATTCCGATGCTCACCGGTTAATATGACCAATCATCCGGGTGAAGTATCGACCGATCAAGTGATGATTTACAGTGGACAAACAAATGTCCAACAGCATCCCCATCCCCATCACCATCATCACCATCACCAACAGCCGATGATCGGAATTGCAACCTCATCATCCACCTCAGCGGTATCTACATGTGCAAGCAATTTTGGAGCTAATCTTGTTGGTCAACCGACGCCTTCGATAAGTGTGACCGATGAACTTGGTTTTTCAGCTCACTTTCCGATTATTCCACCTCCACAAGATTTTGCCCATGGATTGTCACCGGTAGATCCGATGAGTACCGACATGTGTCACCAATCGGAGCCCAATTTGGAAGTTAGTGAAATGGATAATGAATCTAGCCAAGAATTGTCAGTGAAAACAACTTTCCCCAAGCTTCATCGTTGGAAAGATGGTGAGAGACGACATCCGCCTTTAGTCATCTGAATCTGATTAAAAAAATTTATCTGAGCATGATTTGGAATGCTTTCTCTTCGTACAATTATTGTCCTCTCATTTGTTTGGATGACACCTTTTGATACCATCTAATTCTCATTATTATGATTGTATGAGAATTGTATCCCAATGAAATTTTTTTTCCAAAAGTCAACATCGAGTATGTAATACACGATTGAATCAGTATGGTGTTTTGAATGCTACTGATTGTTTTAATGTGATCATCTTTTTTTGTTTTTCTCTCTCTCTCTGTTTCAAAATATTTTGATCTTGAACCTTGGTTCAGTCACTATCATTCAATTTTCATCTCATCTAAACGGATGAATTGATTTTTGTCTCTTCTCTTTGGCCTGCTGAACTCCTACTCAAGAGTTGCTCCTTTTTCTTTTTTGTGTGCAAATTTTTGGCATTTAGTTGACTTTCATCTTGGTTTTCTTTTTTTTGTTTTTATCTCACTTGTTCACAATTTTGTTTCCAGTCATTTTGTACCATTATTATTACGATTATTATTATTATTATTATTACTATTATTGCTGTTGTTTTTCTCCAGTCTCCTCATACCCCAGTTGCCATGACCATTTTTAGTCCATCAATTATTTAAATTATTTCTGTTTATCAATTTACCATCCAAAAATCTGAATACAAGTGAACATATCGAAAAATTTATGTTTCGAGATGATTTAAAAAAAAGAAGCATATCTTATTATACACCGAGAAAGCTAATTATTTCTATCTCTCATCTTCTCTTTCAATCATCACCATTTCTACTTTCTCTCTCTCTCTCTCTCTCTCTCTCTCTCTCTCTCTCTCTCTCTCTC
>QZCP01000108.1:28190-115949 GCA_003956705.1 Brevipalpus yothersi
GAGAGAGAGAGAGAGAGAGAGAGAGAGAGAGAGAGAGCATCAGTAAAACGAGGAGGAAAAAGTTTCTATTTCTCATCACATTATTAAAATATGATTTCTGCTAAATCAAGATCTCTTGTCAAGCTAGCAATTCATGATATGATCAAATAGATATAATATTTGCTTGGTTGTAAGGGGGGGGTGAGTGAAATAAAAAATTGGAATGGCACACGAATAGAAGGCACGCAAGTAAGAATCCTAAAGAATTATTCAAGAGAAATCAGAGAAATAAATTCGAGATTTAAAGTCTAATCAAGAATAGTAGCTCCTATGATGTGACTTTAAGCTCGATAAGTTCTGAGGCTAAAGTCACATCATGTTAAAGATGACGCTGTTATCTTACACTGACTCATGGTGTACAGCGCTCTCTATCATACTAGCAAAAATTAGGGCTCAGATCAACATAGGCTGCATAATTTTAGTGCTATTACTAATCTTAACAAGTGAGATGATAGAGGACGCTAGTATAGATGATGTGACTTTGTTAGGAGCGCCAATTTTGAATTGCTCGATTCCGCTCGATTAGCAGCAATAGAAGCCTTAATTTTTGTTTGTTCGTTAATATCATGGATAAGAAGTAGATAAAATTCTGAAAATTATTGTGGAAAAAATTATTCCGAATAAAAATCAGGTTCAGATTTGGAAATCACAATTTATCACATTTTATTCTGATATTTTCTTCTACTCAAAAGGATATCTTTTCATGGCAATCATTTCTTATCTATTGAGATAAATAAATTGATCCATCACTGAAATTCTTTCTCTTCAAATTCTGATCTTCTGGTTCTGATCTATTTCGATCAGTGTTTTCTTTCTAATTCCTCTTCTTCTTCAAATCCGGTAGGTGATTCATGGCCAAGTGAATTACCCGATCTTGTAGCATTTTGAGGCGTAATTTTTCGCATGGTAGATTTTAGAATCACGTCCAAGTCTTCCATGAATTTTTGCACAAGAGTTTGTAGACTAGCACCATTCCTAGCGACTGTTTGGTATCGAGTTTCCCTGTACTATGTAAAATAGGGAATTGAAAAACCATGGTCAATTCATGGGAAACTTTTGAAAAAAATTGTGTTCCATCGGTTGATAGAATTTTGATATTCTAATAGCTCACATACCTGAGGTCGTTCAGTTCTGAAATCTTCACCTTGTTTTGGATGGTAACCTGGTTGATCACCTTCGAAATTTGGGACTGAAACTCCAGGGTGAATAGAAGGTGCCTTAAAGTCGATTTTAGGACCATATTGTTCGACATTTTGATTCTCATTTGTAGGAGATCCAGGCTTAGCTTTCACTGATGAAGAAGTACAAAAACAGATTCCCTCAAAACTCTCATAATAAAATTAGACTTTTTCAACTGATAAAAATAAGCTCAAAAACTCTGCAGATCATAATTAATCGATCAACAGAATCTGATTCAGCCCAGCTTGATATTCCCATCAATAACAATCTTACTAATACCAATGGCAACAATAGCAGTAGCAATATATAGTAAGATTTTTTATTGATGAGATAATGGAAGACCTTCAAAATTTAACCTACCTGATGTAAGCTGTAAAACATATAAAGACAAAATACTGGCTAAAATCGAAGACTTCATTATTTTGTTTAGATTTCAAACCAAATCACTTCTAATAGACTGATGAAGCTGTGATCCCAGAACTAAATGAACTGAATGAGCTCATATGAGCTTGGAACAACTGGGGACGGAATCCATGAATTTTTAATCATCCAAAGCACACATGGTTTCATTAGCTTTACCAGATGTGATTGACCCAGACTGAATATTGTAGCCACATTTTCCTTTTTGAACAATTTTTGTTTTTATTTCATTGGAAAGTTCAGAAACTCTACCATTTTATCTTACGTGGACGTTTGAAACCGTAGACTACAATAGATCTGGTATATTCTGTCATCAGATGAGCTTTGGATACAAATCCTTAAGATAATATGTTGATTAAATTTAATCATTAAGCTTTTAACTATGAATTTGAACTTAACTCGACTTTTTTTTGAATCCAAAATAAAACAACACATAACTCCGGATCATAAATTTAATTATAACTTCTGATTAGAATAAGTTGACAAAAATAAAAATAAAATTGGTAAATAAACGATCTGAATTTTTAATGAACAAATCGAACTTTCATCATAAACTTTTCTTGGTCTCCGATACAATATGGAATTGGGAAGTCAGAGAGCTTTTAATTAGGTCGTGAGATGGTAGAATTAGTCGTACCATTCAAAGATTTCATATTTATTGTTGCATTTTGTTTCGCTTTCTCTGCCTGGTTTGCAGCATCCACCAAACTTTCTTTGATCGATGGATAAATTTCATCTAGAACTTTGGCAACTGTATCAGTCATACCTTGAGGAATAAAAATTTGAATAGGAGACAGCAATGTGAAAATTTTCCGATCTAAAGCCTTCGAAAGTAATCAACATACCCTTCATCATGGAATCTAAGTCAAAATATCCTTTCAAATCGACACCTATGTCATTTCTTTCCTCCTGTTGCTCTTCATCATCGTAAAGACCTCTTTCTTTTCCATAAATCGAAATAGCAAGGAAGGATGCACAAATAATCGAAATGAAGATGAACTTGATCATATTGAGGCTGCAAGAGAACTGAGTTTTTACGAGTTGGAATCAATTGGAACAAATGGCAGCTTTTCAAGCTGCTAATTTGAAATAATGATGAATCTCTCGCATAATGTCAGCGATCTCATTTTATTAGCATAAATTTTCCACGCAGGCATAATAAATCGTCAGAAATTCAGAGTTTGAAAAACAGATGAGCACCAAATTCATGGATACCTAGAATGATAAAAAAATTCAGCCACTTCAGAGAAAATAAAACTTCAGTCAGCTTTACTTCCATCAGAGTCCTGCAAATGAATTGCGTACTGAGCTTCAGAATGATTCTCGATTCTCAAAGTAACCGGTATATTTATATGAATTTATTGAATTTTTAATTTTTAATAATTTGTGGAGCTCATAGCTTGAAAATGATATTCTTCGCTGAATGTCTTACGTCGAAGAAGATTTTTCTTCGTCATAAGGATCATATTTAGGACTCAGAAAACTTTTCTCACACAAATTCCATTAATGATTTTTGTATGTGAAGAAAACAAATCGTTCTCTGACACTTTTGTGTGTCTAAACTCAAGTATTACGAGCTTTTTATTACAATTTCGAGGAATCAAATGAAATTTTTCCGTAATTTCTCATGAATCACAATTTATTTTTCAAAAATCATCAATGGAATATGTATTTATCTCGAATTGAGGTTCAAAAAATTTTTCAAAGTCATCATTTATTCCTCATATAGCAATCATACATGTATTTCCCAAAAACTGATCATAAACTGAACAATCAAAATACCATATAACTTCAAAAGCTTCGATATCATGATTGTAGAAAACAGTCACACAGAAAATATTGACAGGTGACAATTATTTGAAACAGAAGAGGACATACTACTCGTAAGATATCATGAATTTTATAAGATGCTGATCTTACTAATCCGTTTAGCATCACTGAAATATCGAATGTACGCACAGATTCTCTATCCAGCCAATACTTCACAAACTGTTTGTACCCGTTATTTTACATTTATTTTACAAGAGAAGAGAGGGAGAAAGAGAGAAAGAAAGAGAGAGAACGAATAAGAAAAGTACACCGAATCGATCATCAGTTAGAGAGTATTCTTCAAACAGAAACGATTGGCATAGATTCAAGAATCCATTTTTGGATTGGCAGAGGTAACCCATGTTTCTGCACCAGCGGATTGCAAGTTTTGGTCTAATTTAAATGATCTTCGGTCTAAGTGGCTTTTTGGTGGCTGAAGTGGATGAATATTTTTGGAAAATAACGTCATCCTCAGCTCAACTGAAAATGAAACAGAGAGAACAAGTTGCAATACCAAAGTGAAACATCGTTATCCAACATCCGATCTACTAGGCAGCCAAGCAGGCGAGCTTCTCTCTGGTTGATAAAACAAAAGTTAACTCATTTCACATCCAGCTCACTTCATCTTCTTTCTCATCCACCAGCATCTCTTGGGTGTGTATTCGAATTAGTATTTTGATCAATCTTACAATTTTTATTCCACTCTCTGTGTCTAGCATCGGACTTTGTAATTGTACCGTTATTCCAAGTATGTCACTTGCCGCCCAAGTCGCTTGTAAGGTGAGTAGATCATAGTGCCAGCCATGAATCTCAAGCCCATAGGAACCCTTGATGTGTGGGTTAATATTAACTCATACACTTGGATGCACACGGAACTATTGTGCTGTTGGTGGTGTTGAATTTGCTGATGAATTTTGTTACACCGAGTAAAGCACTACATTTAACAGTTTACAATTATACGAAACATGATTCCTCATCGAGACTCGATCTTGTCAACATTCTCCTTGAAATACATATACATACTTAAACTGAATTCAGATCATAGTCTATTTAGTTTCAATCATTCATGCAATTTACCCAATTTTGTCCCACATATTGCTCGATTAAGATGAATTGCAACAAACCAAGTGATATAATGGGTTACAAGAGATTCTATGTGTCGGAATTCATGGGAGAAAAATTGCTTCCAATGCTTGACTCATTTTTTTCTTGTAATTTTTTTCTTCTTTTCTTGGCTGATATTCCCAAAATTATGGATCATAGCTCTCCGGAAAGCGAGATGCTGAACTAGAAGGTGAAATTCTTCAATGGATTGAGGCCATTATTGAGGAGAAGCTGCCGGCTGGAGCTTTCGAAGATGTTCTCAAGGATGGAACTATTCTTTGCAAGTAAGTTCAATTCCAAAGGAATCCTTGATCTTGACTTGGTTGACGAAAAAAGATGCTCCATTGCAAAAATTGCACCATAACTGTGAAATGGTTTCTCTTTCGTTTGACTTAGATTGATTAACAAGCTGCAACCAGGATCAGTGAACAAAATTCATACCTCAGGCCCTAGTTTCAAATTGATGGAAAATTTGAACGCATTTCAACAAGCAATCAAAAAGTATGGAGTTCCTGATGAGGATTGTTTCCAAACTGTTGATCTGTTCGAGAAGCGAAATGTACCTCAAGTTGCTCAATGCTTGATGGCTTTGGGAAGAACTGTAAGTGCTTTGCATTTACATTTACAATTATAAGGATAAAAAAATTAATACATTGTCTCATTTAGCATAATTTTCTTGAATCAGAAAAATCAGCTATAATTATTAGATTATTATTAATCCTAAAATTACTCAATTTCGAATCTGAAATTTGAAAAACTCATTTTCAAATCTTTCTCTCTCTCTCTCCTCTCAGTCATATCTCCATTCAGAATTCAAAGGACCTTACTTGGGCCCCAAACCATCTGAAGAATGTCGTCGACAATTTACTGAGGAGCAACTGAAATCTGGCAAAAGTGTCATTAGCCTCCAATATGGTTCCAACAAGGGCGCCAGTCAAAAGGGTTTGAATTTTGGAAACACTCGACACATGTAAGATGATCAATCTTATGATTGACAACTTGCCTCTTGGCGTAAAAATGCATGAACATTTATGCATACTACTCTATTTGATCTGTTCTGGTCAAATTGTCATCCAGAGTGAAATAAAATTCTTTCAATGATTCATTTTTCTCATCATTTTTCGATCAGTAATTGCTGGCCACAGCTGATTAGATATGATTAGATAGATTCTAAATCAGAAAATTTTTGCAAATACAATCTATAGTCGGAATTGAACTTTTGGCTTTCAAGATATTCATTATTCTGAAAGGTGAAAAATGAGCTAATAAGATATCTGACTGATAAGATGATTTTGGACAGGCTGTAATCAGACATGTCAATGATAAGTGTCCACCCTTGATGACATTTTGAGCTTCAGAGGGAAAATTGAGCTTTTCAAATGCAAATTCATCAGTTTTATTCGATACAGTCTGAAAAGAATATCGATTCAGGGTACTTCTTACATCACAAGTTGAGATGTTAAATATTTAATCGTAGCTTTTATCGAGATAATTTATGGAATAGGTTTTGATTCGGGATGAATATGATTTCTGGAACACTTCGTTAAACAGGTTGATTTTTCAAGGATGCATGAGCCTTCGAGAATCTGGATGATAAGAAAAAATACATGGTCAGTAAGTGATGTAAATAATTTTCCGTTGTATTTTTTCCTGGCATGGGGAGTTTTGCAGTTTTGAGAAAATAATAAAACTAATTTACTAGCTATATTCACAATATAAGCTGAAAAAATCATTTAAATTTGATTAATAGTTAAATTCGACGAAATGCCTATCTTAATCCAAAGCTATCAAAAATATTGAGCTAAATATTTAACCAAAAAATTACCATAAGAAATGAGATCTCATGCAGGTCATTTATCGTCCAGGATTAGAGGGATTATTGGGTGAAAGAAATTCTTTTGCTTCGGCTTCTTTTCCCATGTCTTGATATTCACATCCAGTTCCAGGTAAACATAACTGTTTAATTCCCTTTTTTATCACTTGATACTTCTTTTGTTCTGATTTAGCGCCAATCATTTGAGAACTTTTTGGATACATATTCGATCATTTTATCATGCAATATAAAATAAAAATAGATTATTTATTGTGTTACTCACTGGGTCTGAGGTTTGATTCAAATGTTGTGAGATAGAAGCTGAAATTGGGTTATATTATTTAAATATGTAATTCGCTTTATCCAATTTTTTTTCAATTTTGACACACGAAAAATTCCAAATCCATTAGAAATGATGCCAGAATATATTGGTGAGAATTAGATAGACAGAGAGAGAAAGAGAGTTAAAGAGAGAGATTCTCGAAAATGTAACAATTTGAGTAAAGATGTAGGTAGATGCTTATATTAAGACAATTATCTGGATGATTCATCGCCATCCTCAGCAAGTGGTGATGAATTGTGATCTATCAGGGCTGTAATGAATTTGGAATTCATATCGAAGGCTGGTGAACTCTCGAAAGACTGGAATCTCTTCCGTCGTCCAGGAGATGCTGGTGAATTGTAATATCGTTGAAGCTTGGATGCCTCCATAAGCTGTTTAAAGTCACAATTGAAAGTCATTCCTCCGTCTATTTTACAGCTTCTCTTGACTCCTCTATTGATTGGTGAGAATAAAATTTTTTGGCCATTTCGGTGTGGAAAGTGATAAAATTATCAATTTTAGTGGCTAGGCAACAGATTTAGCTAATTATTTTCTACAATCAAAATTATCTAGTCAATGTAAACACACATAGACAAACATACTCACATGCATCAGAGGAAGATGAAAATTACTGGAATGAACAAACAATACTGAACATCATGCATTCCACGGTGTCTACGGGATTTTTCAAGATATTCATCATGCTCAAAAATGATCACTGTTTAGGGAACAATTTAGGTCAGTGATGAAGCTCAGATTTCTTTTCACATGCTCATGTTTGATGATGATAGACTGAGATTAAAACTTTACACACTGTCAAATGTACTCATCAGTGAATCAAGATAGATTTTCTGCCAAAATTTTTCTCACTTTATAATTGAGTCAGAACATTGTTTCTAGTGTTATTGCATATACTCGTAGGAGCCAAAAATTTTTCATAGTAATTATGATTTCTCAATTACAAACTGTAATTAGCTTTTCTCATCTCTCATCTCTGATGAAGAAAAAATCATCTCTTGCTCAAGGTCCTTAGAAGCTACATTCCTTGAGCCTGGAGATTCTCAAGAGTATGGTGAAGAAAGTTTTCAAAATTCTTGTCCGAATTGTTCAAATTTGTATCAAATTTTTTATTTTCAATAAGCGATAAAATTTTTATCGCTCAAAAAATTATCATCATCTTTTTTGAATGCTGTATATAATGAACTCTAAGGAATGGAAACAATGACCCAGCCATCGATCAGTAAAAATGTCATCCAGTAAAAAAAGGTAACCGATATCATGAACAAGCTTTTCAAGCCCACTTGCCATCAAAAGGCTCACCTTACACTTCTATTTCGGATATATTGGAAGATGTATGGAAAGAGAGTAACACAAAATGTTCTCACATATACTTGGTACATACTTCTATTACTGAATTGTTTCCCGTTCCTCAGATTGTCGTCAATGACTGGACTTACGTAATCCTATCATATTAAGGTAAACTTTGTTCCTTTCTTTCTCTTTCTCTTATGGTCCAGATTCTCAAATCGCTTAGTAGAGACTAAAGTGAATCACTATGTTTTATTCTGATTGATGGATCTATTCAAGGGTCTGATATTCATTTTGGGAGTAGATAGAAAGAGAAAGAGTGTGTACTTGCTGAATTTCTATGCTAATGGCCCGGCTTGCCCTTCTCCTCTTTTGCCATTCTTTCAGCCATACAGAGACACATGCATACACAAATGATGGAGATAAGGACCTCAGAAGAATCGTGGAAAAGATACAGTTAAACATGAGAGAGAGAAGAGAGAATAAGTAGTCTCTCAGTAAAATACACATAGACACACAAGTTTTGCTTAACAATCTTTTGTTCAGGCCACTATCCGAGGGGAATCATTCAACATAAGTTCATGTGTAAGTTAGATTCTTCGGATAGATGGATAGATGTTTGGAAATGTTAATGGCTCTTGGGTTCATGTGGAAAGCTTTTCTACGATAAAATGAGTCTATGTGTGTGGGTATATATACTGTTCGAAAGACGAGAAGAGACAGTTTTACATCGATTTGTTGACAAGAATCATCTTTCTGGGAGCTTAAACTGAGCATATGAGCCAAAGATAGTGGTAAAACAGTGGGAAAAAAATCTAAGTTTAGGAAACAATCTGAATTTATTCATCAAGAGAATTGATCAGATGAAATAACTTGATATATAATTCTATGTTTGCCACTTTTTTTCTGCCAGAAAATGCTTTTTTCAATTCATATTGGACTGGCTCAAAAATAATCAGAGCAAGATGTAAGAGCTTATTTTCTGAGATAGCTCTACATCTTGGTGTAAAGGCTTCATTCCTTTACTGTATTCGTAGGAATATTTAAATGTATATTTGAACACGAATCTATTAAGGATTATTATTATTATTCAAAATATTTTTTGACAATAAATCATGGTAGTGGCTATATTATCATCTTAATTGTCAACAATCTCTCCCAACTGGCAGATGCATAAATGCATCTTCACGCGTAATCACACATCAAGGCAAGAAATACAATCAGAAAATACTTGAAAATACTTTAAAATAATCAACTGGATTGCAGTAAGCTGTGAGTTGGAATTGATTCAATATTTTTACGATAGAAGAGAAGGAATGGGGAAAATATTTCCGCTGAAGAATCAAAAATTAACAGTATTGACTTGAAAATTATTGCTTTCCAGAAGGATCAACACTGCAGAATCTTTTCCCACTCGTGCCTCAATGTGCCTCAAGATTCACACATCAAAGAAAGCTAACTTGTTAAAAACACTCACGATTTTCGTGACTTTAACATCAACAGTCAAGTGTGGCCACAAATCAGTGTCTATATGTGGGTAGGATACCACTTCCAATACACAGCCTCTCTCAACTCTATGGCTATCATTATCTGGAAAATGTGATTAAATGAGCAAGTTTCATTCAGCCTTGGTATAGAGACTGTAGATTGAAATGTTCTAGTGGAACCACATCCAGAGATTCTTCTTTTTTCCTCTTCTTTTTCTTCAGAATTTTCTATCGTGTGGAACTAATATGAGGCACACTTTCCAATGTGATCAGTGGGAATAATTTGCTCAAAAGTTGAGATGTGTTCATGCTTTTAGGTTTCTTGGGTAAAGGATCATATACAAGATAATAATCCACACAATCGAGTCTTAAGACTTAATGATAAGTCATACTTGGATCAGGCATTTATGGTATCAAATGGCAGCAAGCTTAGATAACTTAAGAAAGCTATTGGTAATTGTGTGGTCAGTTGAGTTGGTCAGTCAAGCAATTCATGCTTATAGACAAAACATTTGATTCTACTTACGGTCTCATCGTTGAACCAGTCAATGGAGCTCGTTGGGAACTCATACTGTTTCTATCAGACCCAGAAGAATAGTCTTCCATCAATCGACGCACCAAATATCTATGGAAAAATCGGTTTTGAAAATATTTCAATGAGAAAAAGGTTTCAAACACCTGAGATAATATCTATTCTTTCGTCTCAGGTTGGGGGCGAGGAACACAGAATGCTCTATGAGAGCTGGAGGAATTTGATTTCTCTGTCTCTTTTGAATACTACTATATTAATTGGGAGTTTGAATTCGGAGTTGAAAAGTCTTGAGCAAGATTATCATAACTTTGGGTGAGTTTTTTTGGATCTAATGGTTTGGGCTGAATCAAGCTGTTGAGAAGTATTGAGCTAGGAATCATTGTGCGGAGAAAATATATAGAAAAGAACGGGCCAATTTAATAAAATTTTTATCACTTACTCTTTGAAATTTCTGGCCATCATGTTGTCATCAGACTGTGAATCCAGCGGAAAAGATCGAGCATCAATTTGTGAAGATCGACTTGGCCAACAAAATGTGGTTGAAAACAAGCATAACAAAACAAGTGAAACCATACTGATTTGTTTGGCGGATACAAAGTAGAACGAAGCCAATGACATTATTATAAATGCTTATGAGTTGGGAAAAAGGATTGATCTGACCACTGATAGGTATGTAGGTGAATAAGTAGTCAAATAAGAGCAAAAAGAGAGAGAGAGATGAAAGTTATCGAGAGCGAATACCAAATTATGGTGGCTAGTCTGTTGACGATCTAAATATTCAATGGAAGTTGTGGAAATACGAAAGAGAGAGATGATGATAGGAGAGAGAAGAGAGAGAAAGAGAGAAAAAGAGAGAGATGATGGAACCTAGATGAGTGAGAATAGGACAGCAAAAGGTCACTTATCATGAACAGTTCGGCTCTGAAAGTTCTGATAGGATAGATTCTTCTTTACACATTGACTGAGCATGATGATCAAGAAGATTCTCCGAAACCTTCTCTCTCTCTCTCTCTCTCTCTCTCTCTCTCTCTCTCTCTCTCTCTCTCTCTTCCTGGAGAAGAGAGAGAATAACACATTCAAGCGAGCAAGGAAAACTTCTCCATCTTTTTGCGGGCTACTTTTGAGTTATCTCATCAGATTCTTTTTTAGATTATTTAATATACATGATACAGCAAAGAGGCTTGAAGATGTGCATCGAACAAAGTATATGAGAAATATTAAGAGGTAATATTTGATCTTGTCACTCATTTTTCGTCATCCAAGAGAATGTCAGCATCTTTGGTAAGGATCCAAGTTCATCGTCATCCATGACCACTAAGTATCATATCTGGCAGTGTTGATGGTCTTGTGGAATTCGGTCCTCAGAAAACATTCTTCCTTTCATCCTCCAAAAAGTCATGAGGATAGGCTTCCACCTTCATCACAGAATGGTTAGTCATCTGAATGATTGTGGCTCATGTAGGTGGTCAGCTTACCGACTGATGAAATGTGTTTATATTTATTATTTATCATGATGCAATTTGAGAGGAGATGATAGGAGTTGAGAGAAAACCTCTTGAAATCTTGATCATGAAAAATAACTATTCTTAAGATTTCTGTAATTTGTGTGGATCTCTCAGTACCTTTCTTATGAACGTATGAAACATACAGGCTATTCGAACTGTATCAGTTCTTTTAATTGAAGTGTTGAAAGCTTATCTATTGATCATAGTCTAATTTGAGAGACAACAAAAAGATCTACGTTTCCAATCAAAACTCTACCTGTGGGATGATCATAAGTAATTCTAGGTTGAAATAATGGTATAAAAATACTCCTCAATAGTGTCATTTTTAGCAAATTGATTAGAAAAAATGCGTAATTCACTGGATGATGTCATTGATTTTATGATCATTCTATATTGGTGATCATATCATCGAGTGGCTACTCCAGTTAGATTTCTTCTACTTAGACTTACTTATCAGGAGAGACATAAATTAAATCTCATGGCTGATGCTCCACTTCCTGTCAAATGTTCTATGGAAAGTGTTTATAATGTGAGTCTAGATTGTCGGTCAACATCGGGAATCTAGATTGAATCAAAAAAATCGGCTGCTTATAACAAAATTGGAGGAAAATTTGGTTCCTCAGTCTATTCACAAGCATTATGGAAGGATGGCAATGAATTATTATTCTAATTCCTTGAACGATCATAACATGGAAATATTTCCGGAAATGAAATTCAAGTGATAATTTTTCAAATCACTTCATCGATTTCAGTTTTGAAGTGAAAATTCTCTTGACTAAATTCATTCAAGGAAAATATTACCACATGAATAGGAGATGAAGTTCAAATATCATCAATCATTAAGTTTTTCAGCTATTTGATTATGGAACATATATCATCAGATTACATGTCCAAGCGTAGAGGGCAATCATGAACACTCCATCATAGTGTTCATCAAATTAATGATCCTAATCAAGGAACAAATCCAAAATAGTAGAACTTGATTTCTCTCAATTTATCAGAGTCAATTTAAAATTTAACCAAACTAGTAAAAATTTTTTTCCCTTGAAAACACTACAACTAAAATTCAACCTTAATAGTGAATCCGCCGTCAAGATGGCCTATTTCCTTAAATATTTGTGTCTTATGGTGTCAATAATGGTTTTAATTTCGAATATTCTTGCCACTGATAAATCTACGAGTCTAGATAAACCAGATAAACCAGACAAATCTGATAAATGTACATGCCATATGAGTGAATTGGACAGTTGTGTGGTGCCGATTCATGAAATGTTCACCAAAATATCTCAAGGTACCTCAACGGAACCGGGTGATGAGTTTGATTTTATATGTCAAAAATTGAGTGAAGCAAAAGATTGTCGAAACAAATATTATGAACAATGTTCTGCTCCTGCCATGAAGGAAGCATTAAATGGTATGCTATTCCAATCGGTTGATAGAGCAGCGGAATCATTTTGTAAAAATGATCGAGATAATTATGTTAAAAATTCCAAGTGTTTAAGCATGAACAAACAACTGACCCAAGCATGTGCAGTTTTGGCCAATAATTTTCTTCGAACATCACATGCCAATGGATCTTTGGCCAAAGTGAAACCGATGAATTTACAATGTTGCGTATTGATGAAAGCTCATAATTGTACCCTCAAAGTGATCGAAACTCATTGCGGAAAAGATGCTGTTGATTTGACCAATAGTTTGGCGGAAGCTATGGGCACTCAATCGGCACAAAAAATGTGCAATAATCTACACTATGATCCGGCAATATGTGAATAATGTCCAAATATATTAATTGTGGACAAAATATGTTTTGTCAATTTTCAGTCAATAATCATGTACTCAAGATTGGGAGAGAGAGGTCATCTCTCAATTCGTCTATTAAGTTGGGCAATTTTTTTATCAATTCCTGAAGTAAACATGACCCTTTTCATGTTGACCACTTATCCTTGAAAAATACAGCTGGTCACTACAAATGTTTATCAGTAACATCATTAAGATTTGTGTGTTTACCTTCTCTCTCTCCATCTTCTTTTTGTACATCATTCAATTTTGGATGATTTTCGGCTATCAATTTTTTTCTTCAAACCAACTTTTACCGTTACATTTCGACCAGCAGTTTAAATTTTTCAATAGAAAATTAATAACTTTCTCCGGGGAAGATATGAGAGGCTGCTATTCAAGATAGCTTTCGGAAGTTAATCATCCAAATGTTCATTGAAAAAGATAGATATGCTCGATTGTTTGGAAGAATATGTGTGCGCTGATATTCTCTGAATTGTTACTGCATAAAGCGTTTAAGAGGATTGAGCAGACTTTTCCGCTCAGACTGAGAGAAAAAAATTTTGGATCCTAATCGAAAGTTTTTACCTTAAGAATGAGAAAATTTTCATCAGCATTCTACTTGTGTGAGCCATGAATGTTCATCAAGTAAACGGAAGTTGGTACATAATCAAATCAATTTGAAATTAGAGCAAAGATGAGCAGTTAACAGAGTAGCGATGAAGGTGTCCTGCTGTATGAATCATCATCATTTTCTGTTGGATAAGTTTACTGAATTAAATAGGAATAAAATTGATTCAAATATTTTGATAGGAGTTCATCTTGGTGCATACCATTACCAGAGTCGAATAGATTGATATCGATTAAATTATGAGAGGAAAATCATCATATTTTCCAAAATGTCAGAATATTTTATTGGAAATCGAAAGAAGGAAAAAGATACAATCATATGAACGATAATCCGGAATTGAACAATCCTCATTCCAGTGTGGGTGCAGATTTGATCCTTTTTCCCAAATAGTGGACAAGCTAAATTGTCTCAAATCAAAATGCTATCGAGCCTCACGCACAAACTTATAAGCACTTGTTAGCAGAATGAATTTTTATTTGAATCCTTTTTCCGTTTTGGTAACAATTGGCTGTTAGTAAACAATAGTTGATTAGTTGCAATTTAAATGGCCAAGCAATCGATTGGATAACAAGTGCTGATCGCTGTTTAAAGAAGCTGGACGAAAGAGAGAGATAGATAAATATATACAGTTGAAAGAGTAAGTTTTCGGCGATTCGCATTATGGCTGCAATCGGTAGTCCAAATATTCCGGTTGATATACATTATGATTACTGGAAAAAAGAGAGAGAGAGAGAGAGCGAAATAATGTACCTTGTCTTTGGAATACAGCTTGACCCCCTACTCTTGACCAATGATTGTATATATTATCATACCAATTCGATGTGTCCACTTGATTAAGCTGATTGCATAAAAAAGATGTGAAAAAAAATCGAAAAGAACTTGAGATCAAGTGAGGGAGTCTGTTTAAGAGAAAGAAAGAGTAAAAGAGAAAGAGAGAAAGAGAGAAAGAGAGAGAGAGAGAGAGAGAGAGAGAGAGAGAGAGAGAGAACTGCGGTCACTCTTGAGAGCGATTCGATTGAGCGGCTTGAACGATCGACTCAAAAGTGAGAGCTTCGAGTTTTGGCTCCCTGCAAAAGTGTGTATGTATATGTTTGAAAAGTTCAAATAAAAGCAGATAGTAGTTGCTGTTTACGGTTTGATCTGAACAACAGTGTGAACGTTCGATTGTCGTTCTAACCTTCATGTTTCGTTATTTGAGTGATCTGTGAGACTATCTCTCTACTTGAATTCGTGCCGAGGTATTGATCCATCAACCATGGGATTGCCTTACTTTTCTCAATCTACAGTTATCCTAGGAATATTGGTGAGTGGAGATTTTTTTTCCTTCGTTTTGCATCAATCTGATCGATCGTTCCTCTTCCATCACCTAACATGAAGAGCCAGAGAGCTTCGATAAAAATTTGATTTGAGTAGAGATGAAAATTTTTTCCGTGAAGCTGTTGATGGGATGAAATATATACTCATCACTATTCATGTGGCACAAGTTTGAATACTCAGAGGATAAATTTCAGTAAATTAACAGAGGAATGTGATTGCTGCCCGGATATCATTCAGATATTCGAAAGCTATCATTAAAAATATTCAGTCTGAATAGATTTAGCAACAAAATCACATTTTTAGATGATTTCACATCGATCAACAATCGTTATCCAATCAATCTTTCGGCTACTTATATTCGAATGAGCTCACCTATTGTTTAGTGTTCATTGAGCTGGTAGCTATATAAACGGAAAAGAATTCAAATAAAATCACCCAAGTGTGCTGAAGAGTTGATAATACAACTTTTGAGACAATTTAGAGTTACTGTTCTGTTCGAAAATTATCTATAAATCTTGAATTGACTCAAATTAGAGTTCCACTTCCTAATACATTTCCATCATCGAACATTCTCTCTCTCTCTCTCTCTCTCTCTCTCTCTCTCTGAAAATTGATGAATCAACCTTGATTACATCCTTCCTCCTTCAAATTATCACCATCTAATGGAACAAGATCAGAATTTAAGTGTGTATGTGTGCCATATTGGATAAAAAAATTGATCATCTTGAAAATTCATCAATTTTATTGCAATAACGAAAGAAAAATCAACCAAAATATAGTGATAATAAATAATATATGCTCGTGTGTCCTCATCCTATCAGAAGATTAGTACCAGAATTAACAAATCTCTTCAGATCACCATGAAAACGACGAAGACCACCAGTTAATCGATTGAAACTTTTACCAATATCTTCCAATGCTCCAACCACAACACCACCCAAACCATCCAATTCATCTTCATACACACAGCCAGCTTCCAATTGATCACATGGTACCAGTGAGCCAGTTATCTTATTCACTGATCCATCAGTATTTTTTGTGCTCAAAATTGTGGGTCTCAATTTAAGACCAACATTTACTCGAGGTCTACCACTGAATCGACCGATCTGTACAGAGACCAGTGGCTGAACAGGCTGAACTATGGGTAACACTTGTGGTGAAGATGATGAAGATGGAGAGGGTGGAGGGGAAGTGGGAGGAAGCAAAGAGTCTGGTTGATCAACTTCCGGTGAGGCCAAGGGAGATTCCAGTGGTGAAGAAAGCGATTTAGCTTCCGATGGTGTTCGTGGCCTTTTACCTTTCTCTTGTTTTTTGAGTTGATTAAGGTAGGCCCACAGTGTGTATCGAAGTCGTATGAAGAACATTTCGATTCTTCCATCACCTCTTTTTCGAAAACGATCAGCCACACGAGCAGGTGATGATGAGCCAATACAGCGTAGCATTTCTTCCATAAATCGTTTTTTAGTATAATTTTCTAGTCGACGAATCACACGATCAATCGATGGATTTCGACCTTCCCGTTCGGCGACACAATCTACGAACGGAATTAGATCCATATTTCGAGGAAGTTGAAAATCTTTGGGAAAATAGGTAGTCAATCGTCGACGAAAAGCTTCCTGAACTTCGGGTGGCTGAGATGAGATTGGAAATTGAATTTCTTGTGATGTGGTTAGGGTTGTTGTGATTGTGAGAAATAAAAATAAGAATGAAATGAAAAAAATTGATGAAAAAAGATGATCCATTTTTCTGATCCACACACTACTACTATAATTATTATTGTAACTTGTTGGTGATTTTTGGCATCAGCAGTAGGCAAGCGAGCAAACTATAAATTCCACTCACATGAATGGATATGTGTATTAGTGATTCTGATGAGCTAATAATCTAGCAAATATATGAATTAGGTCTGATCTTGGCTCCCCTTGAAAGTGATACACATAATATCATTGGCATTATGGGAATATTATCTATATAAATGATTAATATTCATGCGGGTGGAATGATCCAGTGGTTATTCGAACACAACACACACACACACAAGTCTATCAAACCTTATGGTGTCTGTATGTGTTGATTATGGTGACCTTTGAATGGTGCCCTCATCGTTGAACTGGATATTTTATCATTTGGTAAAATCTCAGGATCATTCACCAAGATCAAGATGATTTTTTTAGAGGCCAGTTTCGGTTAATGAAAAGTGTGTGTGTATATATCACACCACGATCACCTAACCACTACTACTATTACTATTACTACCAATTGATGGTGGCCCAAGATTGGCCAAGTCAAAAAGGCAAATCTTTTGCCAATTTGTTGCACCTATTAGTGGTCATTCATTTGCAACACTTTGTGCATCAAGTGTCCACCAGTATATAGGTGTAGTGGTTGTAGGTGTACATGATAATGCTCACCACTCACCACTCATTATCAATGACTCGATTACTGTCCGGTCAAGATCACCATCCGAATCATTGAGAGTATGATATCAAAGTTGCTCAAGAGAGAAGTCCAGAAAAAGGAAGTAGGCTCGATTGATAATCGGTTGACCAATAATAATGATGATTACTGGACATGGAGCTGTCAATATTTTTGTTTAATAATTATGCATGATGAAATTGTGGAACTATCTGGTAGTAATATATATTTTCCAGCTGGTGGTGATGATGAAAAAACTCTCGAATTTCGGTGGTGGACAGAAGAAAAAAATATAGAAATTGAAATTCCCCTCAAAAAATGATACTATCCAGTCCATTCAGCAGATTGTCCAAAAATGGCACCAAACTATTTTTCCACATGAAATATTTAACCATCGAGTGTCCAAAATTGATTGAGAGAGAAGGTGTTCAACCAGATAGATGGTAGAGAGCGAATCAAATTTGATTACAGGGCTCAACCTATGATTATCTTTTCTGGTAGAAACAAAAAACTTTTTGACATGTATAATTGCGGCTTCAAGTGTGGTATGTGTGTGTATATATATATAAATAACATGGCATTCTTAGTGTATGTATGTTTTAGTTTTGGTTGTTCATTCATTGGAATGATTTTGAGTATACCTTTTGCCACTTGAACTTGAATCGGTAATGTTTCATGTCGATGTTTCGATAATTGCTTTTGTTTATCAATTGGAGGAGAATTATTTTTTTTCACCAATTTAATATATAATGCATATACATAAGTGAAAGTGGAATGATACAATGAATTGTTGATCAAGTGAGAAGATGATTGTCAAGTGGAAGAGAGAGAGAGAGAGTAGAAAAATTTTTTTATCCAAGGTAAATAGTCACGTTCCGATGAGTATGTATGTACCTTCGATGTTTATCCTAAATACAAATGGTTAGCAATGCTCATTTTCTATCTTTCTCTTGCGATACGATTTTGATACACTTTATCACCTCTCTTTGTCTGGGTGAATTAGCCTTATTGAATTAAGGTTGAAAGAGAATTAAACTTGGGCAAATGCGCTCTTTAATCCCACTTGATAGGACAAAAGTTACCTTTGATCTAGGTTGTTGGTACTGTTGTAATGGTTGTTGTTTTTGTTACTGATTTATTTGAGAGCATAATTTTTTGTGCGATATTATCTTGATCTTGAGAGATTTCTCATCGATTCACTTTTTTCTCTCTTATCATCATCAATTCAATTTATTCAACATTTTTTTCCACCAAGATGAAGTTTTTTCTCTCTCAATTCTTTTCAAAGACAAATCTTAATGCTCATCCTCTATTCTAACAAGCCATAAGCTCTATCTATCTGGCCATTTCCTGAGGGCTTTGACCACATCAATTGAAAGCTTTTCATCATTCTCTTCTTCTTTTTCGTTCCATTCTTCTTCTTCTTCTCCTCCTCATTCGCAAGCAACATCAGCAACAATCCGATAATCATCTTGATTGCCCATCAATCGCCACACATAACAAACGTACCAACAATCATCATAACACAAACATCACGATTTGATCATTGATCCATCACTTGAAAAAAGCTAGCTATAAGCCAGAATCCATGTCCAAAATCTTATTTCTGAGGAAAATTTTCATTCACATGTATTTTGAGAAAAAAACTAGCGGAAACGGAAGATCCCTACACTTGGATAGAAGAGGACTTTCAATTATCTTTTGAAGATTCAATTTGTCTATCACTTCGGATGATGAACGATCAATCCCTATCTTCTAACGATGTGCACTTAACAATATAGCAAATACATATTTGGTATTTGGAAAAAATTTTTTTCTTAATTGTTTTTTTCTATCAATGGCAGATTTTAATTTCAATATCATGGGTCCCTAGGATACACTGTAATGAGCATTATGATGGAGGAAACCATCTTTTGAAGGTGAGTGGTTGAATTACTATTGAACTCGGAATTCCATCAAGTGGCTTACTTTACAATATCAGCTAGATTGACCAAAAGGCTCCCCAAAAGTAATCATAATCCAATATCTCAATTAGAGTGGAGGAAACAGTTATCGACGTCAAGTCGATTGTTGACCACCCAAAAAGATATCGCTTACTTAGCTTATCCGAAAACATTGCATCATTCTTTCTCAAATTAATCTCTCTTTTCTAAACACTTTCAAACAGTTTCACTGTGATTGCTTTATTATCATCGTTTACTTATCCAATCTCTTATTCTGTCGTCAGCTTTTTAAGCTTTTCTCTCTCTCTCTCTCTCTCTCTCTCTCTCTCTCTCTCTCTCTCTCTCTCTCTCTTTCGCCATTCATCGTTTATTGTTCTTCTATTGGAAAAGCGAATTAAGTACTTACGGAAGTAGATTATTTTTCTGAGGTCCTTTTTTCATCATGATTTTACCACTTGATCGATAGAAAAATATCTGAATCGAAGTGTTTAGGAGAGGGTATGTTTAAGCTAATCGTATCATGCAAACAGATCTCAATCAAATCCAATCAAACTGTTCACATCAACTCTGATCAGTGATGGGAAGAAGAAGAAAGAAAAGACGTGACCCATGATAAGATAGAGAGAGAGAGAGAGATCAGTTTGTTTATGAGTGTGAGTGTACATTTCACTTTTTGTTTCACAATGAAGATGATCTGCACTCGATTTAACGTTAAATTTCCTGGCCTCATTGATTAGTGTAGGAAAAGTTAGCATAAGAAGAGTGCAACATGCGATTACTTTTCCGATTGATGGTTACCTGGCGATTGTAATTAATAGCCTGCTGATTGATTCACTTGCCCAATGAAATAATCTGAATTCTAATTGAATTGTGTGCAGCCCCCAAATCAGACCGCATTGATGTGTGAGCGAGTGATTTTCGGGATGCTGATCGCAATGTTTACCTATTAGCAGGAAGATATCGGAAAAATAGTTCTCATTTCAATTAACTGAATAATCATTTTAGCCACAATTTTCCAGTAAAATCAATCGACAAAAAGGATAATGAATTTTCGTGTTTGTATGTGTATTTGTGAGTGTTTTCACGTTGCCTTCTCTATCTTGCTCATCAAATGATCCAAGTTTGATGAGCAGCAAGCTTCGCAATTGAGCAGCCCAATTGATTGATGTTTCATTGATCACTCTCTTTCTCTCTCTCTCTCTTTCTCTCTTTCTCTTTCTCTTTCACACACATACACGCAATTCGAACTTGATAGAGTGTGGGAGTGATGATTCACTCTTCCAATTTCAATTCTTAATCAAGGTATCGAAATTTTCTCACCACCATACCACCCCCTTTCGATTGGAGATCCAAGATGGGTAAGAGAGAGAGAGAGAGAGTCCAGAGTATTGAGATATACATGTTTATACTGAATAGCACCCAGAAGGCCACTTTCACTTCACGGAAGAAAGTGTTGAGCCGCTCTTCTCCGGTAGAATGACCAAGGATTAGGTTGGCTAGAGATAGACAGACTAAGCTGTATAATCGAGCCGAAAAAAAAGTAAGAGAACCAGATTAACGAATACTTGTAGTGACCTATTAAACTTATGCTACTACAACATCTACTACTATTACTATTCTGTGAACTATTTAATGCTATTCTGTACGCTTTATTTCTTCTTGTGTGCAATACGATTTGTGCAAATCAGCCACAAATGCTGGATGCTGGATGACGATGGAAGGAGAGAGAGAGAAATAGGCATAAAGTGTAAGAGGAAGATTTTTTTATACTTTTCTCTCCTTTTCCTTTTCCGAATTGCATATTGTAACAAAATATGTGCAACAGTTTTTTGAAAATTTATCAATTTTCTATCGTGAAAATTTTCATTTGACTGTTTGAAATGTGCTCTAAATTTAAAAAAAAAATTCTTCTCCTCGAAAGAAAAAGAAAAGAAAGAGAGTGAAGAATGTTGACCATCCCATTGATGCATGGTGAAAAGTGTATTTATGTGTGAAATGTATGAATGAATTAGTATTGCTGTTTAAATTTATTTTACCGATGAACTTCATTGATAATCTCACTCCATTGACGGTGTATATCAGTTTGACCTCTATCATTTATAACCCTCTTGATGAAAACTAGAGAGTAAGAGAAAGAGAGAGAGAAAGTCAATGAATGATGAAGTTAGTGATCTAAATTTTTGGTCTTGTTTTTGAGATTTTTTTTGTTTGTTTGTTTGTAAAGAAAGAAAAAATTTACGAAAAATACCACCATAACTGGTAGACTGAATCAAATCTTGAATACAATCAACACTGATTTGCGGTTGATAATGACCATCGTAGGAGAGAGAGAGAAAAATTTTTCGATAGCCATTCGTTATACTTCACACAATGAAGACTTGATACAATTTGACATATAATATGAACTCAAAGTGAGTATATATATGTGTATGTGTGTGTTCCATTCAACAATACCACACACTCTGTTTAATTGAATGTTGGTATAATAATAATCGTTTTCGATACATTTTATCAGATACAGCTTACTTTTCCTATTATTTTCCTCGTGTAATACGTTAAACGATACATATCAATCTTAATTTCACTTTATATACCACCTCTCATAACACACATGATGTCTTTGTATTTGTTTCTACGAATTTTTCTTCTTTCTCTCTCACTCCATCAATTACACTGGATTTGATTGAGTAAAGTGAAGCCTTTTCTCTATGCGATAAAATGAATTCCTCACTTGTCAATACCGTTAATCTGTACAGCCATGTCCTCGTGGTATGTATGTGTATGAGTGAATAAGTGTGTGTAAATGAGTTGACCATTTGAGATTGAAAAATTTATCACAATCAAAAGGCGATACTTTATTTGAAAACAATCTATCCACTATCCAACGTCATCAACATCATTATCATTATCATCCATGGCGAAGTGGTCAAGTGAGCGTGCATCAATTGATCAGTAGAGAAAAAAAAGTTGAAACTCATGTCATTCGCACGATCGTTATCCTTGATGAATGGTCCTCATTCATGTATCTCTAATATCCGGCCATTTAGTATGGAATATATGTGTCCATGTCCATGTCCACTTTGAGTTTCTCACTAAATAGTGCATTCTTATACTGAACTTTTATACAGAATTGATCGCCTACTTGTTCACACTGATTCTTTTTCTCATATTCAACATACGCATACAAATGCACACTCTTAGCCTATCTGCACTTGGCAAATTTATTCATTTTAAAATGTTTTCACTTCAAAATGGACACTCCGATTACGTTTTAATCTAGCTAATGGATGCAAAGCAATAGAATAGCTGACAAGAGTATAACACAAATTCATCGTAAAATACTTGAAAACTGACGTTCAGACAAATATTGTAGTTTGTAAGAGTAATGTAGATGTAATAGATGTAGATAGTAGAGAGAGAGATGGAAAAAATAGTGAAATATTTCCTCATGTGATTGTGAGTACTCATTCGATTGATTTGAATGACAAACATATTATTATTATTCAACAACAAAATAAATCCGATTGTAATTAGTAGTTTCAGTGGTAAGAGAATGGTATAAAGTCATAAATCGTGTGGCGTGAGACACATTTTTTGATCTATGCGACATCAAATTCCAGAAAGAAGGAAAATTTTGGCGGGAAAAAGTTCGATAAAATCTAAGAATTCTGGACATTTTTTCCCAGTTGGAGTGATTAAATTGTAAGATGTGTGTGATGGAAATGGAAAATATAGATTTTGATCATCATCAAATATCACCTTTTTGAAATGATGATGAATTTGACTGTAATATATTTTTTCTTTTTCGCTATTTTCTTAGCTATAATTTTATCACAAAAAGAAACCTGAAAACTTAGGAATTTTTCAATTGATTTATGATATTGCTCCTTTTCAATCATGAACAAAGCCTCATCAAATTTATCATCAAATGAAGATTCAATGAACTAATGTTGTAAGGATGTGGGGAAGATATAGAGAGAGAGAAGTAGTCAAGTGAAAGACATGAACTCGATTGATGGACAGTTTTCTCAGCAAAAGTGAAACTTTCTTGTCGATAAAAAAAGTATCTCAAAAAGTGATCCATTGTCTTTTATGAGGCTACTTGTTTCAATAAACTTGATAAAATTTCATTTCATCATGTCTGTATTGATATCAGATCATCAGCTCACAGCATCCTCTCTTATAACAAGCATCTTGGAATATCCGAAAATAAGCTTGTAACATTCGGATGAAAGAGATAAAAAGGAAGGCTCAATATTATCATCATTCCGTTTATTTAGTGCTCTAGCCAGCAGCAGTAGTAGTAGTAAGAAGCCAGTAGTTCGGCAATAAAGTGAAAGTTTATGGTACCTTTTTTGTGATCTGATTTGCGAAAATTCCAAAAAATAGCCCTCCATTTCGAAACATTTCTATAAGTTAAGCTTTACTTTGGACGATTATAGTGAATATTTTTCTTCGATCATCACCTTTTCTTGAGGTAATCTATCAACCTACTTGTTGCACCACTTCTATTTCGATCCGAATTTGAACAATAACAACATCTATCGAATGGATTACTTTTGCCGATGTTTTGTCAAAAGTTCTGAACATATCTTCACACATAAACACCTACATAAGAGAGAAGAAGAGAAGTGAAAAGGTTAAAGGCCTCATATTTAAGGGCCTTTTATACGCACTCAGTTAAAATTTTGACGAATAAAGAGAACTACATCATTTGACATGAGGTGATAATTGATGAGGAAATAGAACTGTCTCATGATGAATACATGTATATAGATAGATACATATCAACCCCAAATTCACCAACTCTTACACCATTGTTCAATCCTTTCTTATTGATGTTGATAACTTTAAAATTTTCTATTCTCTTGCCAAGTTCAGGGTCGTTGTCAAATTTACATCAAGCCCATCACCAATCACTTGTTATGATCACTCTATGTCAGACTTTGCATTCTTAGTGTAATGTATTTGAGAAAATTTTTCAGATTCTCCTCCTAAAAGCATGCCTAAGATGCCTTGAATTATCTTGTCTTGAATCCACATCATCAATCGAAACAGATGTTGACCGTGAAAAATGAATGGATTCTCTCTCTCTCTCTACTTTTCGATTTGCTTCACTCACCAGAGGATGTTCTGATTTTTTTTTCAGGGTGATGATGATAAGGATTATGAGGTGAAAAAACCGTATCAATTTGGGTATGAAATCGAAGATGGACAGGGAAACATGCAACATCGCCATGAACAAAGTGACGGGACGTAAGTGTGTCTCTCTTTCTCTCTCTCTTTCAATCACGTGAAAGACAACTAAAGCTCATTTGCATCAATAAATCATCGATTTGAATACAATTCAATTCAGCTGTCTTTCTCACTTCTTTTTGACCTTTTTCTGAAAAAGTGGTGCTAAGCGAGGATCGTACGGATATGTTGATGCCAATGGTATATACAGGAAAGTTGAATATATTGCAGATGAACACGGTTTTCGGGTGAAAATGAGTTCTAATGAGCCAGGTATGTATCATTTCTTCACACAAACACTTTACTGACTTGGCCCTTAAAGAATCAATGCCTAATTCTATTAATCCATCCTATTTAAGGTGTAAAAGATGTCAATTCGCCGAGTGTTTCAATGGTCACTCAACCGATTCCCAACTCTTACACTGAGGCTCCGGTGATTGTTCCATCTGAACATTCAAGCCATGTTCGTGAGCCGAAAGTTGCATATCATGAAAGTTCACGGACCATTCCATCCACTGTGATACCACCAACAGAGGAAACTCTATATCCACCACCAAAAATTCAGCCCGAATATCATGAGCCACAGCGAAGACCGATAAAAAAATATCGTCCAAAACTGTACGCCAAAAGTATCAAAGCTCCATCAACAGAATATGCATTACCATTCAAGCCATCACAACGATTGCCACCATCAAGTGGTTTGCATGTATATCGTGGCGATTCAACGGAAAAACAATTGAATAGCATTCCATACAATAAATATGAATCGAAAAAATATTCACATGATGATGACAATGAGCGTCCATACCATTACCTAGAGAAACCTACACCTCTGAAAGCTCCATACGAAATTGATCGCAAAATTCGGCCTCCACTACCTCCTCCACCTCCACCTCCTACCTACACTTATCCTCACCCTCCTTCATCATCATTGCCAGCCAAATCACAAAGTTATACCCATCCAACTGATACATCATTCCATCGAACTCCACCAGTGAAAGCCTATGGATCATTACTGGCCGATTCACAATTTGATCCACAGAGGAACAAAGGTGAGCCTGTGATGCCGATAGTACCTCGAAAACGTCCTTCCGCATATCCATCACATTCGATTGTTCGACCTCAACCACAACCTCCACAGACCCATTACACTAGTGAGCACACTATGAGGCCAAAAGTTTATTATGAAAATCCTGATCATTTTGCCAAAAGTTTATCACTCATCAAGCCTGCCGATCAAGAGCGTTACCACATTCATCATCATGATTCTGGTCCACAAAATGATGAGGAACCAGTGTACATCAATAAACTTCCGGATGATATTGATGATAAGCGACGACCAAGTCTGGTGGATTATCATTCTTACGGTGGTCCTGCAGGTTATATTACCAATAAGCCATACCAGGCCGATGGATCGAATCGACATCGATCCCATAGGGCATACACGGAATTTAAGACTGGCTTAAGAGGACTTTTTCCGATGATCAATCGAAGTAAACAAGATCCATACTCAAGTGGATCACTGGCTGATGATGCATCGGAAAAAGTTAATTTCGTTCTGATGGAGCCATCAAGTATGCAAAATATTCAAAGTACACCCAAAGATGAGCTGGAATTGCCGACTGCAACAATTCAAACAACACTAGCTGATGAAAGTTTCAAAAAAATTACTGGAGCTCCACAAGCTCCACTGTATCGAGATTGATTGTATACATATTTTTCTTCTATTTCTCCAACTAATTAATTAATTCTCCTGTAATGTAAATGGAAAAGCCATCATGCATCATTACCATTCTCTGCATAATTTTCTCAATATGATACGGATAGAATTTTCAAAGGCCATATGTCATATACATGTACTTTAAATCAATCGAAGAGCAGCAGAAACAAAACTTTTGTACATTTGATCGCTATTTAAAAAGTCGTAAAAAATAAAAAAATTTACTCTAAAATAGATTGATGTACCATTTTGATTTGGGAGAAAGTATGTTGCTGAAAATCATCTTACTTTCAATGGAATGTTTGCCAAAATTTGATGTGATTGACTTTCGTGTGATCACACAGTAACGAAATTCGCGGTCAACACTTCACCAAATCAAGGGTTACAATCGAATGACTTCTGAAAAACATCCAGAAACTTCAAACATTCTCTCTCTACCATTCAATGTTCCTGATATTCTTTCTAAAAGATCATGCACAATTTCGATGGACTAGGATATGGGCTATATTTTTGAATAAGATAAATTTTTACACAGTTGCTCTGGTATCATGAAATTTTGAAAATATGATCAAGAGATTATTTGGTCTAACATATGGAGAGAACTTTATTTAGAGAATGAGATTCATTTTCATCGCTACTGATTCACGCAGATATTGTTTCAGGAAAATTTATTAATTTTAGTAATAAACAAGTAAGCAATCAACTGAGAAAAGAGTCCAAAAAGAGTTCAATCAATATGAATTGATCGATACCTTTAATTCGGATTATTTCCGCAATCGATTTGTATATTCAGGGGCTAACTATTGGGAGAAATTGTTTTGAAATAAGATTTACTCAGTTTTGATTTCAGTCTCATAGGTAGTTTTCTTTCCAGTTCTAAGATCAGTTACTGATGTTTCAATTGTGGTTTCGTCACTGGAGTCACTTCCTCTCTTGATTTTTCGTTCGATCTCAACCTGAGGCATTTGTTGACCCATTGAGTCGTATGAGTTTCTTATCTGACCATCCATACCCATGTTCGGTGAAGACATGCCAGGCATGCTAGGTTGATTCATTGAGTAGGAAGGCATATTGGGTCGGGACATATCCATGGACATGTCCATAGACATTGGTGGCTTAGGAATTTGATAACTTTGATCTTGGTTTGGCTTCATGTCATAGCTTGGAGGCTTGAGAGTATTCATTTTATCCTGTTGACTCATCTTATGATCATCAGATGAATCGAACATATGTTTGATTCTTGAAGGTATACTCTTGATCACGTCAATGGGACCTTGCTCTGAAAGTACAATTAAATAGTCCAATCAGTTTTTCAGTATTTCATATTTCATATTTCATATTCCAGATAAATGTATTCCACATCAGTAGATATGGTAGATATATACTTACGGGAAGGTGCAAAGAGAGCGACTAGAGCGACCAATAGAATGACGAACTTCATCTTGAAAATTTTTTCGAGGTTCAATTGAATCTTTTCACTCAACTCTGATGTCTCCAACTAAAATTCGATTTGAACTGATGTTTTTATAAATCATTCTCTCTTTATACCGATCAAGTCAAAGCAGTGGAATCCATACATCACGACATTGTGTTTGCGCAAAAAAGACAATAAAAAATTTAGAACAATGCCATATGATTGATGAGCATCATGATATTGACTTTCATTTTCAGCGAGAAATCCGCGAATCTATGTTCAAAACTTTTGGAACAGTTTTGAAACTTTACAGATTGAATAAGTTCCTTAGAAATATGCGCGAATGAAAATTTTCAAAAAATAATCAATCACATTAAGTAAGCTGTATGCATGCAATGGTCACATTTCAGTACTGATTGACAGGGTTCAGTTCCCTCTAGATGCAGATTCCACTCTGAGTTTACTTTGAGAGATAGGTTTTACTCAATGAAAGCCTAAATTTAAACCTGTATCAATTATTCAAGGTCCAATATTGATTCAATTCAACTTAAAATGGCGAATGAAGTTATTTGAGCCACAATAGGTATCGAAAAATCATCAATTATTCATTTGGTGGATGCAGCACACCTCATAATACTTATGATTTTTGTAAGGCTGTAAAATTCAGTTATCGGTTGAATCTTTTTGTAGAGAAATGGGTGCAATTTGATTATACCAAGAAATGTTGCTCTGGATATTGGAGGAGAAATTTTGAAAAGAATGTTTGTAAAAATTCCCATGTGATCTAATCTCATGGATTCCGTAACCAGTTCGAATGAATCAATGACGAAAAACCGATTATATATTGTCTTTGTAAAGAGATAAGCTACTTCTAGCGCAATAGATGATGAATTATCTTGTAAAGCATCAAAAAGAATGACAGAGTATAATAAAAACACTTATCTATAGACGTCTGGACTGAAGCCTATGTATCATGGCCAGAGAGTTGGCACTAAGAATCCAAAAGAAATTGATTTGCTACTCGAACAATCCATGTAGCATTCATCATCAACCTGACTTTCGATCTCACACTTGATTTAATCAATCAACTCATATTGTTCAGGATTTTTTATTACCTCAAGTGCCAGCATGATGAAATGACTAATGTGTGACATTAAGAGAGTGCTATAAAAACCGTCCGGATTGGAAAATATCTGCTCAGATCAAATTCACCTGAAGAATTCAATAAACCATATAAATCAACAAATTTTTAAAATGAAGTGCTTCTTCCTCCTCGTGGCTCTTGTCCTAGTCGTATGTCTCGTTCAATCAGGTAAGTTTGACTTCTATTTGTGATGAAATTCGATGAAATTAATTAATATCTTTGATTGCATTCCTTCTGGCTCACAGGAGACGCTAATGCTTTCACTGATATGGTCAAAAGTGGTAGCAAGTCTGCCATGGGAGCAATCCGAGGAAATCGAGGAAACAAGGGAAACAACAAGGGCCAACAGCCCCAAAAGCAGGGATTCCTTAGTAGAATGACCAGCAAAATTCCAGGTATGGGAAACTCACAATCCAAGACTCCAAGTGCCTCCGGACGAATGACCATTCCAGGATTTGGTGGAAAAGGTCCATCAGTCCAAGCCTCAGCTCAAGTACCACAAGGAGGACGCTAATGATCCATATGATCAGTGATGTGAAAATTTGATAATCAGTTCTCCATCACAGCTCTCAATTTTGAGTGATTGTGTATAAGAAATTATTTTCCATCTTCAAGTTGATCTGTACCAATTCTTCTGGCATATTAAAAGTTTCCTAAAAATAATAGCTGCAAAAATTTTAGAAGCAAATATCGTTGAATGAGAATCGATAGTGATATCACCCCAATATCATTAATATACTTAGATGAAAAATGATCGTAGATCAGAAAATGAAATAACAATTGATGGATTATAAAGTATGACATTCCACTGTATTTGAGTATATGTCATCCCTGTGGAATCTCAGCATAGTTTCCTCGTTCTCTGGGATTTTTGTGGTTACTTTTCTCCGCTTGGAAAGAAGTTCGAATGAAAAACACAATCAGCTTGCCAAGAATTAAGATTGAAAATCAAACAAAGTTCCGAAATAGAGGTTTACAAGAGGTTCAATCGGTTTTGGATATTCAGATGAATTGAGAGGTGGAGTTCGATTTTTAATTTTCAGTCTAATGTTGGCTTGCACAATGTTGCACAATAATATATGATGAAAGATGTCAAAGGACTAGAAAAAGAGCAAAAACACCAATTTTTTACTAAGAAAAAAATCTTGATTCCGATAGTTGAGAAAAAACGATTAATTGTAGCACGTTTTCGGGTAGATGAATCTCAAATATTTTATCCCATTCTATCGGCTTGTTTTCTGTCATCTACAAAACGTGTTCTAGTAAAAACTTATAGATAATATTCAAAAAGTTCATTTCCTCGAATTCAAAAAATCGAGAGAAGAGAAAAGATCGGACAAAGTCATCAAAAAAATTTGTAGAAATTCGAAACTCAACTGATAATTCCTCTGACTTTCATCAAACAGTCAAAATAGGTATCAATGGCAATGCTTATAACCAAATTCGTATTCTCATGAAAATAGAAATACTTCTATACATACAAATAATCACGATAACGAAAAATATTTTCCCTATTTTCATGAGATGATTTAAACAAAATGACTATTTAACAAATGAATTACTCATTTCAATTAGAATCTCACAATTTTTGTGGGATCAAAAAAAGATCAATTTTCTTATAATAGAAGTATAAAACATTGATATAAGTAGGAAGAATTATCAAAGGGGAAAATCTCAGTTGATTGACTCATCACCTCGCTAAAGGAGTTAAATCATATCAAAGTAGAGAAAATATTCGAAAAAGGAATTATTTTGGGCGAATAAAATTTTATTATGAAGCCCAGTAAGAAAATTGGTAAGAAAATTGAAGAAATACGAAAGTTATCTAGTGAGCATGCGCAGCTAAGAGGGAATAAAAAAAATGCGCCTCGTGATTCGCCTTTCCTCCTCGTGAAATCAACAGAGTTACACTTTTTTTTTGCACACACTTTCTTATTAAAATTAATTAATTAACCTGTTTGTGATTTAATATACATTGATTCGATATCATACGTGGAGTGTTTAATGGTAAAATAGTGTGATGGCTTTTCGTAATATTTCCGATAATTCAGTCAATGAGAGACGATTACGACCGATATATGGTGAGCATGTTTTTGGATACATATCATGAGTGCCGAATTGTTTATATATACATGTATGAATGTGTGTGTATATGTATATTCTCGCCGCCATTCTTGCTTTGATGGGGTGGATTGCGATAAGAGGCAATTTTTTTCTTCACCTGTGTATAATTATGCTTATGTCCTGTTTACAGATTGCCTGGAGAATGGTAATAACAAGAAAGCTCTTCAAGAGGCCGAAAAACTTCTCAAAAAACAGAAAGATCTTCAATGTGCCCGAGCTTTAAAAGGTTTGGCTCTTCTTCGCTCGCATCAGATGCAAAAATGTATGCAAATTTTGGCACAAGTTCGACAGGAAGTACCTACCGATGATTGCACACTACAAACGATGGCTGTTTGTTACAAAGAATTGAATATGGGTAAGAGAATGATGTGTTACTCGTGAACTCCATCATACTAATTCGTGGAAATATTTTTTTCTCCTCTTCTTCGATCACAGTTGAATGCATTGTTGATATTTACGAAAGAGCATCGGAAAAAAATCCTCAAAGTGAAGAACTTATGGCTGCCTTATTTTTGGCACATGTTCGAATGGGCAATTTTAAGAAGCAACAACAAGTGGCTCTCAATCTCTACAAATTGAAGTCTACTAGGAACAGTTATTACTTTTGGGCGATCATGAGTGTTTACATGCAGGTTTGTGTGAGACTTTTGTCTAAGAATTTTTTGGATTGTTATTATTCTCTCTTTTTCTCAATGTTCAGGCTGTCACTGCCAAAGATCAAGAAGTATCTAAGAAAATGTTATTACCTCTGGCTCAAAAAATGTGCAAGAAGATTATCACCGACGAAAAAATTCATTCAGAAAATGAACTTCTAATCTATCTGATGGTCCTAGAAAAGCAAGGAAACTACACTGAAATGTTGAAAGTTATTAACAGTCCGCTTTCCAAGTATCTCTCCGATCATTTGGACTTTCTTAAGAGGCGTAAAGCAGCACTTTATCTCAAAGTTGGCCTCTATCAAGAGGCTTTCGAAACTTTGCGAACACTAATCGACTCTCATACGGATCAACTCGAATACTATCTTCAACTCTGTGAGGCTGCGTTTGCGCTACATGAGAAGTGCTCCGAAAATCAAGACGACAAAGCAACTAATCAGTCTTCCTGTTATGTTAAGCGAAGTTTGGACATCATTTCACGAAATATCAGTAGAACTGAGCGATCAGGATCCACTGGAAAAAAAAGTTCAGGGAATCATTCGCATCGTAAAAGCTCAATCCGCGGGCCTTATATAGCTAGAATTGAACTATATGAAATGATTAACGCTAAAGAAAGCTCAACTTGTTTCTTCCCTCGCCTGTTATCATCGATATCCTCAAATTACTGTGATCTTCTCTTCAATTATCATGTTCTTTTTGGGCATAAGGAGGCATGTTATTATGATATGGCATACTTATTCAACAAGTATAATAGATCTAATGAAGATATATCTGAGGTGAGTTTATAGATGATTCAAATTGGTATCTTTTATCTTAATATGGCTCCTTTTTACAGATTATTGAAAGAATTAAGTCCTCGTGTAATCCAAGAAAGGAGAAAATTTCTAATCTTGATGAAATGTTTCGCTACTTATGCCTTATCAGATTAGAGCATCATTGTGGCAAAACATCTACCCTGAGTATCGAGGAAACAAATTCTCTCGTTGCTGAACTAGTGGATTATTGTGATCAAGCCATGGATTTCTCATCAAAATCTATCTCGAGCGACTTTCAACCTTGTGATACCTTCATGCTGACTCTTTTCAACATTATGGTCAATCAAGCAATGAAGGATGATGTATATCTGATGAATTTGATATGCATTTTAGAGCGATCCCTCCTAAAAAGCCCATCAAACTATGCTAGTAAACTGTGCCTGATTAAGCTTTACAACTCTATTGGAGCTTCCAAATGTAGCTCTGAATGGTTCGAGTCTTTGGATATAAAGCATTTACAGCAAGATACTCTCGGCTATTTAATACTGGATGCCTTAATGATGACTGGCCTATTCTCACTTTCATTCAGAAAAAATAGTCAAGTGTCTAGTTTCTACAGTGTCAACGCTAGAGATGTAAGATTCTGTAAAGAAATATCCTCTTTTGACCACTTCTCGACTCACTTCTCCATTCTTATTTCAGTCCTTCGATTACTTGGTCTCTTTTTACAAAATTGGCAATTTCAACAAGATAGAAGAAATTATGAAATATATGGAAAGATTAACTCTTTCTATTGATAATTCCTCCGCTGAAGTCGACCGAATGGTAATCTCTTCCATATTGAAACCAAAAAAGTGAGGGAAAAAATCTTCAATTCAATCCATTCTGCAACCAACTCAATTATGAATTTTTTCCTCTTTTCAGTTGGGAATCCTTCGTTGATGCCATAATTCTTTTAGATACAAATTCGGACAAGATTTACTTATGCGCCAACAATTTATGTGATAATCGTGATTTTACGGTGTTTCGTATCTTTGACCCATTGACTCAAAAAAAGATGGACGTGAACCGTGAGCGTTATTTCAAAGATCAAATTGAATGGATAAGACTGAGGTGCCTTCTGATGAAAACTATGATTTCTGCCTTCCATCTTTTCACTAAAGATGGCTCAAGTCCTACCAATATAAGTGAAGATGTCACCTCTAAGGGTGCCAAATCTGAATCGGAGAAAGATGACGTTTTTCCAAAGTTCTTAGACCATTTGAGAGCTAAATTCAACGAACTTAGAGAAAAATCTCTTCATTTTGACATTGTAAGTTTCATTCCTTCCCACTTAACCAGATTTCCCCAATCTTAATCTTATTTGCAGACACCTCTTCAAGGGACTCAACCCTCAAGACTTAATTACTACCTCAGTAGAGATTATTTGGGAGTTATTTTAGAGCTTTTTGAGGAAGTTAAAAGTATTTATTTCTGTTCAAAAGAGAACCAGGCGTCAGTTAACAGGAATTGGCTGGAAAAGTTGGATAATATTGTGCAAAGTATTGCCCAAGATCTCAGAAAGGTTGAAAATCTTCAATCAACCACTAAGTTGCTTGCAAATATTGTATTTTTGGTTGAAACTTTCAGCTTCATAACATGGATCCTAGCAATTGTTAATGATTTTCTGAAAAAAAAGATCGCTCTAGCAAAAAAGAACAGAAAGAAGAATCCTGAAGAGTTCCTAGATCTTGGTCTACTTAGTGAACAATTCAATTCCTCCTTATTAGTTGTTGATTCATCGGCTAATGAGTTTCTCAATTCTCTCTCTTCTTTCAATTGTAATCATCTCTCCACTTTTCAACCGAATTTGAGCTGTTTTCCTTCTAAAGGTGTTTATTTATTGAATCAACAGGTAAGGTTTCTATTTCTCCTTACAATTGGTATTAATATTCTCATTCACTAATCCTCACAGAAATTTGCGAAAACATTTGAAAGCACGGTGGAAAAGATTGGGCTTAGTTATCACGAATCAATCACCGAGATTCGATATCAATTGACCAACAGAATGAAATTTTTGTCATCTCTTAAGCTCTGATTGCTTGATGAAAACCTTTTTCATTTGTAAAATTTTTGAAATCATTTTCTAACATTCTTAATAAGCTCTCGAAACTAGACGAAACTTGCACCATCGTCTTTTTTACACGTTTCTTGCTTACTTGTGAAAAAAAGTTAGTAAGCTTCACCTCATTCCGATAAGCTAATCGCACAAGTCATTTGGAGATTTCTGTGAGTACGGAAGAGTTTTCCAGTAAAAACTCAATGATTCTAGTGCCTCAACTCATCAAATACCGATACCGAATAACGACAGAAGTGTTTTCTCATATGAACATTCATTTTATTGATGATTTGAATTCAAAGAGATCGTGAAATCTGTTGATAATAACAATAATAATATATACACAATATACATTTGAAAGGGGGAAATTTTTTACAGGGGAAGGGAAAACGATAAATAATGAACTAGTTTGACTTGACCTTGGGATTACTAATCCTGGCCACAAAGTAAGGTACAAGTGCAACTAGGATGTAGGCAAGAATGGCATGAGAAGCCATTGCCAAAGAGTAGAAGACTAAAGTGCTGTACATGGGTAGCTTGATGAGTTCATACAGTTTGCAGGTGCCAACAGCCAGCATGGCGCACACAATTTTTGAGGTCATACTCAAATTGACCTTTGAGACATACTGGGTGTATTGGGATGTGAGGCCGATGCCCATGCCGAGAAAGAAACCGACATATCGCATCATTGAAAAGAAAGGGGTTGTATCTAGATGAACATATTCTCGCTTGGCACACCATTTGAGAGCTCGGTCAACCGACCACATTGGATTCATACCAAACATTCTGAGAACAGCATAAGTTGTCATAGCAGAAAGGAAAAGACCAAGTGAGCCAATTATGTAGCTTCGACGAGACATCTGATCGGTGTTCAAATTGCTGACCAAAATAGCGACCGCAACACCGATGATGCCACCGAGAACACATTGATGGGGGAAATGTGCAGCAATGTAAATTCTGGACAAGCTAACAGCTGCCAATATGATGGTATAGATAGCCCAGGCGATCTTACTGAAAATATTGTTCTTCGATTCGGACGATTGACGTTTGAGCAGAGCTTCAATCAGAATATACCAAACGGAAGCAGTGACCATGGCATGACCTGATGGGCTGCCAGGGCCAGTCTCACAAGTCACTTTGAATTGTTGGACATCAGGTAGAGTTGTATTACTGTAGACTGGAGTTTCATGGATCCACCAGTATGGACGTTCACCATGGAGAATCCATTTCAGGATCTGATTTGACCATTCTGCAATCACAGCAACCCACATGATCTTACGACCAGTGTACCTATCCAATGAGTACAGAAGAGGAGCATAGAACAAAAAGGCATATCGGGGATCGAAAAGGTTGGAGATCATGAACATCAGTGTGCTTTGCTCTTGAAACCTGTGTAAGCAAAAGAGTCGAAACGTTAGTGTAATGTTCTCTTGATCAATGCGCTTGGTTACTTGTGATGAATTAGATCGTGATCAAACTTACCTGCTTTGCAGAAGAGCAATTGCGGAAATACTGTTCTCGTGAACCAAATCCATAGCATCAGCAATCATTTTCGCAAATATTCGTTTTTGTAACGACAAGTGAATATAACTTTCAAAATTAAGATTTGGAAAAGTGTTTAAATAAAGAGTTTAAAAGCGAGTTGAGAGCAAGAAAAAATGTATCGCAAAACAAAAAGGGAAGCAAAATTTGAGTTCGCTTTGTTGTTGACTCTTTCACATTCAACTTCGATACTGAAAGTTCGTCGGACGAAGCTCAGCCTTTCATAGTCTGGCGAATCGTGTTTACCCCGAATGATAGGTGACGTATCAAGGATATTCCCTCCTCCTTGTTTCCAGAACCTCTTGAGTTTCCCATGGCTCTTTTCCCCCTTGTTTATTATGATGACTTCACACGATTGGGTGAGAAAGATTCACGATAGGCTTTCCCCTTTTGCCACTCTTCCCAACGAACTCTTGCCTACCATCTACAACGAATACCTTCGTCGGACGACACTTAGCATAGTAACTGACCAGGCAAACAAGTCAGATAGTGTGAGCAATCATCACATGGCCAGACTGACTTCCCTGGCTGATCCTTGATCAGCATCGGAGCCATCGTTGGAAAACACCATGCGATAAGTCCTTGATCTCCCCTGATTACATCATTCTGACATCAGGTAGCTCCCAAGGATATCAGTTGCTTTTTCTCTCACTATTTCTCTCTTCCTAGCTCTCTCTACTTCTCTCATCTACAGTAGGCAAAAGAGAGAGAGCATCTTTATCGCTCTCGATTGAGTTGCCAATTCCCTTGGATACAAGAGAGAAGAGGGGCTGATTAGTTTGGTTACGCTGTATTGCGAGGAAAACACGATCAGCGTAAAAAGTCTATTTGACCTGGCTCTAGCGACCTGATAAGATTGTTAGTAAGGAAAGTATCTGAATACATCATGATAAAACCGATCACTTGATCAAAGGCCACCCGATTATTATTGGCAACTGATATAAATTAATCAGACTTTTCAATTGAACTTTCTACTCGCTAACAATCGTAGGTAATCATCCTTTCCCTCGTTTGGCGCGCATATTTTCATCTCTCTCTCTCTCTCTCTCTCTCTCTCTCTCTCTCTCTCTCTCTCTCTCTCTCTTTCACACACACACACACACACACAAGAGCATAAACAACTGAAAGATTCATCAAATGTTCAGATAAACTCGATTCGCACCACAGCATCCATTCTTTTGAAAGCCACACTCTTTGGCTTTATGTTCCTCGATTTGAAATTGTAGCTAAAATTTATGTTTTCAAATATGTCGGCGGAGATGCATAATAGTCAATGTCAATTGTGAGATAGACAGCTGAACATTTGGTTTGCATGCAAAAAAATTTGAAAAATGTATCAAATCGATAACGATTGGAGCTTTCAAAAATTCTTGAATCTTCACATCAATTTATTTATTCTGTTCCCAATGAGACGTGGAAGCACAGTCCGAAGGGAAAGGAAGATCTTGTTTATTCTTATTCTAATTTGATTGAAAATCGTAGCCTAAAGATTGATTCACAAGATTATCGTTGGCTCAACACATAGGTTTCGTCATATCTTTTCAGTAGTGAGTTAGTTTCAAAAGTCATCTGTTTGCCTTCATAAAAATCACGGTAAGAGTTTTGAGGCCAGCTTATCCAGAGTCATTGGCATGAAAAATGAGGACCGTGTTTTCCTCGACTCACAATCTGATAATCACTTGAACTCTGACCATATATCGCTCAATCCTTTCTCCTCTCATTCATAAGATTTTATCGTGAGAGATAGTAAATTTTGGGGAGCTGTCTGTTCATTCAATAGTATTCCTCTCAATTATGCAATCCCAGTCGCACTTCCATCGTAAATGATGATAAAACTCCATGAGATATCGTTCTTCCCACTCGAAATAAATCCACATGTAAAGTGCTGCAGAAAAGTTTCTTTTGTATCATTTGGACTCATATTATCAGCACATATGGTTGATGGCTCATGCACTGATCTTTGATTAGATTTCATGCATATGATGGAGAGATTTATCTGTATTGAAATGAAAGTTTTCGAGTGGACTTCCTCTCAACAATCGATATGAGGCCTTTGAGATGAGATGAAGCGTCCTTCTATTAACAAGAGAAAGATTCCGTTATCTTTCGGACTAATTCCTGATGTAACTGGAATGTAGCTCAGAAATGCAATAACTCAATCTATCATCTTGATTTGGTGGTGCAAGAGCCACTGGTGAGCCAAGATCTTCGATGACCCTCAACCACAATTGATCATCATCAATCTCTGATAACTTATAGTTCCGAAATGACTCACTCACAGCTAATCAATTATATAATTTTTTCGATTTCTCACTACCAATCAAGGCCATCAACATGATCTTCCCGCGTGAATTTCTTTTCTCTCTGTCTCTCTCCTACTCAATTTTTTAAGATGCACTGGAATTTTCCCGAATAGACGATTCATGGGGAGGGTCGAAGAGGAAATCTTTAAATCTGACAGGTTGCCATTGCCATTGCTGAATCAACTGGTTATGAACCTGTTTAAATAAAAACTCTATCTGAAAGCTTCTATGATCCCAATCATTAGACTATGCTCTTGGAGAGAGAGAGAGAGAGAGAGAAAATTGTACTTGAGAAACACATGGAAACAAGATCTGGGAAGAGTGATCAGAAAATGTTTGACTATGAAATTTGTGTAATAGCTTAATAACTCCTACTCTCCAATAGAATTTTCTGAGCAGTTCCAGAAATTACAAAAATCTATCACCGATGAATTGAAATGAGTTGTACTTCAGTATTTTTCTATGGAGTTGTTGAAAAATACAACAAAAAAAATAAACAGATAAATCATGATTATCATTTTTTCACTTTTGTTTCGAATGCTCTCTACTATTTCTGTAATCCGATAAGAATATGAGGCACTCAGCTTAATCGTATGGTTGATTTCGAAACTAATTGCGGTTGTTTTCACAGAGGCTACCGGTGATTCGATAGCTCTCTATTTGTCTCAATTATCATAAATGAATATTGGTTGGAAATTGTTTCCACTCATACACCGCATGATATGCGTGATCCGATATCCACCAAGATTCTAATAAAATATGAATCGTGATCATTCTGAGACCAATAGGATTCACTCGATATGGAAATCAGATTTAAGTCATAAGACCTGAGGTCCAATCTAATCACCCTTCGATGATGAACAATTATTCTCTAGCTCTTCGATTAATTGTATGTATGCCGCTGGCTGAGTGAGTTAAACAACATAAGGCCAATCATACGACAATCGTTGCATCAACTTAATGATTGATGAAATCTTCATGAGAAATCTTCCGAAGATTCCGGGAGCAACCAAAGACATGAGAGGCTCAAAGGTCTGGTCTTCCTTCTCATTTCAAGGCTTTTCTACTTTCCCCAGCATCCTCTTTCACCTTCTCAACTCGTGGTCTTGCCTATGGTTGTTATTAATAAGGCAAGTCTCCAGATCTGGTTAGTACTTTGTACCATGAACGTTTAAGCCCCTTGTTCACGTGTATCAATCGAGTAAACAACTCCTTTTTCTCTCAACATCTCTCTCAATTCAACAATCTACTAGATTATTGAATCACTTGTCGACCAATCAAAGTAAACCAATCCTGTTATCAAAGGGAATTTTTTCGGATTCAATTTCATCTTAAAATTGAAGATGGAAAGAATTTAACTTCATCGTAAGAGAGAGAGAGAAGTAATAAGAGACCTTGAGAACGAAAATCATACGTCAAAATTCCATGGGAATTGGTATTTGATCAGCGTCAATTTGATTCCATGTGAAATTCATTCTTTGAATAGAAAAATAAATGGTATGAGAAGAAAAACACGGAAATACGAAGCGATCTTTCGAACCAATAAAATTTTATCAGAAATTAGAATGACAGAAAATGATGATCATTTTAGACGTACAAGGAGTTTGCTCGAGTTCAAAATATTATAAATCAATTATTTCGGAATATTATGAGAAATGTATGGCATCTGATAAGAGACTACACCGGGCCAAAATCTTGACTAAAAACTTTATCATAGCTACAAAGCGATTTAAAATTTTCTTGGAGCAAGAGTTATTGAAATCTAGCTGTAAGCTCCTATTAAAATCAAATTCGTTCGATTTTATTCGCCATTCAAATTAATATTCTGTTAGAGAGAAAAAGAGTTATCCTTCAAACATGGACAAATTAGAATTTTTTCACTCCTGAAATATTATCTATACCTACACTGCCAGGTCATGGACGCTCTTGATGAAAATAGTTTATCCAATTGATGGGAAAGAACCTATCGCATAGTTTCACATATTGATTGTAATCGAATAAAGAGTTGAAGTGGGTCAAGAGATTAGGAAAGAATTAGGTAAATGGGTTGTTATTGAAAATATTTTGTCTGAAAAATGTTATGATTGCCTTATCTATGGTTCTATAAGAGTTGAATATGTTATTTTAATGGTCTAAGATAGTGGGATGAATATTTATTTTCGACATGGCTTTGAAGGTTCTCTGAGTAAATCCCAAGGTTCTATGAAATATTTCGCTGGAAGTGGTGCTGAATGATTGTCCTCAAAATCGAGCAAATGCTTAGAGGCCTGAAAGATAGGAGAATGCTCTGTTGAAGTCTATGAGAAAAACATTAAGTGTTGATAAAATGCACTTTTCTTACCAGAAATAGAATAAGCTTCTTCTTTGTGTCACTATCAAGATCACTCCCTATCATCATCGGAAAATGAAAGCCATTTTTGAACATGAAATCTCTGAGTATTCTTCGGCAGTCATCTTCAGAAACTTTAGATTCGCGAATTAATTCCTCTGTAATTTTTTAAAAAAACCTCATAAATGATGAGAAGTTATTTCCTATTAGCACATTTTTTTCAATTGTTCAGACTTACCTTGCCCGAAAGATTCAGTTGATAAGTAATGCCAAAGATGAGATCTCACTGTTTGATCACTCATTAAGGAGGGAAAGCGTGATTGGAATAGATTGAATATGATGTGGTTTGCCCTGTTGGATTGTAGTCGATCGGCTAAGAAATCTGAAACAATGATGTCTTTTGTTCGGCGAATAACCAGAACAGGTCCGAAATACTTATCCAACAATCCTGAGACATCAAGATTGAAATTTTTTCGAAGAGAAATTTCCCAGAATTTTCTCGTCAATGAAGGTAGCTTACTGGTGACAACATTACCGATGTGATCAAAAGATGCATCAAGTATGACACCTTTAATGTATGGATATTTCATAGCAGCCCAGCTAGCTGTGTATCCACCAATTGACCATCCAAAGAGAATTATATTATCTGGTGTAAATTTCAGATAATCCATTGCATATTTCATGACCACATCGATAGCGTTAACTTCCTGTTCAGGAAAAGGTTCTCCTGTACTCTCACCAAAACCAGGATGATTCCAGCCCAATACAGAGTATCCTGGAATAGTATTAAGATTTTTTTCAATGAAATTCACTGGATTAAAAAATTTCATAGCAAACTTACCAGCATGCAACGGTGTCCATAATGAACCACATTCATAGTAGCCGATATTTCCTTCGCAACATATTACTAAAGTTGATCCCTTTTTCGTTGGTCCACGTCGATCAACAAACATACAGTCAATCATATTTTCATCATAGGTCAAAAGTTTTGCCCGTTTTCCATTGAATTCGAGCAATAATCTTGATCTGTATTCTTTCACTTTGCTTCCCATCATTATTTGATTGAGAATGGTTGCACCAGGATAAATTATTTTAACACCTAAAGTTCTCATGTAGAAATTAGTGAACAAATCTTGAGGCAATCCAACAATAGAGCTGACAAATGACCGTTCGTCAGTAGCTTCCAAAGGTTTCGGGGGATTTTTCTCATCAGAAGATTTGGAATCTATCCATCGAAAACTTACTGGCATAGATTTAAAGTCACCTAAGAATTCTTGCGGAGCAGACATTGAGTTATGGGTATTTTTAGTATCATTCATAAGGAGAAAATCTTGTAAATGTCTGAAAATCGTATCCATCAGTTCATACACTGGCCACATAATGGCATTCTAGTGCAGATGAAATAGAATTAACACAACACGGAAAATTCTGTCGAATTGACTCATCGATAAAGCAATAAATTATAAATTATCATGAGAATGATATATGATATGAATGTGATCACAGCTAAATTGGCCAATCTGTGGACGATTCATAGTCAGTTTAAGTTAGTTTTGAATTTTTCTCGAAAACTGTAAGGTGTTGAAGGCAGAATATATGCGGGGATTGCCTCAAAACGGAAATGACATTGAGAAAAGAAAAGAATGAATGATATCCGATGATGATGATCATGTATAAAGATTTTTATCAATATGCATGGTCTAACAATTTAATGTAACTAGATGATGAAGGATCTTATTACTCATGTGAAGCGAACAATTATTAGAGAGCGTTCTCAATTCAGTCTAATTGATCCAAGACCAGAATAAAAGTGAGTATAAAATTACAGAATCAAAGAATCTTTCGATCCCTAAAATGAATTTGAATTTTCAAGCCAAATCGAGAAACTCATACAACTCGATGTTACGCATCAGCTTAAATGTCCTGTAGGATTGCTAGTCACCTTCTTCATCCTCCTAAGGTTGTTTGAATGTCTTTTGAACGGTTTCATCTGATGATGGTCGCTCGAAGAGCTCAAGAATTTCTGCATTCGTCTTGCCTCTGGTTTCTGGTACGAAAACCAAGGTGAAAACAATTCCCACCATACACATGAGAGCAAAAACAAGATAAGTTCCAGCAGGTGTTATAGCATGCTCCAGAGCGCCAAATTCTTTGGGAACAATGAAACCGACAAACCAATTGAGAGAAGCACCAGTGGAGAGAATGAAACCTCGAGCAAAGTATGGACAAAGTTCTGGTCCAATAACCCAAGGAATAGGTCCCCAACCCAACATGAAGAATGATAGAAAGCCAACAGTGAAAAGGAGAACAAACACTCCATATTTTTCTCCAAAGTTTTCAATTTTGGTGGATAACAGAAAACAGAAGGAAAGTCCAACCATGCTCACAAAATTTCCGATACCTAGAAAATTCAAGAGAATTATTTTCAAACTTGGGACTTATATATCACTGGAATCTCACCTGATACCAGAAGGATAGTTTTTCGTCCAACTTTTCCAGCCAGTGCCGCACTTACCAAAGTGGCCAGAACAGCCAGTGTGTTGAGAATGATACAACAGACATCTGGATTTAGTTTGATGCCGGACATGATGAAAATAATTTTCTCATTGAAAATAATCGCATTCAAACCCATGAGATGAACGAGTATAAGTAGAGTCCATGTATAGATGAGAGGCTTATATACAACGGGCTTTTTTATCTGCTTCCAGCCCAATATTATTGGCTGATGCTCTTGAGGAGCCTGAGCCATCAAGTTCAATTCTTCACTACAATCACTGTCCGGACTTCGCAATTGTTGCAGAGATTTTAGAGTTTCCTTAGACGCACCAAACTTATTGAACATATAGACTGGACTTTCGGGCGAAAAGTAAAGAATAATTGGCATCGCTATCGAAGGGATAGTCGATAAAAGAGCTAACATTTCCCATTCGACGAACATGCCTAGTATAGATGGTATCAGAACGCCAACGTTACAAGAAATTTGGAATCCAGTTCCAAGCATTCCTCGCAAATTAAGAGGTGATATTTCATTCAAAAAAGTAGGAAGAGAGCTCGTGAATATTCCACAGCAAACGCCTGTGATCAATCGGCCGATAATTATCATTGATGTGTTCGATGCAACTCCTACCAAGAGCCAGCCGATAAGGAACGGAATGCAATTTGCCATTAAACAGATTCGAGTTCCTCTGATTCCAGAGAGAAAGCCTAGGAAAAAAATAAGTTTTTTTGTGTAAATTTTTCTCGCTTTTGAGTGAAAATCATCAAAATCTTAACTCAATCAAAAAACAGTGTTCCCCGAGTTATTGACGATGTGATAGTCGGGACAAATAAGATACATGTCAAGGAAAAACAGTAATAATGCAATACTTTCGAGTGGATTTTTGAGTGCGTCTAAGTGAGATCGATTAATTGAGAGATAAAGTGATATCTTATGATCGCAGAGCGTAAATACACAAACGCTTATTTCTCTAACTGAAAAGATCATCCGAGGAGCTAAACTATGAACTTACCACCAGAAAAGGCACCAAACATTCCACCAAGAGTCGGAACGCTCTGAATCCAGCTTTCAATGTCCTGATCTTTCTTGTGGTCATAATGAGGATGACTGAAGTCTTTTTCCATACTCGGTATGGCTGGAGAAGCGTAGCCCATCGCCAAACCGATGGACACACCACCCAAAAGAGATCCAAACGCAGCCATATAAAGTAGCCATGAAGCTTTGGACACAAACTCCTTGCTGGACTCTTCTACAATACACCAAAAAAGTGGTTAAAAAAATTTTCGCTCCCAAAATTGGACTGGAAACTCACTTGATACCATTCTGGTGGCAAACAGAGAGGCAGTTGAAGAAGTAAGAGGAGAAAAAAATCACTAGTGGCAGACACGAAGTAAAAGTCGACACAGAATTTCTCTCCTCACTTAAAAGGATAATCATACACTTGGCTCAAGTTGCTCTATTGTAACTCATATCTTGGAATCATCGCGGAACGATACACCCATCAAGCAATATGGTAGCACTTTCTCATCGATATGGAGAATCAATAGCTACTACCAGCACGAGACCCGACAATATACGCGTGACGGCAGTTCGATAAGATTAGCTACAGAGGCTAAAAAACTCAAGTGCACAAAGGGTAAGTGTAAGTGGCTCCTCGAAAAAGCCAATTGATTGAAATAATTGAATGATCGGAGAGGACAATCTTTTCTGAAAATGAAGTTTATTCAATGAAGATGTAAGATGAAGATGAAAAGTGAACATCATATTCAAGGTGAGCTGATACTCTGTACATCCTGGAGTTGATTTCCTTACAGGAGAGTTCTGAACGAACTATGATGTCTCTACACACTTTGGCGTGGAATCATCATTCAACCAAATGTACACTATGTAAATAGAGATGGACCTAACGTACTATGAGAAACTTTTTTGGCAGTATGAATAGATAGAGCGAATCCATAGAAAGTATTGAGGTCCAAATTCAACAATGTTAACCATGAAGGAAGCTAAAAATTTACCAAGTCTGAGCATTTACAAGTCTTTCTCCCAAAATCGAATCGTTTATGATCAAAATTTTCGATTCTTAAGCGATGAAAAAACAGCTATCAATTCAAATCACTCATATTAGGACAACTGGATTCACTGATACGATTTGAGGGAGAAACAAGTGGAAGAACAATGGAAGAATGAATGTATCGGAGGCTTCATCGACGTCCGTCTTGACAAGTTTTACCATACTCGTAATTATTAATTTCTCTCATTAGTACTTTACGCTCCTACTGAAGATTGCTTGCAGTCTATCGTCTCATCGTCGATGTAAACGATCGTGAATTGGCTCAAAAACTGTTTCAATTCGTCCATAGAATCAAAGGCTAGTTCATTTTTGAGACATTGCAAACTAAGAGTTGGTCGAAATCTGGATCAAAGCGAGTTGGTGATAAAATAAGATATTATGAAAAATGTCAATAACAAGGGGCTAGAAAACATTGACAATTCATCAAATAATTATTAAATTTTCATCATTAGTATCATCATCAAGATTTGATAGGTTGAATATCTCTTTAGAAGATCAGTTGAGCTATTTTCGAGAATTCAGGAGGGAGTGAGATTCGACATTATCAATGGGAAGGAATGGTGAAGCATGGAAGAGTAGAGTAAATTCAAAAAGTTTTAAAACAAATGGTATAGATGTTATGACCGTTTGAAGGATGTGGTTGTTTAGTTTTCTACTTTGAAGAATTTCATGGCTCAGTTGAGCACCAACACTTTCATTTAAGTATAATAATTAACAGAAAATATTCATTTGAGTCTAAAATGAGCCATTTTGTCTTCAAAACCCGGATAATAGAAACAAAAAAGCTCGAAAATGGGAAGATAGTTCGACGCCCATCATTCTGAAAGCCATGAAACAATAGACAGCGATTCGAAGAAACATCAAAAATATAGTTCAACGTCTATATAAGAAGCTTGGTCGTGATATCAGATTCAGAAATGCTGTTCATTTACATGTGAGTCTATCAGTAGTAGAGAGGATCGAAGAGACCAGGATTCAATGAAGAAGTGTTTGTAAATTATTTCCTAGTATGGTGAGTACAACTTGAAAATTGTTTCAACCGCCTCATCTCATCTTGATATGTGAATTCTAGGCTTCTTTGCCATTCAAAAGATGTTTGGTGGTGTACTGTCTATTAACGACACTCAACAGTTTAAGAAGTGTTTCCGCGACAAGCAACGAGGAAACCGTAGAGAAGGTCAAGGAACGCAAAAGCGTAAAGGAACTAGATTTAAAAGAGTTCAGCCCTGATGATCTTACCAGGCTCCTCAAAGCTCAAAAAGATAAAGACATTGATGATCTCAAGAGTCGATATCTAGCAACTATCAATAAAGAGCAAAAGTCAAATGCTATCGTTCAACAAACAGAGGAACAGGACTCTCAAAAAGACGACGGAGATGGCTCGGATGGCAAGAAAAAGCCACCAGGACTACCTGATTTGAGTGCATTGTTTCCCAATGGATTACCAGCTAACATTCCTTATGTGCCAGGAGGAGGGACTAAACCATTGCAGATGATTGCTACAACTTCGGACAAAACTCAACTCATTTGTGAATGCTATGCCAAAGGTAGTAAACCGACAGGAGATTACGGATTCAATCAAGGAGTGTTGAATCCGATTCAGCCCTCAACATCAGCCCAACCCTCATTTCCACCATTCTTAGGACCTATTGGAAATCATTTCGCTAGAAAGCCAAAAGTTTTTAATCAGAAAAAGCCAAAATTCAACCCATTCGAAGCTCTATTCATGGGATTCATCAAAAAGCCATCACATAAACGAAAACCTACAGGACCATATTATCCTCAAACTTTTCCTCCGATTCAACAACCAAACTACTACCCAAATCAAGTTCCTATTGCAACACCTAATAACGGAGTCAAGGGGGGAACTGGCTTGGGAAATGGTGCAAGCTTCTTGCCTCCTTCACCAGGATCAGTGAAGGGTTCATTCTCCAAGAGAGATTCTAGCAATAAATCGAAATGGCATTGGTACATGGACCAATTCAATGACTCAGAGCGTGGATCTAGTGGAAATTATCGATAAGGGTTGAAACATGGATGCACTTGGTTGCAAAAAAGGAAGAGATATTCAACATCTATCCCATGTATCAAAGGCTACTTACCGAATTGAAAAACAATTAAAAGAAATATGAGTTCAAAATAGAGACTCATTTTAGAACAAAGATTGAGATTACTCACGCTTTCAACATCACTTTGAAGGCATATTTCCGTTCTCGAGCCATGAACCAGCTCATTAGATTGCTCGACATAGCCGGAGCACATCGATATAATTGAAAAAAATTATAATAGTTTCTCAAAGTCCACGCCTGACGAACTTTGAGAGCATGTTGAATAACCTGATTTTCATAATCCGACTGTTTAATTCCCCTCAACAGCATTTGAAGACCTGAAACAGAAAAAAATTAAATAAGTCTATTTGAGCTTCGAATTCAAGTGATAGGAATTACCTGATAAATTTGCCGAATATATAAAATATAGAATAAGATAGGCCTTAAACTCAAGCCTATTTTCACTGGGCACTTTATCGTAGAGAATCATCAATTGACTTTGACACTGATTGAATTCTTCAGGATCGCCCTGAAATAGAAACAAATTAGCATTCTATCCACACTTCATGATATCATATATACCTTTTCTAAAGCAATTTTTGCATGAGTTTCGTAGACCTTAACGGTAAACTCATTTCTTATAACCTGTACAGTGAGATCCTGTCTAATAGATTTCAATTGATCACAGACATAGTGGTAATCCTTGTTATCCTTCCAATGTTGAACAACAACGGAGAGCGCCCGCTCCAACACTGATTGTGGTCTTACTGTTGAGGGGTCGGCAGTGGATGTCAATCTTAGGTATGGTTTTTCTATCTCTAAACAGGTCCCAACAATGGGAGTAGCAGACTCAAGAGCCATGGGCTCATCAATCTCACACATGCTGAACTTATTAGGAGCAAAGCCAGATTTTACCGAATCAAAACGAGCTTTGCGACGCGCGATAGCCGCAGGATCATTTTGTAAATCATCGGTGAGAAAGCCAGATTCTTTACCGAATTGTCGCTTCTTCTTTCGACCTCTTCTGGTAGTCTTGCGAACTTTAGCTTTACCAATTGCACTAGATATCGTTTTCTTGTTTTTAGAGTCGGAGAGAGGGATATACTCGTCATCACTAGAGAGACTTTCACTGGATAAGAGAAGAAGAAGATTATCAGTCTTTATCTGCCTGGCAATGTATGCTCTGATTGAGCTGGAGATGTCATCTCTTCTCGAGTTACAAAGACAGGGCTACAGTCTACACAGCTTCATAGCTGAGAAGGGACAAAGAAGAGGTCACAAAGCAGAAGATAAGGAGTGAAGAATAAGTGAGGAAGTGACATGGAAATTTTTGTATTGCTAGTTGCTGAATGCTTGTGTCGACTGCTGACTATTGACTATTGACTGCTGGATCCCTGATCAGAAAATCAGGCCCAATCGGTAGAACATGGTATGAGTAGGAAAAGATGAAAGGGGAGACAACTTACCCACTCCTATGTCGATTCTTTGAACCGCTCCGCCGATGACCTTCGAGCGAGCTTGAGCTAGTCGAGGAGCTCTGATCAAAACTAGAAGTAGAACTTCTACTACGATGTCGTTTTCTTTTCGACCTCTTCTCATTTTTGTTTTTATTTTTCTTACGACTGGAAGTAGCCGATGAAACATTTGTTTTACCTATGGGTTCAGCAAGGGGCAATGGCTCATTGTCCCAATCAATTTTGAATACCGAATTGTGGTTGTAAGCAGAAGTAAGCTTGCTTTTGAGGATCCTTTCTACCACATCCTTGTCAGAATCTTTAGTACACATACCAAATGCGCGATTTACGTAGCTCTTCAAGGAATCTGGCCAATCACCACAGGAGATGGGCTTTCCTTGCTGATAGGTGGACACAGTATTGTTTGACTCACTTTTAGACTTACTCTTGTCAGAAAGCTCAATGTTTTCTGAATCTTCACTGTAATGTCGATCTTCACTCTTACGCTTTCTACTTTCGTTCATTGTAGGAAAAACAGATTCACTCGAGCTCTTCTCTCTCGAAACTTTGTCGCTGCACATCTTCTCGGGAACTTCAACATCTACTGACTCACTATCAAAACTAGCTTTTATCAACTTTTGCTTTGGCAAGTTGAATTTGATAACAGGATTAGAGTTAGAGGCGCCCTGATCGATGTGACGAGGAAGTTGACCATTATCGGAAAGTGGAGGCTGGAAAGATTTTGGGGGAAAATGGGTTTCACCGTATGAACCAGTATGGGGAGGAAAATCCTTAGCTCCGTCGCCTGTTGACAGTTGAGTACCATTTTGAACTTTAGTGTCAGCGAAATATGAGTAATTAGATGAGGAGACAGGGATTGGTGGAGGAGGTGGGGGTATTGACAGTGGCAAAGTATCGGAGGAATTTAACGACGAATCACTCGAAAGAAAACTCATCGAGTTTGAAGCAACCTGAGAAGGAATCTGGTATGATTTGCTAGGTAACCCATGATTATAGGTTGGAAGAGTAGAGTGCATTCCAGCTCTTGCTGGATAATTTGGTTGATATGGATTTCCAAGAGTGTTGCTCACAGGCATTGTATGTTTTGCGATGTTTGTGAATTCTTTTGATTGTGAACTAGAAATAAGACTACTCTCGGTACCAGTGCGACCAGTCTGTGTACCGTAATTAGTCCAACTGTTTGTTATGAAATTGTAGTATCTATGAAAATAAGAGGAAAAATTGAATGAGTTGAAGATGTATGGAGCATTGATTGATCGTACCCAAAATTCTGATTGTTGTAACCCCCATACAAAAAAGGATGTGAAGCGGCTAGACCATCGCTGTTCAATTTGGCAAGTTGTTCCCTAGCCTTGACCCAGGCTTCAGGCTCAAGGCTAGAATCGGTAGAGTTGCCCCAATTCATCATGCAAGGGAGTCGATATTTAATCTTACAATATATTATATTATATTATAAAACGCGTAGAAGCAGCTAGCAGATGTGAAACTAGTTTCTGGTATGATTAACGAGGGGATGTGATGTTGGGAACTGAGAAATCTGTAAAGATTAGGGATCAGGATGGGAGGAAAGATATAAAAAAAGCCAATGAATATCACACTCTTATTTATTTACCACCCAAGTAATCTAGAGTATTGGCTAATCTCTCACCTCAGTTGTACACGAACCAATTGGGCGATGAATGAAAGTCAATTACGCGATCTACTAAAACTACTACTATCAGGAAACAAGATAGTTACTTTCCATAATGATGGAAAGAACAAGATAGAAACAGAGAGACAGAAAGATAGATAAACGGAAGAGGAAGAAGAAGAAGAAGAAGAAGAAGTAATACAAGAAGAAGATGCAGAAAAGGTGTTGATGAAGAAAGCAACAACAACAATGACAGGAAAACGGTGTGTATGTGTGTGCAGGACGCGAAGGTAGGTAGAGAGAAGCGATGAATATTATTATTTACGATAAAACCCTAAATAATCACCTGGAAATGTTAATCGTGAAAGACCGTGACAATCAAATTAAATAATGATCGATATCTAGTAATATTTTAAACACAGATAAGCATAAATAATCAGGTAAATAAGGCCATGATAATATGGCGACATAATTTGATCAAGTCAAAATTGTTAAGTAAAGCTTTTAACTTACTTGTTAAAGCTTATTCTGTGTCAAAGAAAAAAAGAAACATTTAAATTGGGCAAGTGGCGCTACATTCAAAATATTGGAAAGCATGCTTCAGAGTGTGTGAGTGTCAAAGTGTTGATACAAGTCATGAAATTTGATTCTGATTGTGATCTGTAATTGTGTTTTGTGATTGTGAATTGATTGATATTGTGTGGAGCGTTGATTATCAATTGTAGGGTGGACAAATGTCTTCGTGGAGCCAAATTCAATCACAACTTAGGCATCCAAATAATCCTGTAGTTTTCTTTGATATCAACATTGGAACCACTGAAGCTGGTCGAATCAAGTTCGAACTGTTCGCCGATGTTGTGCCAAAAACTGCGGAAAATTTTAGGTAATTCTTTTATTTTCTGGATAAAATTATACTATTTATCGAATGTAAGAATGTTCATTGATTCGTTTGGCATTTTTCAGACAATTTTGCACTGGAGAATTCAAGAAAGATTCCATCCCGACTGGTTACAAGAATTGCTGTTTTCATCGGTAATCAAGTTTGAAATTTAGTGTTTTACTTTTTCATCAATTGATTCTTGTATTTTTCTTTGCAGTATCATCAAAGATTTCATAATTCAAGGAGGTGATTTTGTTAATGTGAGTAAAATAGGAGTGGAAAAGCTCGATTTTCAAAACTTTTATCATTTACAGGGTGATGGAACGGGTCTGGTGAGCATCTACGGTGGTAAATTTCAGGACGAAAACTTCCTCTTAAAACATGATCAACCTGGTTTGTTATCAATGGTAATAGTAGATGAAATCATTTTGAATGCTATCGGTAATAATTATACTCTATCACACAATACAGGCAAACTCTGGGAAAGATAGCAATGGCTGCCAATTCTTTATCACCTGCGCTTCTTGTGAATATTTAGATGGAAAACATGTAGTTTTTGGTAATTTGACCTCCTCGATGCTCGAGAATACTTTAAACTAATTTTTCTCTCTTTGATTGATCAGGTCGAATAGTTGATGGCTTACTCGTCATGAGGAAAATAGAAAATGTTCCCACAGGACCCAACAATAAACCAAAGATTCCAATTACCATCACTCAGTGTGGAGAAATGTGATCTTCTCTATAATTTTCGCCTTGAATATACTTTCTCTTCATTGTTTTGATAACTCTTCATCGATCAATCCAGTGCTGATTCGAACAGTTTCAACATTCAAACTATTTCATGGGTACGATTTGATTCGGAGATCGGCTGTCATTTCTGCTCGTTGGGAAATACTGGATCTATTCAAATGTATATCATCAAATTTACACTCTATCTGTTTGTAAAGAAATTTCATGATTTTTCATGCAGAATTACATTGTATTATTCAACTCATATTCTCAACTCGATGATATTCTTGATTTTCAATTTCATTATCCGCTTATGATCTTTAACCCTATGCAGTGTGTGCATCCATCTTTTGAACTCTGCGCAAACCTGTTATGATTCCAGATCACTGACATCATTATCTATAATATTAAATGCATGATGGAATTATTCTATCGTGGGCCAAATTTTCCAAGTGATGTCTACCCTACCTTCAGTTTTCCCTCCTGGAACGATCGTTCAATTCGTCGATTGTCACCTAGTGCGAAATGGTCAAATCATAAAGGAAGATTTGTGGATGCGTGATGGGTGCATAATTGATCCAGAGAATCTGTTCTACAATGAAAGAAGATCATCAGATATAAAGATTAGTTGTTATGATAATCTAATTGCTCCTGGTTACATAGATCTACAGATAAACGGTGAGAGCCTTGTTTGGTTTGCCTCTTGATTGTTCAATTGGATATTGTTCTCTTCTCATTCTCACTCGAAGGTGGTTACGGATATGACTTCTCAGATGATACTCTAGACATACAGAAAGCGATCGATGTTGTAGCAGAAGGACTTTTAAGAACTGGAGTCACCTCTTTCTGTCCAACACTCATTACTCAATCATCAACTTCATACCACAAAATTTTGCCACAAATCAAGCGACGACAAGGAAATGCATCTCTTGGAGCCACTGTTTTGGGTAATATTTGATGAACCAGAACGAGGTTGATTGCCCTCTCATAGTATAGCTTTCTATTCTCTAGGAGCTCATCTGGAGGGTCCATTTATCAGCAAAGATAAGCGAGGAGCTCATCCACCTCACTTGGTCAAAAGTGACCTAATTACTTCATGGTCAACAATCGAAGACTGCTATGGTACTCTTGATAATGTAGCAATTGTGACTATGGCACCGGAACTCGATGGTGGATCAATCATTCGTCAATTACGTGATAGAGGAATTGTGATTTCGATTGGACATTCCACAGCCACACTAAATCAAGGATTGAAAGCTCTCGAGAATGGAGCTAATTTTATTACTCATCTCTTCAATGCCATGTTACCATTTCATCATCGTGATCCAGGTTTAGTTGGCTTGATAACTGCCCAAGAAGATCATCCACTCTACTATGGAATCATTGCTGACGAAGTTCATACTCATGAAGCTGCTCTCCGTATAGCTCATCGATCAAATCCTGACGGTCTTGTTCTGGTCACTGATGCGATCTCAGCCATGGGTCTTCCGTCCGGAACTCAACATCGCATCGGTGATCAGATTGTTGAGATTCGTGATAAAAAAGCATTTGTTGCTGGCACTGAAACGCTTTGTGGTTCCATTGCAACGATGGACCAGTGTGTCAAAAATTTGAAAAAGGCCACCATGTGTACTACAGTTCAGGCAATCGAGTGTGCATCCCTACATCCTGCCCAAGTTATGGGCTTATCGAAACGAAAAGGAACTCTCAACTATGGGGCTGATGGAGATTTTATCATTCTTGACCAAGATTTGAATGTTTTAGCTACTTTTGTTGAAGCTCAGCCTGTCTGGCTGTCCAACTCATTTGAATCATTCAAAGTAATCAGATAATGAATTGATAATAATGTTTATTATTATGACAAAAGAAAGTGATGTATGGAAAGAAAGTATATCAGTTTTGATGAAAAATTTCAAGTACACTTTATCATAGAATTTTGTACAATTCCACTTTACTATTATCTTTTCCACTCTATTTCTCGATGTATTTGATATTTCGTTTCATGAATTATCAATGAAAACATCATCCATTTCAATTGAAGACATTCCATTGTCCCTGGCATAAGTGACACTCTTTTTGGTCGAACCATCTCTTTGTACTTTCGGAGGTTGATGAGTAGTAGTAGTACTTTGTGATGGATTAGAACTGTGAAGACTATCAGTTTCACTCATTCTCATTGATTTAGACTCTCTTCGCTGGAAAGATTCTTGTAAGGATGCATCTTTAGACATTTGGCTTCCTGATCGAGGATTTATTTGGCTTGGATGAGCCCACAGCATTCGAATCTCTCGAATCAATAGGAATGTTCTTAATCCATAGAGAATGATGGAGATGAGAGTGAAGATAACCGATGTGATCGCAAATGAATTGATTGGTCGGCGTAATGCCATGGTTCGAGTTACCAGTAGCACTTCACAGGCAAACAGAGCGAAAACCATCATGATTGTACACAAAACTTCCAGAGACACTTTTCGTCGAGCTGACCATGACAAGTAATCACATTGGCCGATTAAATGAAGAAAGTAAATGGTGAATGCATACAAGCATGAGAATATATTGAAAACTGAAAAAAGTACACTAAATATTTGATCGCATTTATAGTTTGGCGCGAGAAAAAAATCTTCACATGGATCCTTGAGTTTTGAGCAGACAAAAGCTGCCAACGATGTCAACATAATCGAAATAAGAACCGTTCCATGGGCAAGTGAACTGCTGGTAGCACTTTCCAGTCCTTGCATTTCGATTTCTGATGAACAGCGATTAAATGTAACTGTACAAAAGCTATCTCGATCGATGAACGATGATACAGATTGGCTTGTTCGGCCGCGTGAATCTGAATTCACAAAACCCTTGGATGTTGATGATGTCCGAATGGGATTGGATTGTGCTCGTATCGCAGCAGCATGATGTTTGCTCACTTTACCATGTGTTGTCGCTGATTGTGATCGTTGATGAGCTGGAAAACGATTGGTGTGATCAACACTGCTATTCTGACGAGAATTGCAAGACCGATCCGCTGGCGGGCAACTTTCGGTGTGATGAACTACTTTTTTGGCTTTGGGAGGCTTTGCTGGAGGAGGAAGCAGCTTTTCAATCGAATAAATATCGTCATCAGAGGCCGCATTCATCATCTTCTATCTTTTTTTTGTCCCTCTCTTTCTCTCTCTTTCTCTCTCTTCCTCCCACTTTTCATTCGAATGACTGGTGAAGCCTTCAAAAACACAGGCTCTCCATTGGCCTCATCATTTGGCTAGATTCTATTGTTGTTCTGATGAGCATTTCCAGTCTTGCGATCATATTGCTGAAACTGGGTAAAAAAAGTGAAACGAAACGTAAAAACTGGGTAAACGATAATAGGGTAACCTTAATCAATTGAGCCTAATTGGCTTTTGGTGAATGAGAGAGAACGAGAGGTAGAGGGAACGATGATAATGATTGCAATTAATTTCACCATAAATGACGAGTAAGTACACTTGAAGCTGTTCGAGCTGTATCGTTCAATGAAGAGGTGGAGAAAGTATAAAAAAGGAGAGAGAAAGAAAAACTGATGACAATCTGATTGCTAGCAGGAAAAGCATCTGTAAACTTCCGCCACTAGTAGATTCACTTCACCATTCAATTGTCATAATATGACAAGATTGATTTGAATTTTATGTATTCCCGAAGACCGATACTTTGATAGAAAATCATCAAATTTCAAAATGTTTCCTACTATGGTCCTCAATTTGGAGAGGGACTGATCTGTGAATCTTGCGCCGATTATGGTGAGCTCGAAGATGAGGCAAATGTACTAACAAGTGTCGTTGACTGTGGGGGTTGTTTCGATTCAGTTACATGTCAAGAGGTGTGATCGAGCATATAACTGATTTTTAACCTCTCTCACTTTCTCCGTTGAGGAGGAAGTTTTGCTAACGGAAATTGTGCGAGTGCCATGGGCACTGGCTCAGTTCGACAAACCGGATAATCTGTGATCCTATCTCCAACTTGATCAGGTCTAAGAGGAAATCCTCTCTCTTGTTTGAGGTATGTAACAAGTGATAAACAACATCTGATGGAAAATACATGTATAATGATCATTTCAACTTTTGTCTTGGGCTCATGTTGATTTTGTAATGGGAAAACATGTTCTTCTATAACAATTACAATTGATGATAGGTCTTGATTCCATACAAATGGGAACGAACCATTTGTGTGGCCATCCTCATATTTGAAATTGGCTAGGAAATATCACTCTAGACTCATTAGTTGGATTGATTTTTTGCTATTGTTCTCAATTTGGTTAGCTTACTCTTGGAATTAGAAAACAGGAAAGTTTTCACTTTAAGGTTTTGCAGTGTTCGTGCCCATAGTAGCACGCATCGATCAAATTAGAGGAAATGTAATGGTGCTTGGAATCACTGGGCTTCGAATCTTGGAGAGAGGTAATTTGATTGCTCAATTTTTTCAGTTGCCAAGAATGTTGAGTCCATTCACAATTTGTCAGAGAAAATCTGAAATCTGAAATCTTCGATTTCAAATACTTTTTCCGTTCTCAATCTGAATTTATCAATTGCTCCTGGTATTTATCTCTAAAAATGAACTTCCTAGATGAACATGCTTTTTGGCAACAGAATCGAAAAATCATTTTGAGGCTTGAATTTTTTTGTCAATTATTTCTTGAAAAATTATTCGTTGGAAAAAAAGTCTGCACTCTGAGTGAAGATGGCTGAAATAGAAAATCAATTCATCTATCGGATTTGATTTTACCATAGATTCGAATGAAATTTTGAAGAAAACGATTGCAATTTGCCGGTTCAGTTCTAATCACTTTATCATCAAGATATTGTTACGAATTTATCGACCGAAATGGCGGAAATAAAATTCCATTTGATTTCTTTGCAAATGTGTAAAGTTGGGCCGAAAATTCGACACACTGATCATATTGATGAATAGCGAATACATGAACTTTGATGGAAAAGGACGTTTAATACAAAATCTGTCAGCCCTATTCAAGATGAAATTTTTCTCTCAATAATATCTCTCTCTTTATCAATTATCTCTACCATTGGTGATCCAGTGATTTAGATCAATGCCTTTAATTGCCAATCATATTGCTCGGTCACCAGAAGGAGTTTTTTTGTTTTTACGTTAGCTCAAGTGTGTGTTGAAAAGAGAGAGAGAATGGCGGCAACGTGTTAGACAGCCAATGAGAGAGTTTTGATAAGTTTTGAATTAAAGTATTCGGTTAGGATTGTGTGGAATCAGCAGGTCAAATCAACTGTCATTTAATGAATGACATTTATTTAATGTGACTGACTAGCTGTTCAATTAATTAGTTGATTTAATTGTATCTTGTGTTGTGTGTCCACAATGGAGAACTTTGAAAAGTTAGAAAAAATTGGTGAAGGTAAACAATATTGACTTTCTCAATCTCGTGCTTATTGAGTGATTACAATGTGTATCAATTGTTGTGGACACACAGCTTCTTACCGATTAATGGTCAACTTTTTGTTCCCATCTTCTAGGTACATATGGTGTAGTGTATAAAGCAAAGACAAAGAAGACTGATCTGATTGTGGCATTGAAAAAAATTCGCCTTGAAAATGAGGACGAAGGTGTTCCTCCAACCGCCATCAGAGAAATAACATTACTCAAAGAATTAACTCATCCCAATGTTGTGAGGTAAATTATGAAACCAAATGACTGGAATCTTGTCATTTGATTCTCTCTTTAATTTATGTTCCGCTCAGGATGAAGGACGTCATTCTTCAAGAGAATCGACTTTACTTGGTTTTTGAGTTTCTCTCTATGGACCTGAGAAAGTGTCTCGATTTGCTTCCCGAGGATAAACTTATGGACAAAGCTCTCGTCAAAGTAAAATTACATTCAATAGTGTTTGATCAAATTTTTAATTTCCACTTTCTTTTTCCAGAGCTATTTATATCAAATTTTGCAGGCATTGTCGTTTTGCCACAAGCGGAGAATCATTCATCGTGATTTAAAGCCACACAATCTTTTGATTGACTCCAAAGGAACTATCAAGCTCGCCGACTTTGGTCTTGCTCGTGCTTTTGGTATACCAGTTCGACCATATACTCATGAAGTAGTCACTTTATGGTACCGAGCACCTGAAGTTCTACTTAATGCGGAACGATACTCAACCCCTGTTGATATATGGAGTGTAGGCTGCATATTCGCGGAAATGGCTACGAAAAAGCCTCTCTTCCATGGTGATTCTGAGATAGATCAGCTTTTCAGGATTTTCAGGTAAGAATAGATCATAATCATCAATCCTTATCCTCTAAATTTGTCGATGCCAATCTTGAAATTTTTAGGACCTTGGGCACTCCAACAGAGGAAATATGGCCGGGGGTTTCTAAGCTACCCTCATACAATAAGACATTCCCATCATGGAAGGAAAATATTCTCAATTCATTTGCCCCGATAATTAGCGAAAGTGGTGTCGACCTACTCAAGGTAAGTAATTTTTCTTATTGTCACCATGATAGTCTCTCTAATTCTAATTCGATTATTTTCCAGCTTACACTGATCTATGATCCTCACAAGCGTGTATCAGCTAAAGCTTCGGTACTACATGATTATTTCAAGGATCTAGTAACAACTGACCTACCAGATTATGATATTGATTATTGATTGATGATCCAAATGGTGAAGAGAGGAAATTTTTTCCCTGAAAGTTACTTGTATCTAGCTCATAATCTGAACAATCTATGATTGCAATATATGAATACATCGCAAATGATACTGTGAGTTTGTATCGACTGTTGATGGAGTCAAAAATTTGAAGAGACAAATTCTTGGAAGTTTGTTCCTATTTATTTTTCAGTCTTTATGATTCCAATCATTCTGAGGATTTCCAAAAAGTTGAGATAAAGTTTGATCAAAGCTACTATCAGGCATATGGTGAAGAAATTGGGAAAGTTTTCGCGAACTTGATCAGGGCAATGTCTTTCACACTGAGACAAAAAACTACAAGTTAGATGCGTTGAGCTGATAGAAAATTAACGAGAGCGACTTACGAATGATTGGATCTTGAAGACTGCTCGGTTGATTTTTTCCTTGATTTCCATACTAGGAATGAAATCGTTTCGCGTTTGAATTTCTATCATAATCAACTTCACTCAAATACCTACCTGCAAAAGAATAGGGCGACAACTGATATTAAACATGTTCCCGATATTATTTGGAAAAACTTAGACGAAGGTTCATGGATGAATCCCACTATCCATCCCATGCAAACGGTAACCATAAATATCTTGAGAGCGACAAGTTGCGTCTCCGTCTCTTCTGGTGATACATCATCAGATGCTACAACTTTATGTATTCCACCTGTGCGGACAACTTATTAGTGAAAAGTATTCGAAACTGGGTAAGAGTATCACAAGAATTCAAAGTTACAAACCGAGAGCCGAAGCGACAGCAGTTTCTGCCGCCTCATTATGGGACATTTTTGATTGTATATCAACAAGATATAGAGAAATTTTGATATTTTACTTGATTATCTCCTGAAATTGAATCCACTTGGTTGACTTTTTAGCCATTTTCTTCAACAATTTATGAGAATAATAATAAGAATGATGATCAGGATTGGATCCGATAGATGAGGATTTATTGTTGAAAGGGTTCTTCAATCACTTGATTCGCCGCTATTATTCCTTGTTTTCATAATAGAATTTGATAGTTGTCTGGAAAATAAATCGTTCTATGGCATCATTTATTGTGCAAATTTTCACATATTCACCAGCAATTAGATCTAATGTGCTGATCTGTTGATTTGAATAGAACTACTTTCACTATGATCCTGGATCCTATTGCCTGTGAAAGTGTGGGCTAAGTGTTCATCAGACCACATTAGGAAGGGATAATTCATCAAGCTAAACGTCCAATGAATTGGTCTTATGATCTTAATCTAGCAAATCCACTTAATTCGTTCGATCTTATAGTGAAACAATTGAAAAAAAGAAAGTTTTCTTTCAGAGGAACCACAACAAAAAGACTTTGAAGACTTTAGTCTTCGAAAATTATGATGAAGAGAAGAAGATTGAAAAATTGAGATGTGATGATGATGAGAAATTTAAATTGAATTGACTAGATTAATTAATTGACTAGATTCGTTAATTGGAAAGAAGAGATCAGAAAAATCAAAATGACATGAAGACTTGGAAGAGTTGATCGAAAGAGAGATAAAATTTTCGCCCAGATTGAAAATTAGATTGATGATCAAATGGTCCACAGAAATATATCTATTCAAAAGTGTTTTGACCAAAAGGAGTCATTATTATTATTGTAAGAGCTTGGTCTTCTGATTTCGGTTTAGAGAACAAAGTCTTTGATTTAAAGTTTTAAAGTTTTTGGTTCGAAGTCAGATTTTGTTCTTGACAATAATCTTTTTAAAAGTTCCATACACGACCAAAATCTGATGATAGATAAGTAGTGCATCAATATCCCTAGAGAATTTCGTGAAATTTGGAATCATTTTCAAATCTGAACAGAAAATTTTGATCATTTGAACAATTTTCAAACCAGAACTTAGCCATTGAATGTCTAAATTGGATTGTCAGATTCAGGAAGATGGATTCCAGGGCGCTTCTCTCTTCCTGATTAAGGACCTCTATCAATAGGATCGAGGAGTTTCAACAACTGTGACCATTTTGATAGTGCCTTTTCTTTTTCTTCTTTTTATCTTTTTCTCCCTTAAAATTAATTGGATAGGGTGCTAATACATCAATTGCCATATCAATGCAACTTTCTGTCTTTTACCTTTACCCCCTTCGCTGAGGCGATTTGAATTAAAATCGATTTTTAGATCTGTATCCGTTTGAGCCGATTTTTTCCAACAATCTATGCCAATAACAAGGATGATGATTTGATTCTTGAAGAATTATTGCATTGAATTCCTGATCGATCTGATTAGTAGCACCATTGGAAAACTTCGTTTAGTCAATCACGATCATTGAATGAAACCAAATTCACCCTTCAGCTTAAATCATCATCAAGAAGAGAGGAAGTTAAATTATTGAGTATATCATGTTTATTCGAAATTATTTAAACTAAGCATGATTATAAATCAGTGGAATCATCATTATCGGCTTGTTTGCTACGCTTTGAGTTACTATTTGGATTATCATCGTCAAAATAATATTCTGTATCCTCTTTTCCTTCTTGATTTTTTTCAATATTCTTTTCATTTTTCTTAATGTTCTGTGAATCTAATTTTTTGCTCCTTCGATTCGATCCATCAGAGCCAGTTCTTCGTCTTCGAGTATTAGAACTGATTGCTGGAGCCGAATCTGAATTCTCATCTCCATCATCTGCTGCCTTTTCATCGTCATCAAAATATACTTTGCTCTTATCTGGTAGATCCTCTCCATCGTCAACATCTCCATTGACATTCACATCACCATTTGTGTTTCCATTCTCATCTCCATCATTGATTACTCCAGATCCACTCGAGCCGGAACTACCTCTCTCCACTCGAGGTGATGAAATTGCAGTATTGGAACCAACAGCCGGAGCTTCAGCATATACCTCAGCATTTCGAACATAGTAGTTTGGAGTTTCTTCGCACCGGAAATTGTACCACCAATCACAAACAAACAGTTGCTGATTGAAAACAGTACCAATAGGACACAGAAAATCATCTTGTCGTCCACCAGTTTGACAAATATGGAAAACCTATGGATGAAAATTTTGCCATTAGTCAATCATCTTTGCTATGCCCATCATTACGTTAAGACATCTACTCACCTGACATTGAGCCTCAGTGTCTCCATAATAGCCTGGATATTGTTGATCAGAGCATCGGAAAGATGTTTGTGGAACTGTTGTATAAGTTCCATAATCTTGATTGGGAGTACCTCGAATCGAGTCCTCTAATCTTCCGGTTCCAGAATCACCTTGACTTGCATCCTCTACTTCCACAACAAGATCGCTCTTTTTAGGTCCAGATTCACTGTTAGTTGACACTTCAATTTCGGGTGGAGGTGCAACAAACTCTGTAGTTGTACTGGTTGGTGGTAAAGTTGTGGTCTCAAATTGCAGGTCATCGGTCACCGAATCAGTGGTAACAGTGGACTCGATGAAAGGTGATGGTGTGGTTTGAATTCTTCCAGGAGATTTTGATGTCCGTTTTCGGGGACGAGCTTGTTTCCGGACTCTCGTAACACCAACTGGGGCTCTGGCTTGAGAACGTCTTGAGCCATCGTTTGGTGTAACACTAGAGATGTGTTCAATGTTGGTCTCATAGCGAAACATTGTTGAAGGACTTTCCGATGGTGGATGTCTTCTTCTTGATCTACTTCTGAGAGAAGAATTGAATGTACTTCGTAAATGATTGTCCACCGGTGAAGTTCCACCAGTGTCATCATCGTCATTGTATGGAATAGCTGCCTCAGTGGTTGTCGTCAGATCGATGTCAACGGTTGAAGGACCTCTCCGCCTTCGCACATCATTTTCCATGTTTTCCCATCCATTGTTATTACCATCATCATTTGTTTCATTTTCATTGCCATTTTTGTCTTCATCATTTTCATTCTCATTTCGATCACTTCTTGTGGACAAAGAATTGAAAGTATGCCAAAAAGGAGCTCTAACACTGGATGTTGTCGGCACTGGTGCTGATGGTGTGGTCGAGGTTGTTGTGGACCTTGGCTCAGGAGTTAAAAAGGGTGATCGAAGGTTCCTCTCCAAATTATTCAATCTAGTTCCGAAAGGTGCATTTGGTCCCGATGGTTGGACAAGTTTGTTGGGTCGATTTGTCAAGTTTGGTGTTGAACTATCGCTTACGAAGCGTGGTGATCTTCGATCGCTCGCTTCCTTTTCGTCAACTGGATCTAAATTGATTGGAGCTTTTGTGACTTGATTTGATTGGCTTAGAGTTACCATCTTCTTGAAAAGTTTTAGAGTTGATTTTTTCAATTTTTGCTTATGAATATTGTTATTATTGTTTTCGGAATGTTGATTATTTTTATCTGAATCTATCGAAATAGGGCTTGAAGATGAAACAGGACCAGAGCCAGAATTATCTCCACCCTGGGAAGGATTTATCCGTGAAATATCGGTTAAATTAGGGGCTTCTTCATCAAAATTTTCCGCTGGCTGATCTTTATTGTCATTGCTACTGTTGGCACCGTTATGAGTTTTATTCGCTTTATCCTGAGTATTTGGATACTCTTCTTTGTCATCCCATGTGACCCTACTTAATCTGGACACTGATTTATCATAACCATTGGGCAAAGTTCGTTCTCGACGTATCTCTTCAACATCTCGATGGTATATTGGTGGACCAAGATCAGGTTGTCTTCGATCGAATCGACCAAAAGGATCCTCACTATTCCAATCTGGCTCTCGATTTGTTCCACCCACTAATGAAGCTCTCTCATTATCACCTCCATCTCTCCATGTTTGTTTAAATAAATTTTTCTCAAATTCATCTTTTGATGGCCATCGTTTGTGTAAATTTTCTTGACTTGATTCGCCACGAAATTCGACCGATTCAATAGAAGAAGCAGAAACCTTTGGAGAGGTAGTCGAAGGTGGAGCCGATGATGAGGTTACTTCAGCAAACCCTGAAACGGATGCTGAGAGTGTAGATGATGGCAGTGGCAGTGATGATGGTTCCTATGATAAAAAAATATGCATCTATTAGTTTTTTCCCTTAGAACTGCTGTTCATACAGCTAGAAAAGTTCTGGAGAAGGAATCTGAAGCTCTTGAGAATGTTTCAAATTTTTCAAAATAAACTTCTATAACAACGATCCAACGACTTGTAATAGAAAATGAGCGATTCAATCATGTGATCAAGAATTGAAAGTGGTCTGTTTCCAATCATTTTACTCCACATTGTTTGCAAAACTTTCCCAAGTGAGAAAGAAAATGAATCAGTCGACTAGGGAAAAGAGTCAACGAATATGGATTCCTTCTGACTGAGAAACTGAGAAACTATAAGCTTGTTGATGAGTTCGTGCTCTTTATCACCGGAACATCAGAATTCCGTGCCATAAGAGACTATCCCAGCTGGTGATCTTCATTCTCGTGCCCCAAATTTAACTCCTCCAATATGGAGAGTTACTCACCTTAATGAATGGTTGAAGCTTGGATAAGAATAGGGAATCACTTTCAGGCCTCAAACTACGAATTAATTGATTGAATTCGGGCTTTATCATCGGTTCCCATGGTGGTGGTGACACTTGTATGTTATCTCGTTCCGAGGAACTTTCTGATGGCTCAATGAAATGTTTCGGATCATATTCTTTTACTGATCCTTTGAACCACTGTAAAGGAAAAGTTGAGGGAAGAAAAAGTGAAAGTTATGAACCTTCTTTTTTAAGCCATCGAAATAGAAAAGCACGATTTGATTTATCATTCAAGGTAATTCACTATCTTTCATCAATTGTGTGTGTTCTTAGTTTAACAAGTCAATTGTGATCAGATTGCGTGCCAAAAGATTGTTCTAATCTCTCTCTCTCTCTCTCTCTCTCTCTCTCTCTCTCTCTCTCTCTCTCTCTCTCTCTCTCTCTCTCTCTCTCTCTCTTTCTCTCTCTTTCTCTCTCTTTACAGATGTTTATAAGTATAAGCTACAAACAACTTGTAAGTTTGATGAGCAAGGAGGATCGCACTCAACACATCTTCATTTCAACGATCTGTTGCAATTAAACTATCATTATATTGGAATGGAATAGCCACAAAGCCATATAATCTGCCGATTTGACCTCTGATAGGAAGTCAATAAATGTAGCCCTCATGATTTTTGATTGAAATTTTTCAAGGTTCGAAAAACTTTTCCACAATGAGAGCATTTATGAAATTCTCGATTCTGGATCTTTCAACAATCTTGAATCTTTTTCGAGTATGTAATGAGCTGGAGATTAATTGAGTCAATGGAATGGACATTCTTGTATGGAGGACCATTCAACAGTGAAAGACTGAGAAATGAAAATAGATTTAAGCAGAGAATAGAAAACACTGTCATTCACTACAAGAGTATGATTGAGATTTATTGCTGACAAGTTTAGATTGATTCAGTTTGATTATAAGTAATGGAATTTTCTTTTCAAAATTTTCGACAAAGGTTTTTTTTCGCTCAAAAATCATTTCATCTCTTCACATATGCACTAAATATCATTATTCTGCTTAGAATTTTCAGAATTTTTTCCTTTTACTGTGAATCAACTATGAACGAGGTGAAAGATCTTTCGATGAACCAATTATTGGTTTCAAAGTCAAGATTGGTCTGATTGCATGGCCAAAAAGAGAGAGGCTCTGATGAGCACGAAGTGATGATTAAGGAAGGAATTGTTTCAAGGATCCATCGAATATTAAATCTTAATCTGACTTTTGAACCAATTAATCCATGAAAAAGATAATTGCGTACCTAAACTAACATCGCTCATGTTCATCTTTAATCTAAATCTTGTGGTCAATACCAATTCATATCCTTTGATCGAGTTTGATAAAATCATGCTAAACAGCTCACATTTTTACAGCCTTAATACAGAATGATTTGAGTTCTATTCATATTTTCAGAACTTTATCAAAGCACGTCAGAACTCAGAACCTCTTGGACATGATGATTCGAGTGGACATCTGAACTCTATAACGTTTGACAGCCCACTTCCCCGACAAGCTCGCCTCTACTGTTGGCTACCTCACTCGAAATGACTTCATGTAAACACTTGCCCTGTTCTGATATATGTATAACTGAGTGTGTTTTGAGAATGAGCGTGTGGGAAAAATAGCCACGAGAAATCTCACAATTGAGATAGTTGATTGTTATGAATACATAATCATTCTTACACATTATAATAGGGTCGATGGGTTGAGAGTGAGATGAAGCGAGAGGCAGCCATTGAGGTGAGCCGGGAAGACACTTTCGACCGAAAGGTTATTCTGAATGTGATGATGAGAATGAATTCGAATACAAATCAGCCACAGATTAAACGAGATTAGAGAAAGATAGTAAGAGAGAAACATTATATATTCATAGCTAAAATCAGCACTCAATGGAAACATTCGATCTGTCAGACAATGAGTTGACCAGTGATAAGTTGAAAATATTTTTTCTCCTTTGATAGGTTCCATCAATCGTACGATAATGATACCATTTCCTTGTGAAATGGTTACTTTACCTCAAGTCTGATTACCAGATCGGGCCAATCGATATCGACCATTGAAAAGATATGCAAAAGAAGCGCTGGACTATGAACCATCAATTATTGCCAGTCATACGTCTTCTACCTCTTTCTCTACTATTACTATCAGAGTTGTGTGAGAAGAACAAAAGAACGGTAACGTTACGAACGTTACGAACATTCAAACGAAGATTTGAATGCTCAGACTGATCGCAAAAGGGTCAGAAGAGAAGAGAGGGAAAGTAAATGAACAAAGAGAGATAGAGAGAGAGAGAAAGAGAAAGAGAAAGTAAAAGGTATCATTTGAGGGTGAAAAAAAGTGAATCCTATCTTATCATTGGCATTGTTTTGAGTCACATTTGATGAAGGAGCACAATTATGATTCGCTATCAGTTTTGTAGCTTGAAAAACACGATACAATAATATTAAACATTATCATTATTATTTCATTCAAATTACCTGCTCGGTTCCGTTTCTCATCTACTCTTCATCAACTCACCGATCGCCTCCACATCTTCCCAAGCGATCCTCTTCTCTCTCTCTCTCTCTCTCTCTCTCTCTCTCTCTCTCTCTCTCTCTCTCTCTCTCTCTCTTGGAAAGAAACACGATTCTGTCCACACGCGCGACTTGATCGCGCCAAAGTAAGAAGCGTGCAGCATCCAAGTGATATCGTATTAATTTATTAGATGATATACGGTGTAGAGAGAGAAAGTAAAATAGAGACAATCGGATCATATTTTATCCTGGATCACCAAAAATCATAATTATATCACATACACTTCGCTTGCTTATTTAAGATACTGATACTGGCCATAATCTACACTTCATTTCATCATTTCACGCAACTAGCAATCGGTCTTTTTGATCACATTCAGATTCGATTCTCTTTTTCCTGTTTGTTCAGATTAATACCTACGGATTTGAGCTTATCAAGATACTATCATTCACCAATTGAAAGTGAATCGAATACATAATGCAAAAGTGAAAAGAAAAGATTCTCCACGCGAGATCAATGCATTATCTCACCTATTTTGAAGAGAGTGAAAAGAATTATGGCGGGAGAAAATATTTCCTAAAACTACAATTTTTCATCTCAAGCTGCTAACAAAATTGACTCTTTTGAAAAAATGTTGATCAAAACGCTTTGTGTGTATTAAGTATCTAACTTTTACTCTGGATCCTCACACTCTAATCAGTATCTCTTATTTTTAGGCGAAGTAAAGCTTAGCTGATAAGTTTTTGAAATGTATTCGTTCTTAACACTTGAACAACTTCCACTATTTTGTGGAGAGAAAAATTTGCATGTTAGATCTTCTCAAAGCCAGTACAATCGAGTAAATTTTTGAAACTGAAATTGAGTATCAATATTAGACGAATTGAATAGAAGTGGATCTTGCTGTGGGCAATCAAGATGAGAAAAAAAGTAGAGATTAGTGTGTTCCAGAGTAACAATCGGTCCACCATTCATCCGAGTAGTTATACAGTTTTGATGATGATAGTGAAGATGTACTGACTGCTCTTCTTCTAATACTACTTCTTCTGGTCATGCAAGCTTATATACTATTGAGAATACTTAGAACAATTTCAGCATCGACAACAACTTTTGTCTAATATATAAAGAGTCCACTTCATTGACATGCTGAGCTGCCGTTTATATACTTATTTTGAATAGGTTCCGGTAGATGAAAATGGACTCACAATTACACTTGGGCGGAAAATTTTTCCATCTCCAATTGCAGGTAAACTTTTGTGATAATCAAGTGTTGATATAGTATGCTTTTCATAGATCTGTCAGCATATTTCAACCAAATGATCATCTCTCACTGAACATCATTACAATCATATGACAAAAATTGTTTCCTACCGGAACCTCCCAACATCCCAACATCCTCCTCCCATCAATTGGGATGCTGTTTTCACACCTCATAGCCGGAGTGTATTATTCGCATTCACACTTGTAGAATGATGTAGGAGAAAACAAGCATGAGACTAAGACAAGATGCTCTCAATTGTCTACCTGTTATAAATATGTGCTTGAAAGTAGTCAAACTAATGAATCAGTTGGAACTTTTCAGTGAGCTTGATAGTAGGGCTAACAATGGACACTAAGAAATGAATTCAGATCGGAAATGAGAAGAAGAAGAAGAGAGAATGATGACGAGAGTGATCAACACCAATATCATCAATTCCCGAATTTCTATCACTTCAATCATGATAATCCTAATCAGCTCCAGCATCTCTCTCTCTCTCTCTCTCTCTCTCTCTCTCTCTCTCTCTCTCTCTCTCTCTCTAGAATGATTGAGTTCGATGAGTAAACCTCATTTCAGATGATAACAAGGATCATAATTTTGTTGCGATTCTCACACCTCATTGAATGGGCGACCTTTTCAACCCTATTTGATGTCTCTTTTGTTGGATTCATTCATCTTGTTTGAGTGAAAGTAAGAAGGCGGAGAAGATAAAGTTTTCACTTCACAAGAACAACGATAGAGAAGATGGAGAAGATAGCATAGAAGATTGCATATGATTTGAGGAATGGGAAAATATTGCTATCGGTCATTTCTTCCATCTCTTTCACTATTAATGTAACATGCTGTCCATCCGGGAATCAAGCTTTGAGAATGATGACAACTCGAATAGATTTTCTTTAGCCACATTAATAACTCAATCAGTTGACCACTCTTCGTTTCTGTGTGTGTGTGTGTGAGGATGAGTTTCAAACTCGCGGAAGAAAGACATTTCACACCCGCGCGTCCATCTAACTGTAATCTCAATTATTGTCACTTTTTCAGGACCTCCTGGAAGCTTGATTATGTCGCTTTTTTTCGCATACTCATTTGAGAGGAATTCAAAATTATAAGAATCGGCTGGAAAATTTGTTTTCTCTCTCTTTCTCTGTTCTAAGTGGACATTTGTGCGTGCAAAATCTGGTAGACACGAGTAATAGATAAAAAAGAAAGTGACTGAGTGAGTGAGTGAGTGAGAGAGAGAGAGAGAGAGAGAGAGAGAGAGAGAGAGAGAGATATCAAAAACTTAGTTTCGAATGAGAGAAGGAATCAATGGAAAGTTCTAAATTTGACGCATACAGAAGAAATTCCAGATCATGTCTAGAGCGGAATAGAAAGAATCGAAAAAGAAAAATACAGATAGTTGCATCAATGTCTTTGGGAGTGCAAGTTCTGATTACTCGATGAAGGTGAAAACTTTGAGTAGCTGAAACAGGTCATATTTTAGTGTCTAGCAGTTTGACTAACTGGACTTGATAATTAAATGAGCTATCTTATAAGTACGGCTACTCAAACCAATTATGTGTGGAATTATATCTCTTCGTAAGAGCACGTTTCTAGTCAACACACTTATGAACTTGTTCATCTTGATTCTGCCAAAACGAGAGCAACCTTTTCTCTGCTCTTCATCATGCCACCAGGACACACAAAAATTCAAATTCACTTTTCAAATCTCAGAGTTATAGCCAATGAAATATGAATAAATAAAGATTACTGAATCAAGAATCTCTTAATTTTCACAGACAGAGATTTTGTAGAGAATATTCAGTCTCCATTTTTTTTGATAGGCTATGATGGTTACTGGTGGCTCTTTTACCGCAACATGAGACAAAATTTCTCAAGTTGACTGCTGTAAACTATCATCAGATGAGTCTCTCAAAAATTAATAGTTAATAAATAACAATTGCTGAAATTGAACTTTCAGCTCAGAGTTCTTGATTTAAATACACATGAAAAATTGAAGAAAAAATAAGTACTTAAGCTAATTCTAATGCGTTAAACAAGCTTGATATAGCAACAGTAGGCAAGTGTAAGCACAATTATTAGCATGAAAAAATATTTTAAGAGATTCAAAATGATACACTAAGCTATTTTCAGGATCAATTCCAGGTAACATTAAATTTTCAAAAAATTAGCCTTCATCACCAAACCGGCCCCATCATTGGTTTAATACTTTATAAATCTATCTGTCGCTAGCACCCTATTATTTTCTAAGATTAGACCAAGAAATTGACTTGATCATCACTATCATGTAAGGAAGAGATCTAAGTTCATTTTCATGATCATGAGTGTGAGTGTAAAATGATAGACTAACATCAGACGAAAGGATTCCGAGCAGGCTGAAAATTCAATTTGTATTTTTCTCTACTTTTCAAACATTCTTGCTGTAAAAAGAAAACTGTTGAGATAAAAAAAAGCTATCCACTGAGCCACTGACAAAACGGATCCTATCGAAAAGGTGGTAAAATGTTAAAATCAGCTACCTGAACATTGATTTCTAACTATTGATCACACAATTGTAACGATATATCTGGAGGGAAAAAACTCGCAAATAAATTTCCAAAAAGCTTACCCATTCTCTCCGTCGAGCGTGGACAGTGTGAATCCCTATGATCACAATCCAAATCACTCCAATGGCCGTGAAGGATTTAATCCGAATCATTTGAGAAAAGAATAGAAAAAAGACGAACACACACGAGTAGCTCACATTCGAAAGATGATAACTTTTTCGAACACAAAATATTCTGTGGACGCTTGCAACCGGCCAGCGCGCGCAAATGGCTTTCGAGTTCTTGAGTACGGCTGGATGTGATTGAGAAAGGCTGAGCGCGGGAGGCCAAAAGAGGAAAAGAGGAGGAGGAGGAGGAGGAAGATGATGAGGAATGATGATGAACGTCAAGAGAGGCTGTGCCAAAAGTGACGATGGTTGGCCGGGCTTTGTCGAATGTTTCGATTGAAACCCTGAAAAACCGGAGGTAAAATCCTTGGTACTGCTTGTTAGATAGATATTGGCCACAAAATTTTCATTAAATTGTCAACTTTGACTCAAATTGTTGCTGAACCTATCAATCTCACCGTAACACTGTACTGTATGCCTAAACTATCGTAGACATACGTTTGAGATGAAAGAGAAAATGTTTGCTCTACTTTTTATGTCATGATTTATCCATTCATCATGAATGGGAGAGTCTTTCCGTTTTAGGAGCTTCAATTCAGAATTGTGTGTGAGAAAAAATAGAGGCTGAAGGAAAAGAAATTCAACCATGATCAGAGAGGAAAGCTCTTGTAATGATTGCTAATTGATTGGACAAGATTATCACAGGAATCAGCAAAAATTGGAGAAATTTTTTCAAGATTCTATCATATCATCATGTTAATCAACCGTTCAAGAGCTTTTACTTTAGCTAGCTTTTTGAAGATAATTTTAATCTTCGATTAGGACAAAAAACCAGTGAAAGGTGAGAAATTCTGAGATGGAGCATTTTTCCTCAATTTTTTGAAAAAATTTTCGGGGAAAAGCTCGATTGAATAATATCATACCGGTTCATATGCTTAGAATCGGCTGAAATGTTCGTCACCATGATGATTCAAGCATAATAGTGTTGGGTAGGGTGAAAGCAAATGAAAATTATATCAATCGGTTCCGTTGATGATAGTGAACGTGAAATATGTCCAGCGAGCTAGATTTGCTTACGTGGCTCTGTGTTGCGTGCCAGTAGGAGCAGATGAAATGAAGCGATGGACGAAAGAAAGGCTACAAATTACGGCAAAATTTTGGCCATCAAATAGAGAAAGAGAAGGGGGAGAAAAAGAGAGAGAGAAGCAATTTGAAGAAGCTCATTTCTAATTAGCTTAAGTTGATTGTGTGTGCAAAGATGAACGGTGGACAATGCAGAAATGATTACTATCTCCATTCCAGGTCACTTGAACGTTGGTCACTCAGTCCATTCAAAAGTGAAATGAAGTCGGAATGATGAGCGGTGAAGAGAGAGAGAGAGAGAGAGAGAGAGAGAGAGAGAGAGAGAGAGAGAGAGACGCAGGAAGAGGAGGCGAAAGGAGATGAAAACGAACAATGAGTTTCATCGCTGCATATTCTATCCTTCATTTGAATCCATTCCAATCCGGTGTCGCTGACGGATGAGTGCATATACAAGATATCAAAAAGATTCCAGTCGGGAATAAATGCCGATCTATTGAGTATGATTTCTGTGAAGGTCCTTAAGGACATTCAATCGATGAGAATGGACGAGCATTCAGCTGAAAATATTGAATATTAGCTTTGATATTGAGAGATGGATATTCAATATTCAATACATCAGCTGTTCTGCTTTGTAATTTTTCTTGAAAGCAAAATTTTTTCGCCAAAAAACGATTAAATTCCGGAAAGTCTAGATTCTTCCAATATAGATGAGCTATTCGTTTTTTCTAGTCAATCTTAGCAAATATTCACCCAAAAATTTTCCAATCTTTAGAATTTTGATCCTCCTCCATCGTTCTCAAATAAAATCATTGAATTGAGTTCCTCGAGATTAATACTTTATAAGACTGAGAAGTTATCCAGACGAATCAGTTGATAGTTGAATAGAATCGTTTCTGAAAGCAACATTGATTTGTCAAATGACCAAGTTTCTACTCAGCCAAACTCCTTGAAATGATTATAGACATGATCTACGTGTAATGGAATTGTCAGCCAGACATGATGACGAAAGTGGTCATGAGGTGCCAAGTGGACACACGTGTGAAATTTTATTCAATGAATCATCTATCTAAACATCAGCTGGAATTTAAGATATATTATCATTGTAGGCATGGGAAATGGGAAAAAAATTTCTCGAAATGTGTGTGTATGTGAACTCTGATATGGTCAACGTGTATCTTCGAGAGAGGAAGAGTAAAAGTGAATCTAAATCATATTATCTACTCTCCTCTACGATTTTTGATGAATAAACGGTGATAGTAGGCTGATTAAACTATATTGCTCACACCATGCTATTCGCAATAGGCGTATCTGGTAAATGAAGATGATAATGATGAACTTTCCCTGAATTCTCACACCTTCTCAACAACACTGAACATTTGAGCGCCACAAAATCAGCAATTAGTGGTGCAAAAAAAGACCAGGGAATAAATTTTGTGCGATCTGAACGGTCCATCTGCGTGCTAAATGTTCCAACTATTATGTCCAATAAGACTTGTCATGTCGTGTGTGTACATGACACATGCACACAATTTTGAACTGCAAACTTGTCTCTCATTCATTTCATTTCTCGAACTTCTCCTTGGTTAATTTCTTCCTCCAAATTCTCATTACGATAATGATCATCACCAAAAAGTGAGCATACTGGGACAAATATTTTTCGCCAATCAACGGCTAGAATACTGATTAGGTTTTCGAATTGAATCAACATAATCAACAAATTCATGGGGCTATGAAAATACACGAAAACAATCGAAGGTGTTGCAACTTTCATGAGTATTCTGAGCGATTTCATGATCTGAATGGTTATACTATTTCAGTTGTCGGAGCATCTCGCAGGTTACTTGTTAATGATACTGATTGTGAATGCTAATTTAAACTTTACACTCTTTTTAATGGTTTCCGAGGGTTTTATTTGGAAATGATGCGTGAGTCTTTCTTCCTTATACTATGCTTTCACTCTCATCACATATCATAAGATAACATGAGACGTATTTTCATGTTGAGAGACTGTGAAAAATATCATTTTATCATGAGACTTTTCCCAACTGATAGCAGCATCATGCAGACATTTGAATAAATGATCATAATTTTTATACATAATATTATCCGATACCGAACACAGTTCCAATGAGTATTAGATTTCCTCTCTTTTATTGTTCATGAGCTATACTGTACATCTTGACCATCAAAATTTGAGCATCATTAGATATAATAATGATTGGAAACCACTTTTGTGACAAAATTTTCTCTCTCATCAACAGCAACAAATATTATTCTTGAAATCTTTATACACTTCGTCTTCTCCCAACGTATACAGAAGATCCAACAAGTGTGATGAAGTAAAGTTGTTTTAAAAGAACAAACACAGGAAAAAGTTATTATATTATCATTCTCTCTCTCTCTCTCTCTCTATCCAATTAGTTGAATCAGATTCCTTTCCATTCCTTGTCTTTTCGCTTTTATGTAGGTCTTCAAAAGGTCCAGTTAACGTGTTCTTTTCTCTCTCCGCATGGTCATCATCATTGAGTACAGATAGCCCGAATGATAGTGGAACTCAAGTTTGTTCCGGTGACAAGCTTGAGCACGAGAAAGAGAAAAAAAGAGAGACAAAATTCTTCTTCAATGCTAATCTAGCTTATGAGAAGATAGGAATAACAAAATGCCTCCAATTAGATCTCTATCTATCTCGGAATTGCATCAAGTGAGGCCAACATGATTCTCATGACATGCCTTCTCAATCATACCAGCCACCACAAAACTAGGATCTGGACCAGTATATTGAGTCTTTCTCTTTTTCTCCCACTTTTTTTTATGTCAACTTCATTTCATTGTGGATCGTCAAAAAATAGTGAATGTACCCTTAATTCGAATAATGGGAAAATTATTATAATTATGAGATACAAATCGATCTGTGTTGAAGTAATTCATGCCCAAAAAATACCAATGCATAAAGCGATTGACACAGAATTGAAACCTAAGCTTCCTCAAGGTCTTCGCTGGTTAATTGATGATTTATGGGAAGATTTGCATTTTCTTGATCAAAGTATTCAAGTTTCAGGTGATCTGAGAGTCTCCTCTCCGATAAACGGTTATCTAGTCGACAATTGAATTTGAGAGTGCTGAAAATCACATATAAGCCTACTCATCGTTCATGTAGATGAATAAATCATTTTTCTGGAATCTTGGCAAACAATTTTGAGGAAAAAAATCTAAATCTAAATCTGATAAGATTATTATTACTTTAAACAATCAGCTTATCAGTGTACTCTTTTTGATAAAAAATTTTACATCAACAAGCCAGCAAATGTCCTTACGCTTAATGATTACCAAACAACCTCCATCAATTTGGTTTCAATTAGAAGAATGAAACGATAAGCTATCAGTGTTTCAAGTAAATTTGAATGCATCAGACCAAAAAACGACCTCTCATCAGCTTGGAAATGGCTTGAGCTTCATTGTGAAAAAAGTCCACTATTTTCGATTATTTTAGTGACTGGGTGAGGTGTCATTCAAAGTATAAATGAGCGACCTTCCCCGAATCAAATTGGCTGTTTTTCCAACTCTTTTACCAAAATCTTTTGATTTACTTATCTCATTTACTTGGTTAAGAAACCACCGAGAATATATTTGCAATTCTTAACTATTAATAGTATTTTTTGTTTGCTATTGATTAATCGTTTCTGATTGATTCATCATTTGAGTGAGAAAATGAGACTTTTTGTTCATATGAATTTAGAGTTGTTACGAAATCGCCAAGAATCAGAGTTCTCGCGGCATATTATATTTGAAATTTTCAATTCTAGATCCTATTTAGATGAATTCCAAAAATTTCAAGAATTCACAAAGCCCAAGGCTAAATTTTGGATAAATTTTAGCACCGTCTTTGAATATTGGCAAACATCCCACGAAAAAACATCAATCGAAACTTATTAATAGAAAAATTTTTAAAAATGGAAAGTTATATTGGGTGGAATTTTACAAGCTGTTTCGATTGTCATAAATATTATGAAACTGAAAAGTGTGGTAAAATTTCAAGGATTTCAAGTCCTTTCTTCTGTCTTTGACAGACCATAACAAATTCCAAATCAAATTATTACGGTAATGTACAGGTGGAATGGTGTGGAGCGAAAGAATCTTCACGAAAAATATTCGAGAGATTTTACAATTTCCAATGAATTGTTTTGATCATCCTCTTGGATCCAATTATTAATATGTAGGCAAAATAGAAATACATGAAATGCTGGACACACAAAAAACAACAATTCACATCTGTAAGAGCTCGTCGATTGTTGGCTGATTGTTGGCTGATTGATTCTCCGATTTTTTCGCAAGACACTTGACTTTAATGTTATTGCTCATCAAACTAAGCTCTGTAAGGCTGTTTGTTAGTGAACGGACATCTTCCTTTATTTTTCCAGTGGGACTTTGAAAAACAAGTGGTTGATGAATTTTTCTGAAATTAAAATGAATGAATCAATTAATTGGGAATCTCATTCATTGGTGTTGATTTAGAGGGATTTGTACTTGAAATTGATGAGCAAAATTTCCATAATAAGCTGAGCTATCATGGTGATCTTGAAATGAAACTTACGTGTGAAGAGGCTTGGGTTTCCGATTTTTTTGAATTATTATTTTAGCTCGATTGGATGCACTAGGTGTTTCGATTCCAAATGGAGAGTATAATTTCACTGGAGTTTTGGGCTCATTTTCAAATTCATCATAAAGAACATTTCCATCTCCAACACAACGCTTGGGACCATCTTTCGGTGATGTGATCCTCAGTTTCTAGAATCAAGTAAAAGGATGAATATTAACAATCTAAGAAAGTAATCGAGTGAATTAACCTGTCTTACCTGAGAAACAGAATCAAAAGTGTTCTTGATGTTGGAAATATGTTTACTGGCAGTATTTTTGACATCTTTGAAAGCTTGGCGAACAGAGAGAGATGCTGATGTATACTTGGCTTGTTTCGATTTGGAAACTTCTCTCCTTAAATCTTTTTTCTTTCGAGGTTTTGTATCTTTCACTGGATCTCTAGGATCGCCAATGTTTTTAGCAAAATGTATCTCTGTGCTCATGATGACTGACACTAATGTAGATAAATATGTATCAAATCACTTCACAATATTTCAAGACTAGTCCTATCCAGCACACCGAAACAATGTGAAAAACTTTTCACAAACAGCTCTATTGTCAGCCTCTTTGAAGTTCTAGAAAGTCACTGAGAATAAAAAAACGGTGAACAAAGACGGAGAAACTTCCTTCCACCTGCTGTTTGATACTTTCTGGTTACTTGGCTCAATTCTACTTGCTTTTCTTACTACTACTTGAACATACTTTGTGTTCAGATTGGCCTCAGTCTTTCTCTCAGTCCACACCACTAGTCTGAACGGTTGTTAGCAGCAACTGTCGGTTTAAACTTTTAAAAACCGACTCTCTTGCTCCACAGCAGCAGCAGCACTCTGGCAAGCCTCCTCAACGGTCTATGGGACCGGTTCCATAGGATGTCCCGCCGTTGCCTCGATAGTTTTTGACTTCTTTCTTTCTCTCTCTCACTCACTTCCTCTTTCACTCTCTCTCGTTTCATCATTTTTACTTAATCTCCATCATGCTGTGGTTAATCTGATTGTAACCATTAAACTTGTTCTGATATATATTAATTCGATTTCTTGATTCAAAAGCTGAAAAGTTGTCATTCAAGGCGATCAAGTAGCACACTGAACTACTGAAGTGCATGAGAATTCTCTCTTGGATAACTAATTACACTGTAATGGCCACGATTGCTTTATCGAATTGCTGATATCTCAAGTCATCTCAATTTTTATTTTGATGATGAATTCAGAATAATAATCAAATATGGTATGATTTGTCTAATAGAGTAAAAAATAAACACAATTCAGGGTGAGATGCTATTCGATGGGAAGAGGAATGTACAGATCAAGTGGATCAGTCAACTTTAACCAAAAGGCTTTTTATAAGCTGGCAAATTATGGATCGTTCCGAGAAGCTATCTCCTATGTTTAGAATCAAATTCAAAAAGAATTTGCAGAGGTGTAAGTGTAAGTTTTGGTGTTATAATGTCCAGCATCAACGATTACGCTTGTATACACAGGAAGACTGCCCATTGTATTGACTCCATCGACTCTCTCCTCTGAACATTGATCATTACAATCAGGGGCAAAAAGACCATGACTTCTGGATGATGTATGAGTAGGAACTCGATAAGATGTACATGGAATAGTGAGATTGATATGATTTTGACTAGTGGTGGTTGAACATGGAGAAAATGATGATGATGATGGGCTGTAGGAATCATGTTCATTCATAAATCTGATGACACTTGGCTTGGCCTGGATAGAAGATGATTTCAAAGAATTTGTGAACGTATCTCCACTCATGGGAGATGTAGAAGAGACTGATGATCCTGAGGGTGAAGTCGAATGATTCCTATGGGAGTGGAAAGAATTAATTAGCATAGACAATAATATGGCGAAAAATGACCAATCGTACTCTTACCAATCCTCTTGGCGTGATGGCAGGCTGTTTGATGATTGATTTCCATTTCGAAACATTGTGATTAAAGATGACATTTGGTCAGTTTCATGATAAATATTGACAAGATTAGATGATTCCAAAATATCTCCGGAACCATTCTGGGTACACAGAGGTGTAACCTGCAAGTTTTCAGTATCTAAGTTTTGGGAACGTTTCCCAGAATCAGACGAATTGTGTTGATAAACATCTGAGCCCAAAATTTTCCGTTTAGCATGTGAAGGATGATCCTGAGCTTGAGGGTGATGAAGATGCTGGAATGCATCAGTAGAATCATAATTCACACTAGCGGGAGGAGAACAAAAATTTCCTTCACTATCAACAATCGGAGGACTTGAAGCCGATATCGTTCCCATGTTTCCATTAGTTCGATATTTGAAATTATTAATTGATTCGTCCGAGTATGGAGTTGGATAATTGGAATTCAATTCACCAATAAGTGCTCTCTGCTGAAATTGGGCAGCCATTGAGCAACTTGTATCTTGATTAACATGATTATATCCATAACTTCCATAATATGTTTGCTGCTTATCACCGAAACATTTCAATTCATTGTTAAAACTGTAATAACTGTCGGAATTATCGGGATCAGCATCAGCGAAATGTTTATTCATGCAAGACAGTCCATTCGACGAAGTAGACAGGGAAGATGTACTAGTGGTCACAGGATTATCATTTCTAACCGGAATCGAGCTCGCAAGTGAATGATTAACATTGTATGGCTTTTTACGCACTGATCGACTACTTTTTTGCGATCGACTTGCACAATTAGGAGATGAATTCGCTCGATTGGATGAGATTGTATGGCTACCATTCAATGATGTCCTGTTGCTGTTGCCATGAAGATGATTGTTGCTGACTGTTTCAACTGTCGAATTAGAATTGGCATCCATGTTCACTGGAGATGATGAAGAGGATGAAGTTCTATTAGATGCGGAAAAGTAAACGCTACTTGAGCCGGCTTGTGTGCTATTGAGATTTCCGCTTTCCATAGAGCAACAAGCACTTGTGGATGAAGTATTGGCTGTGTTCATTTCGCTCACATCGGTAGGACTCATGGGCAAGCTCATCGTGGAATCTGAATTAATACGATTAATATCTCGAGTAGATTGATGATTTGAGTTACTAGATCCTAGTTGTTCTATTGAGAGGATGAGATCACTTTTCTCAACTTTTCCTAAAACATAATTGATACACACTATGCAATGAGGGCGAGATGATCGAGTGTTGTGGACAATGACTGCATGGCTTTGCATCCATACCCATCCACCTCCTTTGGTCAAGAATCGATAGTATTTGGTAGTCATTTGGCCTTTCTGCATTACTGTAAAAACAAGTTGAGAATTTTGTTAGACTGATATTTCAGAATTTTCAGAATTTGCATCTAAACGATCAATCCTAGTGTATTTTGAAGCATTTGCTGTCTAGTTTGGCTCATAAATTTTTGGGCAGATCAAAATAGAACGCATAATTATTTAAGATAATCGATTGGTTTTTCCGTTCAGGGTAAATACAAATAGAAAAAAGGCTCCCATATTCTGGAAAACATTTCGTTTTGATTGAATCCTCTCTCTCTCTCTCTCTGATTCAGAGAACTGTAACTGAATGGATGATCCCCCATCATCATTATGGAAATTGTATTCCCTAAGCAAATGAAAAGAGTTGTTAAGAAAAAGCGCCAAGATGGTATCCCTTCATCATCCATCGAAGTGATGGTTAAGATGGTAAATTGATATTGGAAAAGCTTTTCATTTGAAGGGTTCTGTTTAGTTAAGGATGAGCTAAAAATTTCGAGAAGAGAGAAAATGAAGGATTTAAGTCGCTTATGCAAGCATATACACTTATAAATGCCTTTTGCTCTCTCTTTCATCGAAAGAGCTGATTTCGAGTGATTCAAAGAGAGAGATTGCAAATATTGTTCAAGAAAGACAGCAAACAAAGATCATTTTAGTACTTACACTTGAAATGACTGAATCTCATCCATTCAAGATCATTTTGATGAATATATTGGTAAATGGTCTTCTCTATAAGCTCTTGCACTTCATATCCGGTCAACTCCTTGACTCTGTAATCAAAGCAAAGAGTAAACATCATTTATTTTATCCTGATCATCAGAGTGTGAGCATTGTCGCCATCATCATTCCAGAAAATAAGTAGTATCTGATTATGCAAATTGATTCAAATTTACTGGAAACAAACTGCTGATAGTGTTTTTCCAGAGAAAAAGGATTAGTTAGAATCTCAAATGAGTGTATTCCGAAGGATCTTCTTGTTATGATTCTGCTTTTTGAGTCCAAGATTTTTTTTCCTCTTCAATCTATCAATTGTGAACATTTTCTGCAGATCATTGCAGACGGATCAAGATTTGCGATTCAATATTGTTTCCAATATGGTTTGTTAACGATGCTAGTGATGATCACAAGCATCAAAATTCCCTTCTATTGGCTCACCAAGGACTTTGATGGCTCAAATTACGCTTTCTGTGCAAGTTGGAAAGGAAAACAGAAAAGTCCAAGAACAAAAGCGCCTAATCATCGGCATTCTCAAGTTGGTGATCAAATCATGATTCACTTTCGCTTCCATCTCGATACACGTTGATGGAAAACAATGAAAATGAGCTCATCATCCCAAGTGATGATTAATAGAGTGAGAGAGAGAGCGAAAGGAAAATAATCATCAAGAAAGCGAAAAAAATTTCAGATCAGATAGATTCTTTTCGGTACCTGAAAATTTCCACCATAATGACCTATAGCAGATGGCGCGCTTTTCTCAGATCATTTTGTCTTCTCTCTTTCTTTCTCTCTTTCTCTCTGTAATCTAGTGGAAATATAGGCAAACTGAGGTCTAGGACATCGAATCTTAGGTTGAAGGCATCAATGCATGGAAGCACTCTTCTGTTCCTAGTTCGATATCGATTTTTGTAGTATGCAGCTCATCATTGGTACTGTATCTATTTTGAAAGGAGCTCACTTGGAAATCTAAAGAAGGAGAATCAATAGGAAGAAGAGGAAAAAAAAGTTCTATTCATCGATTTACTTTCATATAGAATGAATGTCAAGGTGTCTTTGAGCTGATCATAATTCTTATCTTCATGTCTCTATTCATTTTCGTTCAAATCATATCAAAAAATTGGAAATCCGATTGGAAAGTCGGATTGTCATCTGAACATCAGTTGAATAAAATTGAGGGAAAGAATTTCAATTAAATGTGTCTTAGAACATCAATCAGATAGCTAAATTGTGATAGTTATTCAATGACATTATCAAGGTATATAGTCAAATTTATCTCCAAGTAAGATTAGATGCATGAGTTTCTACAAAAACTAGAAGAAACAACAAGTCAATTGAAAAATTCCAATTGAATTAAATGCTTACCTTTGATCCATGAAGATTAGCTTAAAGTCAAGATTAGCTCTAAACATGAACATATTGCTGTACATCTTGATTTCGGTGATTCCATGAGGTGTGTAGGAATATCCAACCGCACAAAGACCCATATTTTGAAATGGACTTTCAGATGGCGTATCACCATTACTATTAGCGACATTGAAAACTCTAACTTTCAAATATCCACTACAATGGATGACCTATGACCAAAAGAAACGATAAGACCAGGGAAAAAATAATTAGAATTATGATCTAGCATACCAGTACCGACATCTCACCTTATGCCCTTGTGAAGTTATTCCAGCATTACGTTTGGCAAGAACACACTTCATTCGAAGAAAGAAAGATCGTTGAAACTCTACATTAATATCTTGACCATAGGCTATTGGCTGTTGAGATTGTTGAGATGCTACCAAGGAGCGAAGTTCGGCAGTTTCTTCAGATGACAGTGAAAGTATTCGAGACATCTCTTCATGATCATCCAGGTGAATATATTCATACAAATCAGTTCCCGCGAGATCATGCTGCAAGAGAAAAATTTGCTGGTCAACTAGGAATGATTTTTACAAGAATGACCAGATGATTCAGGGGCCGAGACGGTCAAAGTTCAGTTCTACTGTTTAGCTAAAAATTTACTGGCTCATAGACTTGGGCTGAACTTTTTTGACCTCAACATTTGACTTAATTGATGGTGATTGATAGGCTAAAGAGTCAGAATAGTGATCATGAAGAACACAAGTCAGTCTATTCTCTCTCTGGCCAAGTTATTCCCAAGAACGAAAACAAAATGAAATGAACTAGCCAATAAGCTTAGCTAGTCTACTCTGTAGTGATCAAAAAAGTTTCGCACGCTGTTTTTTTGGTGAGATTGAGAGAGAAAGTGAACAGAGCGAACATTTTGAAGTGAATATATGTATTCTTCAGTAATATGCTAATTATGATTGCTCTTAACCAATTTTTGGCCGGTGAATATGAAAAGATTTGCTCAATTGAAAAAATAGTCCAAGCGCAACAGACCACTCTTAAGTGGCCATCAGCTCGTAGACAAGAGTGAATACGATATGGATCGAAGCAGTCTATCCATACAGTCTCAATGATCGCTTCTACGAATCAGGTCAGTCGAGTTCATCAGCTATTGGTACCGACAGTATTCCTTAATATTCTAGCTTATGTTGAGAGCGATCCACGGAAATCTAGTCTGCCAGAGGCTAAATTCGAAGAATCGTACATATTCGAGCAAAGAAATAAACGATATTCGTTTTAGATGTATCAGACAGCCTCAGAAAAAATGACTTTCAAGAAATGTTTGGATATTTTCAGAAGAAAGACAAAAATATGAAATCGGAACAGGCTTCGATTTCATTAGAACATAGATTCTAAAAATGAGTTTCGTGTGGAAAAACTATCCAATAGAGGATGAATCACTTGTATTCATTTGAATTAGTAAGAGATAAAAGCATTGATAATGTGCGTAAACTTTTCCACTCATCATCATGTGCTTGAAGGTGAAACGGAATGAAGAGGAAGCAAGGGCTGCTGGAAATGAATAGAATTATTCTCCATGATAGGGTGATTAAGAGGATTTTGGTGGCATTTTAATTACAAAAAAATGATAATCACCATAATAATTGAATATTCTGCTCGTCAGATAATGATATTCAAGTTATTCGAGAAAACATGAATGTTTGCAAGAATTTCTCTTTCTCTTTCTCGCTCTTTCTACGTCTCTTTTCTTCTTGCCGCTGCACTTCTGATCCACTAGATTATAGGACTGGAGTACATATATTCGACAAATCATTACTGCACTTTCATTCTCAGTCTAGTGAATGTTTGCGGAGAAGAGAGAGAGAGAGAGAGAGAGAGAGAGAGAGAGAGAGAGAGAGAGAGAGAGAGAGAGAGAGAGGCATGTTTTTGGAGAGCGTCGTCAGCCCTTAATGAATATTCAATGGCAGTGAGGCCTGTACTAATAGAGTGCTGTATGAGCCGAAGTTTGGAAGAATATAGTGGATAGTGGATAAATTGACAAACAACTCATCTATGAGATCATCAGAAAATACAATGATGTATAATACAAATGTATGAATAATGTCGATTTGAATTCTGAGCAGTTCGATATTCAGGAAGGCGCCTTATTTTTCGACAATCATGATGGTGAAATCAACTCACATTGGCAAGTCCTAGATGAGTGGAGACAGCTTCAGATATGTACATTATTTTACCATCAGGAGCGATAACAAATATGAAGCCATCAAGAGTCTGTAGGTAAAAGTAGAGAAAAGATAGAATCAGATTTGAGAAGGTAAATCAGGCACAGGACGTTACAGTTCATTAAGGTCTAATTGAGTAATGTCTTGATTTTGTTTTTTCTTCTCAACTAAGTTACCGATGACTACAAGAATCGCGCCTCAAAAGCTTATGATAGGTGCGGACAGTTAATTTTTTTCACGAAAAAGTGATCAACCTTTTTGACAAGGGGGGAATATAAGTGACCGAAATGGGAATTCTGATCGAATTGTAGCCTCGAAAGTCCGATGTCGCGCGGGGTTTCTCCCTCTTTCACTTTATAGTGTCCTTGTGGAACGTAAATCGTATTTAAGTGACCAAATTGTGCGCAATCACGATTGTTTTCTGTAGCATTTGACAATATACTTGATTGATACAAACAGGTATATATGATAGAGAAAGAAAGATAGAAAGAGAGAGAGAGAGAGAGAACTGGAAAACAATGGTTTTAACAACGTCATTGACGGAAGTTGGAATTGCAAATCAACACATTAGCCAACACTAACACTCACTTGCTGACTGACTCTCCTCCATATCAAAGTCACCCTTACATGAACCCATGAACAGAAAGAAAGAAAGAAGGAAAGAAAGATGGAGAGAGAGAGAGAGAGAGAGAGAGAGAGAGAGAGAGAGAGAGAGAGAGAGAATAACAGTAGCAAAAAAAACAAGAAAATTTTGTTATTGTTGTTGTTGTTTTCATTAATATTATTTTCACTATTATTTGCAATTGATCAATCATAAACAGATCATCTCACAAAATTCTTGGTCAAATATATTCTCTTCTAGCTTCCTTATCCATACCCCTCATGTCTGTTCTCACTTGCATTCAAGACATGGGAAAGTGATTTAGAAGGCTGTGATATTGGGCCAAGAGAGTAAGTCATGAATCGATGAGAGAAACGATACATGAAACTTTCTCTTTCCTCTCATGTTCATGGAAATTTACACCTGAGAAAGCAACAAAGGTCATAACTATGGATTGTGGAGGTCAAGTTGAGTCTTGACTTGTAGCTTCGGAAGGTGATGGATTTTTTTTCAACTCAAGATATTTTCATTCAGATCAAATTTCCAACAAGTTTATCAGAATATAAACGCACATATTTTTTCCATCCCCATTCATGACTTTCTAGACATACACAAACACACACATACCCATAAGCTCACAATTTTTCTACCTACAAATGACCTAGAATCAAATCAAAATGGTGAACAAAGTTTGGGAGACGTTGAAAATAACTTTCATCACATTTTATCGAAAAATTTGTTTTTCCGCTTTCATCGAATGAGACATTACTCTAGTTACAGCCTGTTAAGGAATTGGCAATATCAACTTCAATTAGTTAAGCATCCAATCAACCTTAATAGTCATTCATATTTACCCATAAAAGATGTTTTCCTAGTTCCACAATATTTGCTTTCAAAGTGTCTTCCGGAGGCGGTCTCGTGCCCCAGCCATCACCTAGACCTGTAGGATAGATAGGAACAGTATTAAAATCTTACATTAAGAATATGAAGAGAAAATTTGTGATGCAATATTAGATTCTGGTTTATCATCTAGCTTAAGAACAGCTAACAATTTGAATTGCTTCATTCGCTAAATGGCTAACTTGAATTATGCATACATTAAAAGCTAGTGACATACTACAAATTTTCAGCTTGATTTACTTTATGAGACTTTGAAGGCCGATTTATTGTACTCTCTCTCTCTCTCTTATTCGTGGCCTTTTGGTAGCCTCTTGAAAGATATTACCATGAGCGTATATACATGTATTTTCAGGGTTCAACATTAGTACAGGGAGAGAGAAATGGCTTCAGATTGAATCTATTTGCTAGGAGGATCTGAATTCTTATTCAGCATGATGAAAAGACTAGAGAAGAGGACAGAAGAGAGAGAGAGAGAGAGAGAGAGAGAGAGAGAGAGAGAGAGCAACAATGGCCTGAAACACCGAAAGCGCTGTAGAGTTTGTCCTGACATTTATCCTAACAAATACTCTGTTTACCTTGCAGCTTCCTTTAGCGAACAAAAATGCAATGAAGAAGGAGGAAGCCGTAAGTAAAGCGAATCTTTCTCTCTCTCTCTCTCTCTCTCTCTCTCTCTCTCTCTCTCTCTCTCTCTCTTCTTTTACTGACTTTCTGCTGATGCTTTTTATCTATCGATTGGATAGAGGAGTAGAGTTGCTCTTTCAAAAAAAAACTATTCTTGCTGTTATCTCAACATATATAAAGTATAGTAGTTTTTTTCTCGAGACTGAGCTGTTGAAAAGATTCACTCAACAAGAGGCTGAGGAAACTTTATTCCCATCAACACTACACCAATGTAATCCAAGCATAAGAGCGAAGAAGTCCAGTTTTAGACTTGGAAATTTTTTCAGCATAATTAATCTAGTAAAAATTTCTGGACCTCAGCTCTGAGTGTGTTACAATTATAAACACGAGGGTGATTAGCAAAATTCATTTCAACTATAGAGAATATCGCTCTAAAAAGAACTAGAATGTAAGATAAAAATAAACATGATATAACGTCTCTTGTGTAATGAAATTGAATGAAAAAGGGCTTAAAATGTATGGTGTAAAAAATATTCGCTCTGTTCTATTCTGTGCTATTTTGGAATCTGAAAAAAACCAACAAAAGCTCGCGGTAAGTTTCATTCTAATCGATCACCTTGAAGTGCCTCTCGAGTAGAATACAAGTGTATCAAAGAGAAACCATGTAAAAGATGAAATGGTGAAATAATGGGCATTCGAGTAAGCGGAAGAAGAGAAGCAGAAAGAGAAATCCAAACTTCCAAGATCGATCCATCGAAGATGAACTCCAAATAAAAAACGATGGGCAATCCAATCGACAGATCAGCTCTATTCAATGAATGAATCGTAATAAGATGAATGCTGCAAAAAGATGCATGAAGCCTTCAAAAATTATCTGAGCAACCCTGATCAACATTCCATGAATGATTTTGACCTCTTGTTGGCCATTGATATTATAAGTATCTTTTTTTTCTATCAACAAAGAGATCATTTGATTCAATTTCTTCTAATTGTTATTCGAGAAAGCAAACTTTGATACATGTAATGTTCATTCATTCAAATGCATCTCAAGTGATCGATCATAATGATCTTATGAAGCTGAGAATTTTAAATACCCTTCATACTTTTCACAATAATCCTTCAAATCGAATCGATTAAGACTCGCTCAATGGTTGATAAACAATAATGGCTAAAATGACTCGAAAAAAAGCATTTACCAACTCATCAGGGTCAGCGAAACAAATAATAATCATCAGCAACATTTGAAGAGGAAGACTTGAGAATACATAACACATCTTATATTGATGAGAATATCCTATACACACATGAGGCCTCTGTTCGTCCATTCTGAGGCGAGTTAATCTCTCTCTCTCTCTCTCTCTCTCTCTCTCTCTCTCTCTCTCTCTCTCTCTCTCTCTCTCTCTCTATCCATCTCTTTGAGATCCTCTCATAAGGAATATTCTCCTCCCTGATACTTATAGGATTTTTTCCATAGTTTGTATAAAGTAACTACAGAGTATTCAGTGGTGAACAGTTTACACTCAAGCTAAGCAGATTAGTACGATTTATTGAGAAAGAGAGAGAGAGAAAGAGAGAGAGAAAGAGAGAGAGAAAGAGAGAGAGAAAGAGAGAGAGAAAGAGAGAGAGA
>QZCP01000109.1:0-63300 GCA_003956705.1 Brevipalpus yothersi
GAGAGAGAGAGAGAGAGAGAGAGAGAGAGAGAGATGAATACTCATTTTAGCATTCAACTCACCTCCATCATTAACGGTCTGAACGTATTGAACACACATACAAGTTTCAATACACATAGTACAAGTACAGTGAAACGACGAGGACCAGTGAGAACTTGATGTTTATGATTGGTTTGGTATAGTGTATAGTGGAAAAAAAGTATAGCGAATAAGCGAAGAAGAAAATTTCATCTCTTCTCTTCCAACATCTTTCGAAAACATGATAATGTTTTGGTTACAACGAAAAACTTTCTAATCCATAGCTCGTGCATTCATTGAGAGCTACTTCAATCCTCCAAGTGTTTGTGTGTATGTTTCGTTTTTTTCCTTCCATTCACACACACATTGAGTCATGTTGTATCATGCATCACGACGGTCATCGTGATCATTGTCGTGATTATCATCATCAATGTTGCTCTTATTATTATTCATGCAAAATCGAAAAATTAACTCTTGTCACCTGAACGGATTATCCGGCAAATTGTGAACATATACCGTGAACATACGTGTTCGATTGGGTCTCTCTGATGTGAGCCTTATAACTTTCGAAAACTATTTTTTTTCCTCACCTCCACTGTTACACCAGTGTTTTGTGTTAATTATTATTAATTCAGTCGATGATTGATCGAAAGTGTCCATCGATCTCTCATCGTAGTGCCCGTTTGTGTGGCCGGCCATACAAATGGCCTCATTTGCTAATGTATTTTGTTGCATACTTGGGAATATATCTATCATGTAATCATTATTCTAGTGTTATTGTTGTTGCCAATCCACATTCAATTGACTCGGCCTTTCGGCCCTCTTCTTTTCAAACTTTTCCTCATCTTCTTCGCAATTCAACTCACGGTCTTCAATATAAAAAAGTTCCCGCCAGCTCAAGTAGTAGTAGTATAAGTTCAGAGCGGAATGAAAATCTTGAACATTATCCATTTTTCTCATTATCATCCTCCTCATCCTCCTCCTCCTCCTCCTCTCACCCATCGCAATTCTCTCCAACAACATCATCTCCTCTTCTATTATCATCACCACCATCATCTGCATCCTCATCACCATCCAATCCAAGTAAGGTGAAAGGCTACATTGCGGTAGCCTCATCAGCTCTACCCGAAACACACTATCAGAAAACTTTGCGTCTTCATTCATCGGCAGCATCAAATAGTGCTCGATCATTTGCCGATCCTTTTGTATTCACTAGTAGTAGGCGACCGATACTATATTCCACAGTATCATCAATACCATCATCACGATATGGCTATAAATTGGCAAATGATGAGCCATCCAAGCTTCTTATACAAGAATTAATTCGCCATGAATATGATCAGAGGGTTGCCGAACAACAGAGGGCCAAACTTAATTCATCTGCTTCATCACAGGCAGTCAATTTGTTCTCTTTATTGCCACCCAAAAAGAGTGACACTGACCACGCTGGTGGTGGTGTGGGTGGTGGAAGTGGAAGTGTAAGTGGTGTGGGTGGTGGAAGTGAATCAAGTCATAATCAATATCATTCAAGCCCAGAACATCATAGTCCAAGCTTGACCAATGGCCATAGTCGTCCATCGACAGCGGTCAATATTCTTGTGTTTAAGCCAGGAGGAGCTAAGATTAGCTCTTCTAATCCACCTTCATCTTCAGCATCCTCATCTTCATCATCCACTTCCAGCAAGACGGCACATCATCTAGAGAAGTCAAGCTCATCTTCTTCCAACAAGAAGGAAAGCTATGGACTTCCACCCAGAATACCCCCAAAACCACATGAACTCGATGGGCCTGCTTCATCATCATCCGCTGATCATCATTATCATCATAGACAGCCAAATAATTATCAAAAAGGTCACACAAATCATGATATCAATAGTAATCCTGTGAGTGGTGGACATTTTAATACTAATCGTGAAGGTGAAAATTTTGGTTCTAATTATATTACCAAATTACATGCGGAAGATAAATCACTTCCGGGCGCATCCAGTGGCCAAAGGCCAACGGTGGTTAATGGAACTCACATGATAATTACCAATGAAACCAATCCAGTTGCTATAAGGCCATCAATCAATAGCAATAATCCTAGTGACAACATTTATATAAACAGTAATAATAATAACAATATTAATGGTAATAATGTTAATAATGGTAGGCGAAATAGTGTTGATCATAATAATGTTGCCAATGAACAAGACCCTCTAGATTATACCTATGAACCAAATGATACCAATAATACGCTAGATGTTTTCGATATGGAAACAAGTATTACCGGTGAAGCATACCGATTGACTACCGAACGATTGGCCTACATATTAATTGGTAGCTGTTGTGCTTTATCAATATTGTGCCTTATCATAGTGGCCTTTTCAATACGATGTCGAGATATGTGTGATGAATATAAGGCATGGAAAAAAGCGGAAAAATTAGCCATGATCAATTATCGATACCATGGCCACGGGCCATTGGGAACGGGACGTTTTCGTGGTCCCAATGGACACCGTATTGCCAGTAATGGTGCGGACAGTAATTTTTTCAGTCATCGAGGTGCTGGCGGTGCTGGTGGTGAACAAGATTCCAATTTATCCTACTTACCGGTCAAAACAACTCGACCAATATTTGGTCCTAGTTGTTGCTGTTGTCCCAAACCGGGTACCAAAAATGGTACCGGTGCATGGGTTACACCGAATTCAAGTGAAACATGTCCACGTGGTTATTTTCATCCATGTCCACGAGGTAAATTACCATTTGGTGCTGCATCCAGTATACAAGCATTCCCGCGCAATACAGCGGCTGCAGCGGCAACTGCTAATTTTGGTAGTGATGAAGATGATTCTCTTAATGCCAATGTTGATGATTTCATTGGACCACGTGTGGTGGTGTCCAGTGGTGAAGGTGGCTCAAATGATGACCACCATTCACATGGTGTTGTTGCCCAGTGTACATGTGTTGAGCCACCGGCGGCCAATAATGGTGTCACCGGTGGTCCCGGTGCCATGCCAATATCAAATGGTTATCCTGATGGTGATATGATTCAAGATAGCCGTTATCCACCACCGCCATCAACACATCAACGTAAGCCCAATAGTCATCAACATCAACACCAGCGTCAACAGCAGCAACATTTGGTTAACTCTAATCAAGCCAATCAATCGGATAAGAGTAATAATCCTAGCTGGCTACAATCGTCCATAATTGTGGATGAATTGCATCGTAAACATTCCCAAATGATACGTGAACAAAATAATCAGCATAATAGTGGAAATAACAAAAATCAACGTCAACGTGATCCAGATGATCAGACATTCATTTTTTGGTCCGAAAATCAGGATAGATTAATTTAGTTTTTTAGGAATGAAAGAAAAAGGAGAGAGAGAGAGAGTGAGAGGAAAAATTTTCTAATTTTAATTACATCTTTGACCATAATAATTTTTTTCTCTCAAATAGATCTTGAATTTTCTCTCTTCATTCTATCTTTGATAATGACCACCAAGGAAAAAAATTTTGATCTGCCTCTATTTCTCACTATATTTGATGAGGAAAAAAAATGTTTTCGTCTTCTTCGAAGTGCCAGAGATCACACCCTTTAATCACAAAATTTTAATGTGTCTATAATTATTATATATTATAATAAATGTTCGATTACCAATACCAATTTTTACAATGATAAGATTGGCAGGAAAAAAGGCAAAATTTAACAGGATTAGCATCAATAATCACATGGCTCAACTGTTAGACTGAATAATTGTCTTTCTCTCTCTAGTCAATCACACTCACACAAACTGTCTTTTCTCTTCATCCTCTATTCTCATCACTGATTATCTTGAACTTTTTTTCTCATCTTCACCCATCTTATTCACAGATTGATTCTTCCTATCTCTCTCATCTCATTGCTCAATGCTCATTCTAATTGTTTGAGTTGAGAGAAAGTTTGAGTAAAACGAATTTTCTTTCTCTCTCTACTCTCATCTCATTTCTCTGTCATCGTTGGCTTACTGTCAATTTGGTGAACTTTTTTTTTGCTTCCCAATAGATATATACATGCACACATATATCCTTTCCTCTTCCGTAACTTTCTCTACACATGCAATACTGTTTTACCGTTATAGCCACCAAGATCACCGTTACTCACACCGTTAATTGCAGTAATTAACTGGTAAGCAAGGCTAAGGCCAAATCTAGAAGGGGTATCGATGTGTGTGTATTTCACGCGTTTCACTTGGGTCTATCACTTCCCGATGTTTTTTGATGTTACCCTCTTTCTCAATCTCAAATGTTCCAGAATGTTGAAGGTGTTCCTCAATTCCTATTCCTGATTCTCATCTTCTCAGATGATCAACCATAAGCACATGCACACACACTCGTACGATAGTATTACTCTTTGAGTAAAAGTTTTGGAATGATTCCGACTAGACTGAGTGGTCAATAATCTGCTCCAATTTAATTAGAGTGAATTGGGAGGGAGAGAGAAAGGAATAGATATTCTTTGTCTATCTTTCTCTCTTTTTTCTCACTATCATGATTTACTATTGATTAGCTGATTCAAGTCCATGTTAAGAACAAAACTTCAACACCAATACTCACTTTGACCAACTTATTTTCAAGTTTGGCTTCCAAAATTTGACTTTTGTGTCTAACTCTTTTTTTATCATTTTCTCTCTCTCTTTCTTTTTACACTTTCTGAAACAATTCCAACCTTCATTCGTTGTGGTGTTCACTCTTACTTTGACATTGCTATTGGCCTTGTTTAACTGTTACTGTCACTGGTTTCCCTTTTGGGGTGATACTTCAACTACTACTATTGCTACTGTTTGGCGCCTGAATGTGTGTCCTCTCATCTTCTGCTTGGTTGGACACACGAAAAAAACACACACATTTTGATATACATCTTCTGTATCAACAGGCTGTAAGAAGTAAACTTGATGCTGAAAAATTGTTCGAAGATTGTTCCGACATTGCTAGGCAAGAGGTAAGTTCCGTTGTCATGAAAAAGGGAGAGATGGAGCATTATGACTCATTCTGAATGATAATTGATTCATTCATTGATTTGAACTTTTCTTTTATTTTCAGATCAAGCGTTTCCATAATGAAAGAAAAAATGCTCTAGAAATGGCTATCAAAAAGTATCGTGAAGCTCAACTGCTGGTCAATCGAGATATACTCCAATTGCTACTCATTTCCTATGAGAACATACGCCAATATCAGTTCTAATCCAAAATTTTGCTCTTTTTGCTCTCTTTCTATCACTATATTATCAACGTTTTCCTTGGAGGTCTATCTGTTGTTGTGAGAACGGAAGTCTTCTTTCTTTTTCGAAAATTTTCATGCCCGAATTTCGTATAGAAACCATACAGGCATGCAAATATATATATCTATTCGAACCCAAAGGGTTTCCAGAATTGCTCCTATTGCTTGTAATGTTGAAATATATATATATATTTTTGCCCAAATTTTATTCACGGTACTGTTTCAAAACCTTGTGTGGCGCATAGCGTGAAGATAGTGAGAGAGAGAAGGAGTAAATATGATCCAACCTTTTTCTTTTATTTTCTATTTCAAGTTTGAATCTGGACAATTTGATGCATTCTGACTTTTACATGTATATATATACTGTTTTCAAGGTACAAATAGTTTTGACATAGTGACTGAAAGTGTTAAAGTGAGGATCGTCAAGAGAGAGATTCTGAACAGTAGTTTAGCTCGAAAAGAGAGGATCTTTATTTTTTCTCTCTCTCTTCACTTCAATCTTCACTTGATATCGAATCGAGCAAAACAAAGGCATTATAAGGTGAATGCGAGAAGAATAAAGATGAATTTGAAGGGGTTTTTTATGCTACTGTTACACTGAAAACTCAATGATTTCAGGTCATCCAGGTTGCATGCAAGCCCCTTATATATATATACCAAGAAGCTATCATTGCCGCTTAAATTTTTACCTCTCTCTTCATCTCTACTTCGTTTGTCTTAGGGCTTCTCGATGCTTTGATGCATTTAGAGTGAGCTTCAATCCAAATCAGCAAGTTTGTAAGCTTGATGAATAGAAGTAAACAGCAAAAGACACAAACCATATACCGTAACATTGGCCCTCCTCACCTGTAAGCCCTTCATCGTTACATCTCTTGTCCCGTTACAAATCATCATCTTCGTACTTTTTCCATCTTCTTCTTCTTCTTCTTCTTTCGTATTCTTCTTCTCTCCTTCTATTCCTTCTATTCCATCATCCAAACGACGCCTTCACCTTCGCCTTCTTGCTTGAGTCCACTTTTTTCAATCCCTTCTTCTTCTTCTTTCTTGTTCAACTCTAATTTGGTTTCAAATTTGATTAACGGATTTGCTTCCGCTTTTGTATCTAACTCTCTTTCTTTCCAGTAGCCGAAAAGAATGCATCAATGAATGGAAAAAGTTGGAAAAAAGACGAAAAAGAAGAAGAAGAAGAGTAAAAAGCCGACTCTTTAATGGTGATTTCTAATAAATATTGTTGACTGTAACACCGTTAAATTGTGCCTCATTTTATGAGTTTGTTTCACGGACTCATCAAATCGATCACTTTACCGGAACTTTCTCAACCTTCGCTCCTTCTCTTCCGAATTTTTTCTTTTATCTCTCTCTTATCTCATGAGAGAGTAAAAGTTCCGCTTACTTCAATTTTATCGAGACTAAGAATTGTGATAATTTTTTTTGTTTCATTCACAATTGTGGATACAAACTTTTCTATTCCTTGATTCATTTGATCCTACTGTCCTAAAAGGTAATGAGATGGAGAAAAAAATGACAAGTGTCTACTGCAACGGATATTCAATATAAAACAGTTAGAAGGAGAGAGAGATCTGATTTCAATTAATTCAATGCTCAAAAGGAAATCAATTTCCACAATCTTTGCATGTCGTCTCATGATCACAATGATTCACTTTAGTGACACACACACATTTTTGTGAGGTTGTTCCAGAATTTTTCACCTTCAACATTTATCACCCTAATATCTCATGTTGATCTTGTGGACGGTATGTTATGAGGTTGCATGATGTATTCGATTTCGGTCATGAGTGTATCGACTTAATGATTCGAGAAGTGAATAAGCATCGATAAACAAGCCTGATACTGTAGACAGAAGGGAACATCTTTCACTCACACACACACACACAATCAGGCGATCTCGAATTCATCTTATCTGATTCTTGATCACCCTCTCATGAACAATATCCTATTACATCATCCTGGCTTCATGTTTCATTGACAATGCATTGTCCCTCAAATTGCGCTTTCACTTAAATTGATCGAACACATATATATATCTGAACTATCTCTACCTATCTTTCTACTTTGCACGTTCGATTGGATTGATCTGAAATTTTTCTCAACACTTACAACCTCCAGTAAAGATTTTGCTTCTCAGCTCTTCATCGAGTTCCTCTTCCGAGCTAAAATTTAAAACTTTCTCTCTTCCTTAATTGGTGTACCTCCTTGATACCTGGATAATGTTCAATTTTTTCGAAACGATATTTTTTTCGTACAGGAATGTACTAAAACTCAAATATTGTCTCTTGAAACTAAGACTCATCAGAATATTGCACTTTTTCCGACATTCTAGGCAGACTGTGTCGTGGGAGAATTTCGATAAAATTACATGTTTTCATCGAACTTTACAGACTAGGATAAGTATTGATACAGAATATTTCAATCCATCGATTTTCCTCCTATCTGTGCTTGTATATTTTCTAAAGAATCACAAACAAAACCTTTGATGTAAATCTGTCTCCTGATGGACAAAGGGAAATGATATCATGTTCATATTTCACCAATTCAAACCTCTCACAATCGATCGATAGACTAATTGTACTCTTGTACCATACCGTAGATGGATAAATTGTTCTGTACCATAGTGAACTGATCTTCTAGGACAATTTTGAGTTTCGATTTTCATAGGCTAGGATTGATGGACATGTACTTCATGATGAAACTTTTTTGTTTGCTTTCCGAGCTTTGTGAACAGCAAATGAAAATGTGATCTATTTTTTAGATGTTGATTCACTAACGATTCTTGGACTGACAAATTCATTTCTTCTGGCCAATATCAATCGTAAATTGAATATTCCCCTATTTCTTCAATCTCTGAACTCATTTGATTATATTTTCGAATTTTATATTTGTTTGTCTCTTGATTTTTTCCAATAAACTCCTCCTGAACATTTATGATTATTTTTTCTACATCTGAGATGATTGGCGAAATTTTATTACTATTTCTTCTCGTTGAACACTCAAATCCCTTGAAAATTGGTATGTATTCCCAATAATTTCAGTAGTTTTTGAATTCCTAGAGTAGGAAATCGATTAATCTCTCTAATTTTATGTCATTAAATAGGTGTTAATTTGCCTCATAAGAAAAATTATCTGTTCGCTGGAGCAATCGATGATGCTCTTAATTCAACTTATAAAAATTCTGAATATGAATTATTCTATCTCTCTGATACACTTAATCAAACTTGTGTTGACTTGATTCTGGACATTGGACATGTGACGAATCAATCGAATGAATATAATCAAGGAGTTGCCAGAGTTTCAATTCTCGATCAGTATAGTGACTTAATCGCCCAGAATTCAAATAATATGATTGTTTTCAGATCACCAAGTGCTTCACTTTTGAGGCTAATTCCGATGCTCATAAGCCATCATGAGCTTCGTAAGGTTTTAATTTTTTATGACACCTCAATAAGTGAGTATAATCTTACATTTTTCCGAAACCAATCCATTACTAATTTGATTATTTTCTTCAAAGATTTGGAAAACTCATCTCTCAATGAGCTGTTTGACTCAAACAACACTTACTTTGGCTCGATGTTCATGAATTTCAACAAATCAGATGAATTAGCCAAATATCTGAGAAAACAAAAGCGTGCCACAGATATGAGCTATTTTGTCGTTGGTAAAGCAAGGAGTATCAATCTTCTATTGGATCTGGTAATTATCTATTTTTTATTCCATGTAATTAAAAAAATTTTTGCGCCTGTATCTTCCCGCCTGCAACTTGCATCTTCATTGCTTAGGTTCAGCAAAACGAATTATTCCGAGCTTATGCAAAATGGTTTGTATTGACCAAGGTGAGTTGGAATTAATCTGAATCACTTGATCTCGTCTAATTTGAATCCCCTTTATAAAAATACATGTATCATAGTATGAGAACAATCTTAAATATTTCATTTTTGATCTTATTTTCTATCTATTTTTCCAACAATTTTTAGTCTACAAATAGGATCAAATGTTCAAGTTGCTCTCACAGTACGATCACCTTAATAAGACCGATCATATCGAATTTGCATGAGTATGAAAATCCACCACAAAATGGTCCATCAAAATGTTCAGAGGATTATTATGATTACCATTTCTACTATGATTTGACTAGACTAGCTTTACAAGCTGCTGGCAGCTTCAATCTTCACAATAAATCTTGTGAAAAATCGGTTCAAAAGTTTTATCATTCAAATTTGTTTGTGGAAAATTTTCTCAACCAAAGTGAAGCCTATTTCGGTCGATTTGGTGGATATCATGTTGAACCAAGGATGGCGTTGAATGATGATCAACGTTTCATGGCAAGCTATCAAGAAGTGAATTATGAAGTTATTGAACTTCGAAAAACTTTCAAAAAATCAGAAAAGAGTAAAAAGATGCTCATTCAATATGGAGAACCTTCACCGCAAATCATCAAGACATCTTTGCTTCAAAGTGATGACGAAGGAGATAAAATTAATGTGGTAACATTGATAGTAAGTTCAGAGGAACTTTTATTTTTATTTCGTTCACTTGGAAATCCTTCAATCACATTTCATGACAAGTTCTAATGATCTAAACTTTTTCCCATCATCATCCACATTTCTTCTCAACAGCAACCTCCGTTCGTGATGAAGCGAACCAGCAATGGAAGCTCTGATGTTGAATATTATGGCTTTTTGGTAGACATTTTCGATGAAATTCGAAAAGAGTTGGGCACAGAATTTCCCGAATATGAGATTGTTGAAGATGAATCGGGTTTATATGGTATCAGTAATGATGCCATGTCAAAAGGGGTTAAGGAAGAAATCACTTGGACAGGAATTGCAGCATCTTTTGAGGAAGAAGATGTAATTATATTCGTCATATGTACTGAAAATTCGATTCTATCTGATCATGATAATTCTGTTTCTCCTCTGTCTAGGGTGGCAATTATTTTGGTCTTGTGGCTATGACCATTGCTGGCTCTCGAGATTTAATTATGGATTTCTCGGAGCCAATATTTGATTATGTTGGCATTATAGCATTGATGAGGAAACCAGATTTTCAGGATCACTTTTTCGTGTATGCAACAGTTTTGGAACGGAATGTTTGGCTCTGTATTTTGGGTGCATATCTATTGACCAGTGTGGTGATCGCAGTTTTCGATTACTACAGTCCATACAGTATGAGATATGTGAAAGATAAAATTGAAGATGATGAAAATGAAGGTGATGATAGAGTGTTCACATTGAAAGAATCACTTTGGTTTTGCTTCACATCTCTCACCCCACAAGGAGGTGGTGAAGGGCCGAGAGCTCTGTCCGGTCGACTGGTGACCGCAACTTGGTGGCTATTCGGATTCATTGTCGTGGCCTCATATACAGCCAATTTAGCTGCTTTTCTAACAGTGTCCAGATTGGATCGAAATATTCAATCTTTCGATGATCTGACCATCCAGTATAAAGTTCGATACAGTCCTGTGGAAGGAACGGCAACAGCTCGACATTTTGAAATGCTAGCAATGAATGAAGAACGATTTTATGAGTAAGTAGGGATGATGGGAGTAATATTCATTGATTACTATCGTAAACGTATCTATGAAAAGTGTAAAGTGATCGTATAAGTATATGGATGGAAGTTCTTGAATATTGTTCTCGAAGTTCTGAATTTGGAGTCATGAAAATTGCAGAAACAAACATCTTTTTTCTTGGTATTTTTTCATTTCAGGGTATGGAAAGATTTATCATTGAACGATTCGATGACTGATGAGGAAAGAGCTCGATTAGCAGTTTGGGAATATCCGGTCGGCGATAGATTCACCAAAATTTGGGCCCAAATGAATGAGATCGAAAAGCCAACTAGTTTTGAGGGTGCAATTCGTAAGATTCGAGATTCACCAAGTCCAAGGGAAGGTTTTGGTCTGGTTGGTGAAGCTCCATCATTACAATGGATCCAAATGTTCAGCTGTGATATGATTGTGGTTGGACCAGAATTTGCATTTCGACCGGTTGCTTTTCCTATAAAGAAAGGTGATCCGTTGGGTTTGAAGAAGAAGATTGATCCAATTTTGAAAAAAATGAAAGAAGATGGCCGATTGGATGCATTTCGATTGAAATATTGGGATCGAAGTTTGATGACCAGAAAGTGTCGAGATTATCGTAAACTTTCTGATGGTATTACACTTCGCAATTCAGGTGGTCTATTCATTATCATAGGTGTATGCCTATTTTCTACCTTGTTGGCGTTATCATTGGAAAATATGATTGTTTCATATTTTATGCAGTTTGAGGTGGAAAGAAATGAGCTCAAATCACAAGGTGCTAATAAGAAGAAAAATATATTCCGCCGAACATGGAACAAGTACATAAGTTGGTTGAAATCTTGAATATTTTATCGATAATTATAGATCTTGAGACCCTTATTCATCCATCAAAAAATTTGGATATTCTTTTCGTGGAAATATTTTGCTAAGCAGCAATTATTAATTTAAATGAGAATTTAGTATATTATTCACCTTATTATTTTTGACCAAGATGCTGAATCTCTTAATTGATCAAGTAATGATTTTATTAATTTTATTTAATATTTTATATATCTATTTTATCATATTCTCTCTCAAAGTCTATGAAACAAAATCATTGAATCCAGGTTGAATAAAGCTATACATGTGTCATGTATGTAATCTTGCTTGGAAGTTTTTCACCTGAAATGGTAATTGAAAAACGCCGGTAGAAGAATTTTTCTACGTAATTCTCGATCCTAGATCTAAATGTTTTGACAGTCATTCAGATCAAATTAATCTGCCAATCTCCTTTACCATGAACATTCTTTTTTCGAAATCCTGAAATATTTAAACATCTGCTCAAATCCGTTCCACATACCATGGAAATGAATGACTCTATGCTAAGGTTACCTAGAAGTATGTGTGAAATGCAGACAATTCGACCGGTCGATGGTATTGTTCATCATGTACCATCGATACACTTCCCCACAGCCATAATATGATCATTAACATTAATAGTAGTAGGCTGTCAACAGTTTGACTACAGATAGAGTCTCTGGTCGATGGTCCAGTATAAGTGATTTCATAGAGTTGAAATTTTTATTTTCTCCTTCCATACTACCCAGAACATTCATGATGATTCGGTTGTCTGATGATAATAGAGAGAGAGAGAGAGAGAGAGAGAGAGAGAGAGAGAGAGAGAGAGAGAAAGGGGTATATTTATACTCACCATACTGAAGCGTGAAAAATGAATTTTATCGAACTGTTTGCTAGTGCTACTGCTATTCATTAGTCCCATGTTCAGACTGTAGCGCTTATTCCCTTCCTTTTCGTGACCCAGAATAAAGAGAGACGGAAAGAAAAAGAACAGAAGCAAAATAACAATAATGTAAAATGTGATAATGAAAATTGAAAACTGTGTTACAAGAAATTTGAGATTGCCAAAAATTTGATGCCAACGGTAAAGCATGATTTTTTTCGAAAGAGCGAGAGAGAGAGAGAGAGAAAGAGAGAGTGAAAGAGAGACCATCGACATAGATAATTAATCTTTTCCTTCTCTTCTCCTTCCCTGATCAAGTGACAATCGTTCTGTTGAAAATTTTTTTTTGGCTTGCCTTGGCCAAAAAGTTTTTCCCAAATACATGTACTTGCGTCATGCTACCAGTGGCTTGACGTGTGTATACTGTGTGTGGTAGTGACGATGTTGTATCGTTTCGGTTTTATCATTCAGAATACTTCGTCACACTAATGCATTTACATTAGTTTGATGGATGAGACAGAAAAAATCGGCCAGACAAACATAGTACAACCAGAATTACTAAATTTACCCTCCACAGCTTTTTACCACCCACCGATAACCGGTGAAAAAGCATGGATCCTCGAAGTTCACAAGAGAATGAGTGAGTGAGTGAGTGAGAAAGAAAGAGAGAGAGAGAGAGAGAGAGAGAGAGAGAGAGAGAGAGAGAGAGAGATCATATCCACTTTCATGCTTTCTCATGGCCATGGTAAGGGAGAGAGTCAATCGGATTTTATCCTCATCTTTTCCTTTCTCTCTCTCTCGCAAATGTCAACATTCTTTCTTGTATCATTTGGGACTGCGCTGAACTCTCCAAGTGAACACACACACACAATTCCCCTTCGATTTGCTTCATATCGCTTTGATCATGGTTAATTGTGAGAGTCGATGATTTTGGTAAAATAATTCATGATTATTCAGGTGAGTTATTCTGATGGGAATGATAAATAAAATTATGGTTATCATCATGATCATCCATTCACGGTAGATCGATTTTGATATGTATCATTTTTTGTCTTGCTCTTGTTGAGTGAAACATAATTTCAATTCGATCTATCTATCTATACCATCGAATTTGTGTGTGTTCGAATTTTTTGTTTGATAAATCCTATTCAGGAGAGTAAATTGATTTGTTTCATCATATCTCACTAATTGCCGGATTTTTATTATCAAAGAATAATCCGGAGGAGGCAAGATAAAATGTATGGAGCTTGAAGAGAGTGAAAGAGAACCAAAATTCATCCAACACATCAAATTCTAAATAATTATTGGTGAACCATAAAGTAAATCATGATGACAGTGATGAATGTGTCTAAATTCTTATTGTGTATTGATGATTCTTACACATTTGAATGTTAATCATTATCTTGATGATCTCACTGATTCTCTCCTCTTTTCTCTCTTCCTCTGGAATTTCCCAGATCATCTAGCCATTTGAAACACATTCCAAACCTGACCAATATACGCTATCGAGTCAATCTGATCAAGCTTATATCTCATTATCAACAATTCCAACAAACTGTAAATCAACTAGACAAAAAAATTTTTGTCTTTTTTATGTGTCTATGTGTGTCCAACAATTTGAGTGAATAATTTTCATATTCTGTGGTCCTATTGATCAAAAATTGATCTCCAACAAATTTCGATTGTTCAGAGTTATATGATAAATGGTTATGACCACTGGAGCCATGTCTTGTGCCAATGAGCAGTGCTCTGCTTCGAACAACAACAACAATAATAATAATAATAATAGTAAAAGTGATTTGTCCAATGAACTTAAGAATTTAAAATTCAACGATAATTCAGGAACTCCACCGGTGATCATATGTGAATTAAGTGATGAAGATGAAACGAAAAATTCGAATAACAGTAAAGAAAATCCACCTGAAAAATCTGCATCAAGTTCATCATTATCTGTGCCAGCTGTAGAGATCAACGAGAAAAGACCTCCATTGCCCAGAGGATTATCATCAATATCTTGAGAGAAAAACGATCATAATAACAACAATAATATACAACTGCTACTGCTGCTGCTAATAACAATAATAATAATAATAATTACAACATTATCATCTCATCGAAGCATATATATTCTGTTTCTCTCTATCTTCTATCTTCTTCCTGATTCGAATTTATGGAGCTGTTTGCAAAGCAATATCTTCTTTTATTATTATTTTCCTGTGAGGGGAATCGGAAATGGAAATCCACTGCAAATCTCCAAGAATGTATTGGAATTTTGGATAAAAAGTGTTGGAATATGCTAAAAGATGAGGATTTATCGGAAAAAAAATGTTAGTCTATTGTAAGAATATTCATGTTGAAAGGTTGTGTAGTGATATCGAAGATACACTGTTTTGAGAAGCTGAAGTTTGTGTTCAGCCTCTCTATGTAAAGGGTTTTATGAATACCATTATCTGTTGAAAGAGCTCAAGTGATCAGCAATAACATACATACATGTTACAATAATCTGTTAAGTTGCAAGTTATATGTACTTGTGTGTATTTATCACAAGTTTGTGAATAATAATGAAAAGAGAAAAAAAATAAGGGAACCTCATATATACTGAAATCCATTTCATATCGTTTTATAATTCAAATTTAAGTGACCATGACCGATGTTTTGTTCTTAACTTGTCAGTGTCAGAAAAACAATTAATGAATAAAAATAAACTGAATACTTATGAAAAGTGTCTCTCATTTTCTCTAATGAAAAAACTGTACTCTGTTCGATGTGAATGTTTGAAACATAAAGTGATTTCTAGCACAATTTCGAATCACTATGAAGCGATAATAAATTGATCAGAATCACAAGAATATTTAATAGGGCATAAAATCTTGGAAATGTTCATGATTCAAATAGAAAAATCGGTTATAGTCAATCTAAAAAGTTCTACTGAACTCGACCGATCAGATGAGCCTCTTTAGTGTTCATTGTGAAGAAATTGAAATTTATCAGTTCAAAGTGGGACAATCGAACGGAATCTTGCGTAAATTCATTTCAAAATTCGAATATTTTCATTCTATTTTCATTTCATCATCTCCAATATTATTTTACTTCTTGTTTTTTTCATCTCTCAATGAATACATACACACACACTAGGGAATATGTGTTTCCCCTACCTCTGTTCGTATGTACATGTATGTGTGTGTTTGAGATGAAAATAAAATCAGCAAACAAAGAACAAAATTTTGAAATATTTTTATCATCACTAATGTGGCATACTAATGTTGAGTGGCGATAGAGTGGTATTTAAATGAGAGAGTGGCTCAAGTATCTCGATAGAAAGTGAAAGACAATACATACACCGAGTTGTGGCAATAAGGAGAACCCAATGAACAGGAAACGATATTCGATAGTTAACCACGAGAGAAGCTTGAGGAACGATCGATCGAAAGAACCTTGGACTAGATCGAACGAATTCTAAGGACTCAAAAAGTGAGATAGAGAGAGTTTCTATGGGCAACGATGAATGAATCAAAGAAAACGAACATAATAATATGAGAATAAAAACATATTCATCACTTCCAATAAGAAGAGAGGAATACAAGAGGTGACAGACATGATAATTGTACTGATGATAAGATGTATCGATGAAAATATATTCTTTTAATCTTCTGTCCAATTATAATTTAAAGCCAATTTTGTGTCACCAATATATACACACAGAATACTGTATTATACCGGTCATAAGGTTCATAGAACAATATAAATATAAATATCGCCTGTCTGTTGCTCTATTTTTTCAACCATCAAGACAAAGTTGATTTTTTCGATACCATAGTTCAGTTCCGTGAACTGTGATCTATTGCGAAACAAATTCGTTTGCCTCTCTATGATGTGTCCAATTTGTTCATGTTACAATCAATTTTTTGAATATTTTATTCAAGTTTATCAGTGAGTAAAGTTGAAATCTGAATAAAAGCGTTAATTAGTTTAGTTAGTTTCAAATGTTTGTTTTAATTTGATTATCATTGAAAATTTCTCTCTTCCCCAAAACAGATTGATACTATTTTGTGATCATACAGGCAAAACAAATGCATTGTGAATCAGTTAAAGTAGCGGTCAGATGTCGGCCGTTAAATAAGAAGGAAAAAGATTTAAAAAGCAAGGTATTTATAAAACTTTTATTTGAAATTTGAAAATTTTTCTAATTTACGATCAATTTTCTTTTGCTCGCCAATAAATAATATCATCTCAAAGTCAATTATCGAAATTGACTCAAGCCTTGGTCAATGTAGCATCTACAATCCTCATGAACCTGACTCACCACCGAAACCATTTACGTTTGATGGGGCCTATGACGTTGATTCAACAACTGAACAGCTTTATAATGAGATCGTTTTTCCAATTGTTGAGGCAAGTATTTGAAATTGTGTGTGCCCACATGTGTGCAATCGGTATGGCAAATGATGTGAAAATTTTTACCTCTCTTCTTCTTTTTTTCTTCAAATCATCATGATCATGATCATTACATCCAGAGCGTCACAGAGGGTTATAATGGCACAGTTTTTGCATATGGCCAAACGGGTTGCGGTAAATCATTTACAATGCAAGGAGTTACCAGTCCAAGTACACAGAAAGGAATTATTCCCAGGTACTACATATACCCATTATCTGTTGGAAAATCTGGCAGTTCATTCCAATTTTTGCATGATACAGTAGTAGGAATGGAAAGCTGTGAGGAATGTGTGTGAAGTTTAATTGAAACTATGTTATTGCTTCCTTTATCAGGGCATTTGAGCACATATTTGAAGCAATAGCATCCACTGCTGATACAAAATTTTTGGTCCATGCATCCTATCTTGAAATATATAATGAAGAGATTCGTGATCTTCTCGGGGATGATCCGAAAAGAAAATTAGAGCTCAAAGAATCTCCTGAGAAAGGTGTATTCGTCGGTGGCCTATCATACCATCCAGTTCACGATGTGAAGCAATGTGAACGTCTGATGGAATATGGATGGAAGAATCGTTCGGTTGGAGCAACGTTGATGAATACCGATTCTTCACGTAGTCATGCTGTATTTTCTGTTCACTTGGAACGCATGGAAACGGGATTATCGTCAAAATCGGACACAACAATTCGAAAAGGTCGACTTAATCTGGTGGATCTTGCTGGTAGTGAACGTCAAGCCAAAACTGGTGCCACTGGAGATCGATTGAAAGAAGCAACCAAAATTAATCTCTCACTATCTGCTCTTGGCAATGTGATATCAGCACTTGTTGATGGCAAGTGTAAACATATTCCTTATCGAGATTCAAAATTAACTCGATTGCTGCAAGATTCATTGGGAGGTAACACTAAAACACTGATGATCGCTTGCTTGTCTCCGGCCAATTACAATTATGATGAAACATTGAGTACACTGAGATACGCTAATCGTGCCAAGAATATTCAGAATAAGCCGAAAATTAATGAAGATCCGAAAGATGCTCTGTTAAGAGAATACCAACAAGAAATTCAACGACTCAAAAGTTTATTGTCAAGTCCAAATCAGAAGAGTAAGTTACAACTATCTGAAACGAACAAGATATGACTTAAATCTTATTGAATTCTTTTTCTCTCGAAAATTTTCAACAGAATCTGAATTGGAAACCGACAAAGATCTGGTGGAGCGAATGAAGCAAGAATATGATGCTAAAATGCAAGATTTAATAGCGAAACACAGAGAGGAACAAGAACGAAATGCTCAATTGGAAAGTGATATGAATCGATTGAAGCAATCCTTCCAACAGAAAAATATCAAAGAAGAACAAGAGATGGTTAAAGATTTGAATAATAATGATCAAACAATAGACATAGGATCATTGGAGACCAATCAAGATGGAAATGCAAACAATATCACTCAAATAGGTGTTGAAACTATCGAAAGAATTCAGGCACTACAAGAGCAAATGGTTGGAGGTGAGAAAGTTAATGATCCTGAGTTGAGAGAAAAAAGAAGTCGACGAAAAAGGATTGCCGAAAGACGTTTAAATGCAATTACAGAGGCATTGAAAAAAGTTGACGATGATGATCAATTATTGTTGAAAGCTTATGGTGATATTACCGAAGAATTGAGGGCGAGAACATTGTTACTCAAAAAAGCGAAACGTAAAATATCAACCCTAGAAGGTGAAGTGAAAGATATTCAGAGTGAATTTGAGTCTGAGAGAGGAGATTATCTGGAAACTATTCGACGACAAGACCAACAGATTAAATTGTTGTCCCAGATTATCGATCGGATTCAATCATGTGTCCGTAAAGATTGCAATTATGCCAATATTGATCGAATCAAAAGTGAAAGTGTTTGGGATGAAGATATGCAAAAGTGGCGTTTACCAGACTTAACGGTATCACGAACAACTCTACCTCCACCACCAGGATCATTGACCATCAGTAGTATGATTCAACCAGGAGGACGTGAATCAACACGATCATCATCACCTCAACTAGATCGTACGGCCAGTAGTTATGGTGATAAAAGCTTTCGTTTCAATGAGCCTAGCGAACGAGATGGATCAGAATTTAAATTGTTTCGCAAACTAGAAGATTCATCCGATCAGAGTATAGCTGCTAATTATTTCAAGCCTAAGCGTCGAGATGAGTTATTGAATCATTTTCGTAAAATTACTCATCGTAAGTGAATGATGATGTACAATATTGTTTGTGTATATATATTATTGAATAATTATTTTAAATGCTGATATCTTCTACTTTGAATCCAGTTAATGAGTGTCTGAATGGCATGAATTCGAATAACTTGTTGCGGAAAAGCGGTGAAGATAATTCTGCTAACGATAACCCAGTTGATAATATAATGAGAAGATCGAAAATTCCTCCCGTTGAACAGCATAGCTTTGATGATGCTGATGAACCCAAGAAACAAGGACTACTAAGACAATTCAGCAAATCTTTACCCTCAACTCGAAATGGTAAAGATATAGACTTTGCCAATGGAGGTGCAACTCTGAGTGCTGGAGAAATACCGAGGAAGCCATTTAGATTAAAGTCAATCAAAGTAGAAAGATGAGTTATGAGAAAACGTTCGATGGAAAAGATAAGTTACTTCGATTATGCCAAGAAATCATTTTCATTGATAAAATTTTTAGTGACGCTGATAATTGGAATCTCTACTAATTACGTCGGTAATCTATTACCTTGATATTCTCATTCTATCAGTTGAGTTTCACACATTGAATAGCAGATATAGAATGAACGATTTTCATCATTCATATCATTCCTGTTATTCACTGTTAATGAATTAAGGGCCAGTCTTTATTGACTCAGAGAACTTGATTTTTACAAATTTCCTGAAAAGTGGACAGAACACACACTTTTTTATACAGACCAATCATTACCAAGCCTATACAATAAATGAGATCGATCATCCATATATAGATGGGACCTCCGAAGAGAGGAAAGCGAGCAAATTCAATTTCAGTTGATTCAGAATTCTCAAAATCCTTCATATCGCCGCTTATCCTGAAATAACCTTTGTGCATGGCCAGTAGAATAGGAAGAGCAAATGCTGGCAAAAAATAGAAAAAGGTTGGACGAGAATGATTGAATACAATCATTATATAAAGAGATAGTGCAAGTCCCACAAAGTAAGTGACAAGGCCTATGCAGAAGTAAATGTATTTTTGCTTTTTGAGACTGAAATGATAGAAGAAAATTTCGTTAAATTGATCATTCAATGAGGAAAACATGAATACTTACCTTACATTGGTATTAGATTGGCCAACAAAATAATCTTCACGTAGAAAATAAGCTAAGATAAGACCAGGAACTAATATGTGATCAAGATCCAGCATAGCATACTGCTTTCCATTAAAGCCATTTCCGAAGAGATCTTGAGGTACAAGCAGGTCTGTTAAGGGACTATAAGTTTGGGATACCTTGGTGTAAGCAACGATATCTCGATGAGCATCTACAAAATAGTAGCAGAGGCTGAACACACATGTTAATCCCACCAATACTCTTAATCCAATGATCGAGTAAGACTCGATGAAGCCATAAGCAAAAGCCACGGTGAGAACATTGTTTGGTATCCAATGCTAGTAGTAAGTGAAGAAATCAATGTCAGCTTGAGAAGATGTTGAAAAGAGGAATTAGACAGAAAGAAAATTTGTTTTAATCACCTTTTCATACAAATACCAGAAACCAATCGATGAGGAGATGATTATGGATATAAATTCGGAAATTTGATGCTGGCAGCCAGAAACAGTTTCTGATTGTAAATTTTGTTGCTTGTCTTGAGTGATTGGTAATTCATCCTATGTTTTTTTGTTCCACACACGGTAGATGATGCGGTTAACTAGTCGATTGAGTAAAATTGCATCAATACAGATAATATGGATATCCACCAGAGGAAGCGGGTATTCTTGAGAGAAAATCTGTACATGAAGAACAACGTTCTCTGGTATTGCAAGCTGGCTACCAATAGATATCAGTACTTACTTGAGAAGAGTATATTACCTTATACACAATATACAAGCCAATCTGATAGTGAATAAAAACTAGATATATATACGGACAATACAAAGCAAGCTTGAAAAATATGGGCAATTGACCAGGTTTCTGATGAGAATAGAAAAAGTGAATCATTAGAGAGACAAGACTTCATATCATTACGAAGTGCCCCAATACCTTTCTATTGAAGTCAAGACAGAACATACCTCGGGCTTTTCTATCTGTTCTTTCAAGCCATCCATAACGAGAAACGAGATACAGGCTGTCATTGAAACAGCCATAATTAATTGAATCAAGCATCCCACTGTTCTGCCTTCGAATGTTGGCTCAAATGTTGGATCAAATTCAACAGAGACGGCTGGTTTGTTGATCAAGATTTCATACTGAAAATCGTAAAAATCTAAAACTGTGTCAAAAATGATGTTCCGAAAAAAAGTTATATTTTCGGCTGATGAGGTGGATAAAAATATTGTCTGATCCATCGTTCAGAATCCGACTGATAAGCTCAACAGAATGTTTTTCTTTTAAATCTAAACAAATAACTTGATAATAGTCCTCGCACCGAATGAGTTTAAGTGAAAAATTTTCGAAAATCTCTTTTCCGAAGTAATTCGAGGTTTTATCGATTTTTTTGAACAATGAACTTTGTGAGCTTGAGAACTGTCATAGGCCATCGGGAACCGAACAAATCGATGAAATGCGCGCGCTCTTCTAAACTTTGACCTCCTTAGCTACCCAACCTAAGGTACTAATCTTTTTATTACCTCTAAGAGCTCATTATTACAGTAAAAACTCCCAAAATAGAAAAGCTTTCGGCACTTTTTTGTCGATGCCCGCTTGCCTAATTTGAACTGAGGCTTCTAATCAATTTGTGCCTTTGACCCCCTCCTTCTCGCTAGATGTCTCGTTTTTTCAGCTATTTTTCTATTTTAAGGTGTTTTCCATTATCGGAGTTTTTACTGTATTGTATGAATTTTAATGAAAATTGAAAGTTGAAAATTGAACACTGGCCTGATACAAGCCCGCAAGGATGTTCACTAAATTGCATCGATAATGGAGAACTTTAGAATTATCTTTGAATTTTCTGTTCCGTTTTGCCAATAGAGGTACAACTCTCAGTGCTGGAGAAATACCGAGGAAGCCATTCAGATTGAAGTAGAAAGATGAGTTGTGAGAAAATATTCGATGGGAAAGTTAAGTTACTTCGATTGTGCCGAGAAATCATTTTCATTGATAAAATTTTGAGTGACGCTAATGATTGGAATCTCTACTAATTGCATGCTTTTATTTCTATTGTAATTCAAGCAACTTGATTTTTACAAATTTCCTGAAAAATGGACGAAAAATACACTTTTTTATACAGAACAATCATTGCGAAGACGATAGAATAGATAATACTGATCATCCATATATAGATAGGAGCTCCGAAGAAGAAAGGAAAGTAAGAAAATTCAATTTCAATCAATTCATACTTCTCAAAATCCTTCAAATCGAAGCTTATCCTGAGATAACCCTTGAGAATGGCCAGTGAAATGGGAAGGGCGATGGTCGGCAAAATATACAGAAAAGTTGGCTGAGAATGATTGAATACAATCATTATGTAAAGAGATAGTGCAAGTCCTATGAAATAAGCGATAAGACTTGTGCAGAAGTAGGTATAATTTCGTTTTTTGAGACTGAAATGATAGATGGAAATTTCGTTGAATTTATCATTTGATGAAAAACACATGAATACTTACCTAACATCGTTTTTAGATTGGCCATCAAAATGATCGCCACGCAGAAGATGAGCAATGAGGAGACCAGGAATTACAATGTGTTCAAACCTTAGTATAAAATACTGCTTTCCATTAAAGCCATTTTCGAATAAATCTTGGGGTACAATCAGTTCTTGTAAGGCATCGTGAGTTTGAGGCTTTTTGGTGTAAGTATCAGTGAAAAATATCCAATAAACATCTAGTAGAGAGTAGAAGATGGTGAGTGTATATCCCACAACCAGACCAAACCAAGTGATCGAGAAGCACTCGATGAATCCATAAGCCATTGCCACGATGAGAACATTGCTGGGTATCCAATGCTTAGAAAGTAAGAAAATCAACGTCAGCTTGAGGCAATGTCCGTACGAGGAATTGGGCAAAAGAATTTTGTTTTACTCACCTTTTCATACAAATACCAGAAACCAATGGATGAGGAGATGATTATGGATATAAATTCGGAAATTTGATGATGGCAGCCAGGAACAGTTTCTGATTGTAAATCTTGCTGCTTTACTTGACTGGTAAGTAATTCACTCTGGGGTTTTTTGATCCACTTATGATCGATGATCCGGTTAACTAGTCGATTTAGCACAATTACATCAATACAGATCATAGGGATATCAACTGAAGGAAGCATGTATTCTGGAGAAAAGATCTATAGAAGGAATAAAAAACAACGTTCTTTGCTATTACAAGCTGCAAATAGGTCTCAGTACACTACTTGAGAGGAGTATGTTACCTTATGCACAATATACAAGCCAATCCGATAGAGAATAAAAACTAGATATATATACGGAAGGTACAAAAAAAGCTTTAAAAATATGGGCAATTGATCAGGTTTCTGGAGGAGATAGAAAAAATAAATCATTAGAGCGACAAGCCTCAATATCATTATCGAATGCCCTAATAACTTTCATTGGAGTCAAGAATGAACATACCTTGGGCTTTTCTTTCTGTTCTTTCAAGCCATCCACAGCGAAAAACGAGATACAAGCTGTCATTGAAACAGTCATAATTAGCATAACCAAGTGAGCCACTCCTGGACCTTCGAATTGTGACTCAATTGCTGGATCGAGTTCGATAGAGACAGCAGTTTTGTTGAACAAAATTCCCTGATGAAAATCGTAAAAATCTAAAACTAAGTCAAAAACAATTTCTTGAAAAGTGGACATATTTTTGGCTGACCAGATAGACGAAAATGATGTCTTATATATTGTCCAGAATTGAACCAATAATCTCGAAAGAAAATCTCTCCTCAAACTTTCAAGCACATACAAATAATTTAAAAATAGTCTCAATACCAAATAAGTTCAAGTTAGAAATTAGAAATTTTTCGGAAGTCTCTTCTCCGAAGTAATCTGACTCTATTCGATATTTTAGTGACTATGAACTGTCACCAGTCATCGTGAACTGAACTTATCGATGAAAAGCGCGCGCTCTTCTAACTCCACCTAACCTGAGATATTAACCTTTTTTTACGTCTAGGAGCTCGTGATTATGAATTTCTATGTTGAAAGGCAAACAGTAAGCTAATACAAGTTAACATGGGTGTTAACAAAATTTTTTAATGAAAAACTTTAGAGCTCTCGTTGAATTTTCTATCCCACTTTGCCAATAGAGGTGGTACTCTGAATGCTGCAGAAATATCGAGAAAGCCATTAAAATTAAAGTCAATCAAAGTGGAAAGATGATTTGTGAGAAAATATTCGTTGGGAGGGTTAAGTTACTTCGATTATGCCAAGAAATCATTTTCATGGATAAAATTTTTGGGATGATAATAGTTTTGGAATCACTGCTAATTGCGTCGAAAGTCTATTACCTGGAAATTCTCGCTCTGTTGATTGAATTCCATTAGAAAATATAGATTAATCAATTCTCATAATAATATTCCTGATATTCATTGTTGATGAATCAAGGACCAGTCTTTATCAACTCAAGCAATTTAATTCTCACAAAATTCGTAGGGATGGAAAACGCACTTCTTCATACAATGAGGTCATTAGAAGGCCCACTGAATAAATGGAAATGATCACCCATTCAAAGATAATAGCTCCGAAGAGAGTAAAGTAAGATGATTCAATTGATTCATACTCGAGATTCTTCGGATCGAAGTTCATCCTGGGAAAACCATTGAGAGTGGCCAGTGTGATAGGAAAAGCAAATGCCAGCAAGATACACAGAAAAGTTGGACGAGAATGATTGAATACAATCATCATATAAAGAGATAGTGCAAGTCCTAGGAAGTGAGCCACAAGACTTCTGTTAAAGTGAGAATAATTTCGTTTGATGAGACTGGAATGATAGAAGAAAAGCCCGTTAAATGGGTCATTCAATGAGGAACACATGAATACTTACCTCACATCGTTTTTAGATTGGCCATCAAAATGATCATCACGCAGAAGATGAGCAATGAGGAGACCAGCGAATATAATGTGTTCAACCCTTAGTATAAAATACTGCTTTCCATTAAAGCCATTTTCGAAGAGATCTTGGGGAACAAGGAGTTCTCCTAATGCATTGTAAGTTTGGGGTACCTTGGTGTAAGCATCAGTGAAAAATATCAAATAAACATCTCCAAAAAAGTAGATGATGACGAAAATAAATCCCACAATCAGACCTAGCCAATCGAATGAGCAGAACTCGATGAATGAATAAGCAAAAGCCGCGGTGAGAACATTGTTGGGTATCCAATGCTGAAAATAAGTAAGGAAACCAATGTCAGCTTGAGGCGATGTCGATACGAGAAATTAGACGAAAAAGAATCTTTTCACTCACCTTTTCAAACAAATACCAGAAACCGATCAATGAGGAGATGATTATGGGAATGAATTCAGAAATTGAACGCTTGCAGCTAGAAACAGTTTCGGGCCATGGATCTTGTTGCTTGTATTGAGTGATGAGTAATTCATCCTGTGGTTTTTTGATCCACATACGATCGATGATGCGGTTAACTAGTCGATTGAGTGCAATAACATCAATACAGATCGTAGGGATATCCAGTAGAGGAAGCATGTATTCTTGAGAAAAGATCTATGAAAGGAATGAAAAACAGCGCGTTCCGTTATTATCAGCAAGCAATAAAATATCAGTACATTGCTTAAAAACTTTACCTTACATACGATATACATGCCACTCAGACAGAGAATATAAATTACGAGCATAGTCGAAGAATGCAAACCAATTTTAAATACTATAGGCAATTGATCAGTTTTCTTATGGAGATAGAAAGAGGGAATCATTAGAGAGACAATGCTCTATACAATTAAGAAGTGGTCCAATATCTTTTCACTGGAGCCAAGAATGAACATACCTTGGGCTTTTCCTTCTGTTCTTTCAAGCAATCCACAGCGAAAAACGAGATACAAATCGTCATTAAAACAGTCATAATCAGCATAACCAAGCAAGCAACTGCTCTACCTTCGAATGTTGGCTCAATTGCTGGATCGATAACAATTTTGTTGGTAAGAATTCGATTTTGAAATTTGAAAAAATCTAAAACTGAGTCAAAAATGATGTCCCGAAGTGAAGTCATATTTTTGGCTGACGAGATAGATGAAAATGTTGGTAGATCCATCGTTCAGAATCCGACCGATGAGCTCAACAGAATGTTTTTCTTTCAAACCTACACAAATAACTTGATAATAGTCCTAGAACCAAATGAATTGAGGTAAAAATCTTTTGAAAATCTTTTTTCCGAAGTAATTCGAGGTTTATCGATTTTTTCGAACAAAGAACTTTGTGAGCTTGAGAACTGTCACAGGCCATCGGGAGCCGAACAAATCGATGAAATGCGCGCGCTCTTCTAAACTTTGACCCCAATTGCGATCCGACCTGAGATGTGAATCTTTTTATTAACTCTACGAGCTCGTGATTAATAGACATCAATGTTGAAAGGCAAACAGTGAGCTTATGCACGTTAACATAGAATGTTAACAAAACTTTCTAATGAAAAACTTTAGAGCTCTCGTTGAATTTTCTATCCCACTTTGCCAATAGAGGTGGTACTCTGAATGCTGCAGAAATATCGAGAAAGCCATTAAAATTAAAGTTAATCAAAGTAGAAAGATGATTTGTGAGAAAATATTCGTTGGGAGGGTTAAGTTACTTCGATTATGCCAAGAAATCATTTTCATGGATAAAATTTTTGGGATGCTAATAGTTTTGGAATCACTGCTAATTGCATCGAAAGTCTATTACCTAGAAATTCTCGCTCTGTTGATTGAATTCCATTAGAAAATATAGATTAATCAATTCTCATAATAATATTCCTGTTATTCATCGCTGATGAATTAAGGACCAGTCTTTATTGACTCAAGCAACTTAATTCTCACAAAATTCGTAGGGATGGAAAACGCACTTCTCCATATAATGAGGTCATTAGAAGACCCACTGAATAAATGGAAATGATCACCCATTCAAAGATAATAGCTCCGAAGAGAGTAAAGTAAGATGATTCAATTGATTCATACTCGAGATTCTTCGAATCGGACAGAGGCTAGCAAACTCTCTGACTACTGTTCTTATTAACGTTTGAAAGTCAAAGTTTCGTAATAAAATGTTTTCGAATTATTTAGGATTTCTTAAATCAGTGAGAATTGGATATCCAAAATCATCTCCGAGGATAGAATCAACAATCATGGATGAGATGATATTGATTGATTTATAGGCTTTGATAAAATGAATTGCAATATAAAATAAGAAACTTAATTTAAATTTAGTTAATTCGAAAAGGTCGACTTAATCTGGTGAATCTTGCCGGTAGTGAACGTCAAGCCAAAACTGGTGCCACTGGAGATCGATTGAAAGAAGCAACCAAAATTAATCTCTCACTATCTGCTCTCAGCAATGTGATATTGGCACTTGTTGATGGCAAGTGTGAACATATTCCTTATCGAGATTCAAAATTAACTCGATTACTGCAAAATTCATTGGATAGTAACACTAAAACACTGATGATGTGTCCAATTTGTTCATGTTACAATCAATTTTTCGAATATTGCATCCAAGATTATCTGTGAGTGAAGTTGAAATCTGCATAGTAGCGTTGGTTAGTTTGATTAGTTTTAGATGTTTGTATTCTTACAATTATCATTGAAAATTTCTCTCTTCCACAAAACAGATTGATACTATTTTGTGATCGTACAGGCGAAGCAAATGGATTGTGAATCAGTTAATGTAGCGGTCAGATGTCAGCCGTTAAATAAGAGGTACAGGTGTATTTATAAAGTTTCTATCTGAAATTTGAAAATTTTCCATTTTGAAGGCCACAGAAAGCTCGTTTTCAATTACAGGTGTCTCACAGAAAGTTGGTCAGCTAGAAAAGATGATTCATAGCAAACAAAAAAGAAAGAGAAAGATTTATGTATTTTGTCTCGAGAAATCATCTCCATCCCATTTGCGATCTCGTTTTTCTTTTATCATGATTTTCCATGAATCGTTCTTTCTATGGATCATCATTTCTATGATTCCATTTTTTTGTGGAACGAACTCAGACCCCCTGAGTGCTGGAGATACAGAGGAAACCATTCGGATCAAAGTCCATCGAAGTAGAAAGATGATATGTGAAAACATTGGATGGAAAAGTTAAGTTACTTAAATTATGTCGAGAAATCATTTTCACTGATAGAATTTTTGTGACGCTAATAATTGGAATCTTTGATAATTGTATCGGTAATCAATTACCTTGATATTCTCATACTATCAGTTGAATTTCACACATTCAATGGCAGATATAGAATGAACGATTTCCCTAGTGTTGTTCCTATTCACTATCAATGAATTGAAGGCCAGTCTTTATTAATTCAAGAAACTTGATTTTTACAAATTTCTAGAGAAGTGAACAAAAAACACACGTCTTTGTAGCCTGTAATCATAACCAAGCCTGAATGATAAATAATGAATGATAAATAAAAATGACCACCCATACATAGATAGGAGCTGTGAAGAAAGGGAAGCAAGTAAATTCATTCTTTTTTGATCCAAACTTGAAATTCTTTAGAGCCAATTCGATCTTGTCACAAGCATCGAAAATGGCCGGTGAAATGGGAAGGGCGAATACCGGCAAAATATACAGATAAGAAGCACGAGAATGATTGAATACAATCATTGTGTAGAGAGATAGTGCGAGTCCTATGAAGTGAGCGAAAAGACCTGTGTAAAAGTAATTATAATTTTGTTTCTTGAGGCTAAAATGAGAAAATAGGAGAGAATTTCGTTAGATTGGTCATTCAATGAAGAACATATAGATACTTACCTCACATCGTTATTAGATTGGCCATCAAAATGATTGTGATGCAGAAAATGAGCGATGAGAATACCCGGGACCACGATGTGGTAAAAATTTAGTGTGGCATACTGCTTTCCATTAAAGCCATTTTCGAAGAGATCTTGGGGAACAAGGAGTTCTCCTAATGCATTGTAAGTTTGGGGTACCTTGTTGTAAGCATCAGTGAAAAATATCAAATAAATATCTCCAGGAACGGTGCCGATGGTCAAGGAAAATCCATACACTATACCAAACCAACGAATTGCGTAGACTTCGATGCATAAATAAGCCATAGCCATGGCGAGAACATTGTTTGGTATCCAATGCTAGAGATAAGTAATCAATAAAAGCTTGATACGATGTTGAAAGGAGGAATTAGGCAGAAAAAATTTCGTTCCACTCACATTCCCATAAAAATACCAGAAACCAATTGATGAGGAGATGATCATGGACATAAATTCGGAAATTGGATGCTTGTAGCCAGAAACAGTTTCTGATCGTGAATCTTTCTCCTTGTAATGAGTGATAAGCAATTCATCCTGCAGTTTTTTGATCCACATACGATCGATAATGCGGTTAACAAGTCGATTAAGTGCTATTACTGCAATACAGATGCTAGGGATATCCACTAAAGGAAGCGCGTATTCTTGAGAAAAGATCTGTATAAGCGGAATAAAGAACAACGTTCTCTGCTATTACAAGCTAGCTACCAATGGGTATCAGTACATTGCCTGAGAAGAGTATATTACCTTATACACAATATACAAGCCAATCTGATAGAGAATAAAAACTAGATATATATACGGAAGGTACAAAAAAAGCTTTAAAAATATGGGCAATTGATCAGGTTTCTGGAGGAGATAGAAAAAATAAATCATTAGAGCGACAAGACTCTATACAATTAAGAAGTGGCCCAATACCTTTCATTGGAGTCAAGAATGAACATACCTCGGGCTTTTCTCTCGGTTCTTTCAAGCCATCCACAGCGAAAAACGAGATACAAGCTGTCATTGAAACAGTCATAATTAGTAAAATCAAGCAAGCCACTGCTCGACCTTCGAATGTTGGCTCAAATGTTGGATCGAGTTCAGAGGCAGCAGAATTGTTTTTTTCAATTTCATCCTGAAAATTGAAATAATCAAAAACTGAGCCAAAAATTTCTTGAAAAGTGGCCATATTTTTAGCTGATCAGATAGACCAAAATGATGTCTGATACATCTTTCAGAATTGTACCAATAAGCTCAACAGAATATCTCTTTTCTAACTTTCAAACCACCAACACAAATAACTTGAAAATAATCACAACACCAAATAAGTTCAAGTGAGAAATTTTCCTAAAATCTTTTCTCCAAAATAATCAGGCTTATCGATACTTTTTGAACCAAAGAGTAAGAAGAGGGCTCACTTACAATGGCTTGTTAATACTGAAAGTTTATGTGTGTTTTAAGCGACTCACTCAGCGGCGCTCATGCAAGCAAACAACAGATTCTGGACCTGAATTTCGACTACAACTCGTTCAGCGATAATTTTTGGCCACCAGATTAGGTCTAAAAGATAATTTTTGGCCACCTTATCACGCCTGATAGACGAAAATTTTCATCTATCAGGTTCTCTGACCAGTTTTTCGTCTGAGATATCGTGGCCAAAAATTATCACAGCCGTTTAATCTGGTGGCCAAAAATAATCACTGGAAACTTGCCGTCGAAACTAGAACCAGATCAGTTAGTTTCTTCGAAATCCGCTGCAACTGAAGTGACATAAACGCAAAGAGTAAGAAGAGGGTGCACTCCTATGAAGAAGAGCGACCAAGGAAAAGTCGTTTATGTCGCTTTAGTTGCAGCGGATTTCGAAGAAACTAACTGATCTGGTTCTAATTTTGACGACAAGTTCCCAGCGATTATTTTTGGCCACGAGATTGAACGGCTGTGATTATTTTTGGCCACGATATCTCAGACGAAAAACTGGATAGAGAGCCTGATAGATGAAAATTTTCGTCTATCAGGTGTGATAAGGTGGCCAAAAATTATCGCTGAACGAGTTGTAGTCGAAATTCAGGTCCAGAATCTGTTGTTTGCTTGCACGAGCGCCGCTGAGTGAGTCGCTTAAAACACATAAACTTTCAGTATTGAGTGCACCCTCTTCTTACTCTTTGCATAAACGACTTTTCCTTGGTCGCTCTTCTCCTTAGGATTGAGACCTCTTCTTCCTCTTTGTTTTGAACTGTGTGAACTTGGGAACTGTCATCGGCCATTGTGAGTGTGACCAAAATGATTAAAAGCGCGCGCTCTTCTGAACTTTGACCTCCTCAGCTAGCCAGTTTTAGGGTACAATTCACAAAAATCTCGTATCTAGAAGGTAACAGAAAGCACGTTTTCAAGTACAGGTATCTCACAGAAAGTTGGTCACCTAGAAGAGATAATTCATAGAAAACAAAAGAAAAAGAGAAAGAGAAAGAGAAAGTTTCATATATATTGTCTCGAGAAATCGTTTCCATTTGCAATCTTCCTTTGATCATGATTTTCCATGAACCGTTCTTTCAATGGTTCCGTTTTTCTGTAAAACGAACCCAGATCCCCTGAGTGCAAGAGAAATACAGAGGAAACCATTCAGATCAAAGTCAATCGAAGTAGAAAGTTGATTTGTGAGAAAATATTCGAAGGAGAAGTAAAGTTACTTCGATTATGCCAAGAAATCATTTTCACTGATAAAATTTTTAGGATGCTGATAGTTTGGAGTCACTGTTGATTGCATCGAAAGTCCATTAGCTCGATAATCTCGTGCTATCGGTTGAATTTCATTCTCTAATAGCAGATATAGATTGATCGATTCTCCTAATAATTTCCCTGTTATTCATTCTTGATGAATTGAGGACCAGTCTTTATTAACTTAAGCAACTTAATTCTCACAAAATTCGTAGGGATGGAAAACGCACTTCTCCATATAATGAGGTCATTAGAAGACCCACTGAATAAATGGAAATGATCACCCATTCCAAGATAGGAGCTCCGGAGAGAGTGAAGTAAGATAATTCAATTGATTCATACTCGAGATTCTTGGAATCGGACATAGGCTAGCAAACTCTCTGACTACTGTTCTTATTAACGTTTGAAAGTCAAAGTTTCGTAATAAAATGTTTTCGAATTATTTAGGATTTCTTAAATCAGTGAGAATTGAATATCCAAAATCATCTCCGAGGAAAGAATCAACAATCATGGATGAGATGATATTGATTGATTTATAGGCTTTGATAAAATAAATTGCAATATAAAATAAGAAACTTAATTTAAATTTAGTTAATTCGCTTTTTTTGCTTTCTTATTTTCACCTGGTTTTTCTTCCTTATGATCCTCATATTTAAACATTGTTTTCAGATCACCCTTCAGGAAAGCAACTGATAGGGGGGAGAGAATACATGCCGGCACAAGATAGAGGAGAGCTGGCTGGGCATGATTGAATACAGTCATTATGAAGACAGTTAATACGAGACCTAAGAAATAGGCGACAAGACTTGTGTAGAAGTATGTGTATCCTCGTTTCTTGAGACTGAAAGAGAAAAAATTTCGGTATAATAATTCATTCACAATATAGATAATATTTTAACACCTACCTCACATCATAACGCAAGAGAAGAGCAATGAAAATACCGGGAACTACGATATCACCAAGTCCTAGCATAGCGTGATGCTTTCCATAAAAGCCATTCTCGAGAAGATCTTGGGGGAACATCAATTTGATTGGTGCATCAAAAGATTGTGCAACCGTGACCATGACATCAGTATAAAATACCCAAAATACATCATAAAAGAAGAGACCACCCAATAGAATACATCCATTCATTATTCTGTTCAGTGATAGAAATTCGATACCGCTACAGGCGAAAGCAATTCCGAAAATATTGTTTGCAATCCAATGCTAAAGATGTGGTGATAATGATACATAATATTAGATCATGACAAACGCCGGTAACCAAAATTATCGACAATACATGATGAAAAATTTTGTTCTACTCACTTTTTTGTAGACATACCAGACACCGAACAATGAGGAGAGGACAAAGGCTAAGATATCAAGAGTTGAATATTTGAAGTCAATCAAAGCTTCAGGTCGTGAATTTTTGGGCTCTTTTCTTGTGAAAAGTAGATGATAGTCAACTCTTTTCACCAAAAATGATGGTGTACGATCGGTGATACGGCATACTAGTCGAGTAAGTGCAAAGATTCCCAGGAAGAAGAAATAAATACTCAGTAGATAATTGACGTATTCTTTAGAGAAAATCTTAATCACAACGTATAAACCACCCAAAGTGCAGCTAGCAATCAATGGGAACAACATGGCATCACCCTGTGACAAGGTTTCGGGCATTTCACCGGATTCCTAATCGAAATAAAGTGGAAAAAGTGAATTACTCAAATGTCAATAAAAATTATTATGAGAAAATACAGGAAAACTAATGGATTGTTTTTTCAATAACGGGCATACCTTATGCTTCTTTTTTTGTTTCTTGAGGTGATCCACTGACCAAAATGATCCATAAATTATCGGCAGAACAGCCATAATTAGTAGAGCCGAATAAGCCACCGCTCTACCCTCGGTAGTTGGCTTAAATTTAACTGGTTCGGCAGTTTCATTGACACTAGTTGCATTGTCAACATCTAATATTAAGCTAAACATATGGTCATGAAAAGTGGCCATATTTACAATCGGCAGAACAAATAAATAGAACAAAAGACAAAATGAAGAGTAGATGATGATGATGATGTCCGGTTAACTGTTTCCGCTCAAATCACTAGTATCTCAACACCAATGTCTTTTCAACCACTAACACACATACACACACACCACACAACTGTGATACGTTGATCATCATACCATGTCAGGGCTGACGTTGCATTGTACACCATGTCCTGGTGGTGATGATGATGATCACAGTTTCTCGATGGCAACGGCGCAAGTACTCAGTGCAATTATGATCCGTGATCTGGATTCTGAATAATATCGGTTGAAGTTGAAGAAAAACATTATTTTTCGGAAAAATCGGTGCAAATAACACCCATCATCAAGTTGGACACCGTTAATTGTTTCAGTTGTTGGAGTGTTGTCTTTTGGGTCTGTTGTGTGTGTTTGGTAGATTGTGGATTCCAATAATGCTCAAGCCAAAGACTTTGAGTAGTATTTTGAGTCAAACGAATAGTGGAGGTGTTTCGTGCTCTCTGTGAGTAGTCTGATTCGGTGGTAAATTTTCAATCTAGATCTTATTTGTGATTATGTTCATTTGATGATGTTTATATGTCTTACCTTTTTTTTGATAGACTTTTCAACAAGGAAGGAAATCTATTGGCATACTCTGGCTGTGACAGTGTGGATGCTGCTGCAATCGCATCGAGCATATGGTTGACGTATGAAAAGTATGGCAAGGCTGCCACTACTGAAAGTTCTCTTGATTGTTTCTTTTTACAATGTGAAGAAGGAAATGTTATCGTCAAAAGAGTTTCATGTGTTCTACTTTGCCTTCTATCCAAAACTTCCGTTCCATTGGGCACACTGAGAGCCAAAATCAATGCCCTGGCCAATTGTCTTGATGAGCCGATTCGTAAGCTAACACAGTAATGGAAATTGTTTTTTAGCATGATGTTGATGTTTCACCATTTTCTGATGGAAGTTTTGTACAAATAAGATAATCTTCGGAAATCAATTGCATAATATAGTGTATTTTATTAAAGAAATTTGAACTAATGAGTCTATTCTTTACTTGAACGCGGCCTCTAAAATGAACGAGATCTTCACAAAAAATTTCCTCAAGAAAAGAAGTTATTCATTCTTGAGCAAGCTCTTCAGCTTCTTCAATTGATGTCGAAAACATATCAGCTCCTGTTTGAAGGTGCCTAAGTTGAGCATCTTGAATCTCCTCTTTTGTGGTGTTAATTTCTAATCGCTCTCCAGAAACGTAAGCATCGATCACTAGATTACCATAAGTTTGTCTGAATAAATTTTCAGCTGTTAAAGGTTCACTTGTAACATCTTGAACACGATAAGACACATAAGGTTTCAGCTGGAAGCCAGTCAAATCGGGTACCATAAGTTCGGGTTCCATTTCTTTGACATAGACAAACTTTTTACGGAACCAATAACCTGGATATCGAATTCCCAGAGGATCACGACTCATCGGATAATCATAAAATCCATATTTATACGCTTCATTGGGTATTTTCTCCGCCTCATGAGCATTCTTTACATTAGGGACTGAAGTAGATTGGTGAAAGAAGAGATTATCAATAATCATTTCCAGAAAATAGAAGAGAGATAAAATTCATCACTTACTTATGAATCTACGAAGATTTTTCAAAGAATCACACACTTTTGGTGTAGTGTGAATACTGCTTGATGAGTTGATTGTAGGAAATCTTTTCGAAGATAGCAAAGATCTATTGAGATGTGTGATTGATGAGGAGGCCATGATCGGAAAAATCTCACCAATTAGGCGAATCGATTGAAGATTTTCAATCCACAATCAAATCAACAGATCAACATGAACCATAATAAACAAAGCGGCATGAAGTTTTGATTGTGTATCATGAACTGAACAGACGCAATACTGACAAACCCATGAATGAAACTGCTTCGACTCATTTCAATTTAAATGTTTTTCAAGCAGACTTCGAACTGCCTTTCCAGAACGATAATACTGTCGACTTTTCATCGAAAATTTTATGATTAATTCAATCAATGATGAGAATTTTGATTTTTCACTTCTTCCCTTAGCTTTGATTTGGCTGATTGCTATCAGTCAGTGGTCTATGGCCGATGTCATGGAGAAGGAAAGGAGGGCAAAAACTTTGACTCAGAACAAACAATGTTTGTTGACTATTAAAGATCCGTCTACATGGTTTTGAAACCTTGATGTTTGGATCATATTTTGAAATGTTTTGTTTAATTTCTCGATGATGTGTTGATAATGTGATTTTTCATGAGCTTATAATAGTCTGTTCAACTGTGTTCAGCAATCATGGTGAAAAGTAAACCATTTGAAAGCTTACCAGCCGGCGATGAGGACTTGGAATGTTGTTGTATAAAAAAGCTAAATAATGTATTGTTAAAGGGGGCCATCACTTGGCTAAATCATGGTTCTTGACGACATCGAATTTGTTTCCCGATTCATCTATGATCGAGGTAGTGTAGAATTTGAGGAATTTTATCACTCTCTGTCCATCTAACCTAGGTAATATGTCGCTAATGTCTTCTCTCTCTCATTATTTCCTAGTTCGAAAGGTATTTGATGGCTGGTAATGAGGGTGATTTGGCAGATGCTTTGGAACATTTCAATGAAATATTTATCAGAAAAAAATTAGACGACCTAATCGTTGTTGAAGAGATGAAAAAGATTGTGAATTCTATGATGGATCCACAAGACTCTCCTGAATCCAATTTTTATCGCAATTTGTTCCATAGTTTCTCCTCTGAGGCTCAGTACCAGTTTTTGATTGCGATGATGAATATTGCTTCCAGTGTTCCACAATCATGTCAACTCATGTTACTCATCATGAAAAGATTTCCAGAGAAAGTTAATGAGCATCTTCTCTTGCTACTTTCTTTGATCAATAGAGCGGAAAGTGAGAGATTAGAGCCGAAAGATATTGAAATGGATGGAATAAATTTAGCGAATTCAATTCAAGATGCTGGCTCAGATTTTTTCGATATACTATTAGTATTTGGCATATTTTCTGTTATCCTATCGAATGATTCTAATTTAAGTGTACCTCAAGTAATCCCTCTATCTCTTCTCGATCGAGCTATCAACTTTTTCATCAGATCAAGCTCAATTTTACAAGTTTCTAATGGAGAAGATAAAGATAATCAAATTAACCTCCTTAATTGTGAAGCGACAGCCCAGTTCGATGAAGTGTTTAATATGTTTGGTCAAAAGCTTGATTGGGATCTTCTCGTCTCGGAATTACCTCGTTCTGCTGGTAACTTTCTCTCGGGTGTATTGCTTTCTACCTTGTAAAGAATACAGACTTATTATTCAACTCTTTCCGTGGTCAACACATCAGAACACTCTGATGGACCCATCGACTTGAGCTCAGCTAAAGTGAAAACTGAGTGTACTGATATAAATGGACTCAGGCATACTTTTTATGCTGCTCTTCTACTTTTTCTGAAATGTTTTACACCATATATTCAAGAAACCGCTGGGAAGCTTGTGTTGGTTGAACATGGGACATCTTGTAAAGGCGACCCTATGAAAAAGCGAAAGATATTTCTCAAGAACACATCTCCACTGATTGTCACCGATAACTCAGAGCTACAGGAGAATTTGATTGTTTCTGCACAGTGTCACGATTTTTTTATGGCTGACTCTAACTTACAGAAAGGTATTTTTCTCATCTTTATTCACGTTTTCCTTCTAACTCTATTCTTATCTTTCCAGAACTTTTAACAAAGATGGATGGTTTTGGGCTCATTAATTCCAGAGCTTACCAGATTTTCAAGCAAGATCTTCTAATTTACAAGGTTCGAGAACATTTCCTCTCTTTTCTCTTCGAACAAGGCATCATACGCATAATGTTTTATTAGTTGGAAGTTGTCTGGTTAACAAAAACTAGAAATGATTACCTATGGTAATCTGTAAACGATAAAGATTTATTATAAGCTCAATGTCTTTTCAAAATCGAAAAACGTTTATGTTTAAGTCATCGGAACTATTCAACTTGATAGTCAACATCTAAATGATATGATCAATCGGATTGATGACTATTCTCTCTCTCTCTCTCTCTCTCTCTCTCTCTCTCTCTCTCTCTCTCTCTCTCTCTCTCTCTCTCTCTCTCTCTCTTTAGGGAAGTTATAAAGAATCATATCTACAGTTGATGTCTTCTTCTTTGGTGAGCTACAATTATCCTTTGGCCCTTAAATACTCTGTAGAGGCAGTTTCTAAGCTCCACCGAATGTCAAATGATAAAGATAATGAAGCTTAAAGCAAGGACTTACCCTTCAATGCCAACGCTAATGGAAGACAATTTTTTTTCATCAAATTTTATGCCTCAAACATTCTCTCATACTGCATAGAAGTCATCATTTCATGCCTCAAAGATAAATTTCTGCTCTCAGTGCTCATGCCACCTGATCATGGTGTTGGACATCTGATTGTTCTGACTCAATACAACTGGCCTAAGGAGGCAGATCTTTTCCTCAAATGCATAGCAACTATTCGAAAGCCGACTTCAGGGTCTCCAGCAACTCTAGCCAAATTTTTTTACCCTCCTTTCTGTGATTATATTTTCAATCCCGATATGTTGGAAGAGTTTATGGCTCTGGTCAATTCGGATGGAATCATAATCGAACTCAAAGAACAAGCTCCATGTAAGAGATCAAATAATTTATCATGACATAACTACTCATGTTTTCTCCCTTTTTTTCAGTAGTTACACCGTTAAGTAAGATTACCAAGTCTTCCAAATCGATGATGCACACGCAGAGTAGGCAAAAATGCGAGAGAAGAAATCAAGACAACATTAGTTAATCAGATGCCACAAAGCAAATTAACATTAAATGACGCTCTCTTTGTGTCTTTCATTTCATCTCAACTCAGAGAATTACCATAGATGGGATGAATTCATATCGCATAAACTCTTATTGGCTCATATCGACCTCAAGAAATTGAACAAAAGAGAAATTCCTATTGAGAGTGAGGAACAAAAAATTTGCTGCTTCTTTCCATCGTTTTAATTCAGAGGAAATGGATTGCTCTTAGAAAAAATTCGGCATCTTATTGCCTTTGCCTTTGATTGTGGCTGAAGAGTGAATCATCCAAGAAAATGAAGAAAATAGGGATAGCAATTAAAGCGTAAAATCTCTCCAATATGAATCGATCATATCAATCGATCAAATTTTGACATAATAAATTTTAGATTCAGATTAGTACCCTCATGATAGGAGAATCTAGGTGAGAAAATTTTTGATAATTTAATTCTCAAGTAGAAATATGTTCACGCCATCGAATACGTTGTTGGTAATATTCGATTACCAGGGAAGGCCATCTCTTATTACCAATTGATGATGGGACTGAAAAATAAGAAGAAAGGAATGGGAATCCATTTCGCGTCATTCGCAGTCGATTGGGGGGGGGGAGAAAATCAATCATTTGACACAACTGAACTTTCTAGATAATCTCGATTAGAAATATAAATATCAGTCAAGAAAATTGGAGACTAACCTAAATTTCTTTCAAGTTTATTTTTCCATTTCACAATCAGCATGAGACCCTCCGGACTTTGGGTAACTCCAACCACTTTCTCTGGTACAAGTGAGGGGTCAATTTTTCGCAAAATGCTCTCCGGCTCAATGTCATCACTGGCATTTTCCTTGTTGGCTTTCATTTTGGCTGTTTTTTTCTCTTGAGAATCGGAAGAGCCGAAGCTATCACTGGTTTCATTTGTCTTTTGGACCATGGGAACAGCTATTAGTGATTCACCGTTACTCACAGAACTACCAGGAAGATCAACGTTTTTTCCTTTCTCTCTGCAGAAACAATAAATGAAAATGAATCAGAATTCCCCAGAATCAGTGGTCCAATGATTTTCACTTGGGCTTCAAAAAATCGTTGATACGCTTAAAGAAAATTAAAATGATGAAATTGATATCGAATCACGACAGTCGGAAAAAGGTTTCCTCTCTCTCTCTACATACATGTAAAGGCTTCCAATAACGAAGGAAATCCTACTCCCTTCTCATCACATTACAATTTGAACCTTCAAATCAACATTATCAATGACACAGGTCGCGTGTGATGAAAATATTGATGGCCTTATCGGCGCAAAAATTTTTCCAACTTATGGGTTTGAGAGGCGCAAAAAAAACAGGAAAAAAAATTACTTACAAAGCTTTACGCTCAAATTCTTTGATCAATTCTGTGCAACACAAATTTTCTTCTGGCTCCCAAGTGTTTTGTGAATGATCATAATCTTTCCTGTGAAAGTATTATCAAAATAGGATTATTAGTGAAGATCAATCTTTTTTTTGGGGCGAACAGAGTTTATCGAGAAAAATTCTCTCACTCTTATCAAGTGTAAAACCAACAGAGTGGTTAGTGTTTGTGTGTGTATGATAATGAGAGAGAAAGAGAGAGGAAAATAAAACAATCAATAAGAAAATTAACCATTTTAGAAGATACTCAATCTTTCCGTCAACCACTCGCTTGTCCACAACTTCCTCGACAACCCATTCATTTTCACCAAGTCCTTTGTCACGTCTTTTGCGACCCATCACTAAATCAGACCCAAATTAGTCAACAAAAGTTGACCAGTCAAAATAAATAGACACTCAAAATTTATCCACAAACACAGCAGCAACAGCCAATCAAATTCAATTTTCAACTTTGACCAAACCACATCAGATCAAAAATTAGCCAAGGCCTGGACAAACTAGAAAGCAAACACAATAATAATAATGATAATGTTGTTATTAAGATTTATTTGATTGGCATCATTTACCAACAGCTGATTCTAAGCATTCAAACACTTTTATCATGCTTCTCATGTAACAGTTCGTGATATGCTATACAGTAGTAAGGTGAGTAAGTTGAACAGGTAATTTGATGCGGTTTCCTTTTCTTAGCAAAAAAGTGAAAGTGATTCCATAGTTAATTAGTAGCCAATTTTAATTTTTCTCATATTTTTGATGATTTTAATTAACTCCTACAACATTCCACATCTCTCTAGTTACGAGTTGGAGTTGAAAAAAGCTTCTCGAAAGACTTGATTTAAAAAAGCGTATGCATATCTAGATGGCGTAAGTGTCTACGTATCGCAAACATTGCTGTGTTGAGAGACATCTATTGAGTGAACTTATATGCAAGATGGAATAATATTGGGCACTAGATGGCGGCACTATTGGAAAAAAATTGGCCAATTTTTTTGTATGAGCCCGGTCAGAGATGAAAAAGGATAAAATTTCAAATAGATTCAAAATTTTGTCACTTTTTGCATTTATCGATATTGCATGCGATCGTTATTAAGAGACAATTTTTGAAGACACCAGCAAAATTTCCAGATTGCCGTCCGTTGGGTTCAGGATTTGCTTTTGACCAAGTTTGCATGGATAGTTTTTTTTACCATTCATCTACAGACTATACCAAAGACGTTCGCATGCAAACTATTGCTAACCGAATAGAGTAGACACACACACACACAGGATGCTGGGTTCGAGCGTCCTGGACATGGACTGAGGTTTGCCTGTTCCAGAGACACCGCAAAAAATAAGAGTAGGAGAGATTGAATGAGGCACAAGTAAAAGTGGGAGCATCCAAAATGGGCTCCGGCCGACAATCCCTGGGCTGACCTATGGCCTAGGGCCTCACGATTTCAAGACGAACATTTGGAGCCCGACAAGTAGCCCTTCAGAGGAGACTTTGACGCTCACGGTGCATATATAGATTTTTACCAAAGCACTATTGAGATCTAATTTTTGGTGTTTTGGGCGTGCAAAAGACTTGAAAAAGGGTTTCTCTTTCAGGGAAGATGACCAGCATGGTGAACATGTGAAGGCTTGCTTGCTCGAACAAGAAGATTAGCAGCAAATAAGACCGCAAATCGAGCTCTCTCTCTCTCTCTCTCTCTCTCTCTCTCTCTCTCTCTCTTCCTCTGAACTGATGGATGAAGCAAAGATTAAAGACTTAGTCAACGGACAGTGATTAAGTGGTATGTTCCACCAGTGATGCAAAGAAAAAATGCAAGAGAAGAATCTTAAACACAATCAGAGTGACGATCTGTGGATCTCCATCTTTTTCCAGTTTGCATTCGTTTATTCTGATATTCTAATTCCCTTATGCCAAACACTGTCTTCAATCTTGCAGATCTCTCTCTCTCTCTCTCTCTCTCTCTCTCTCTCTCTCTCTCTCTGTCTTTCTTTCTTTCTTTCCTTCTCTCCATTCCTTCCCTTTCTACACCACAGCGACACTTGACATATTTGCAACTGAAAATCTCAATATTGATGACAAGTTGAGGCATGAGATTTAATGAAAATAGCAGGAGAGCAGAATAGTAGTGAGAATTGAGTGAGTATAATCGAAAGAGCACGCGTTCTGAGGATTTTTATATCATGAATCGATTCCGAAATAATAGTGGCATATAATAGTTGCTAGCAAACGCCTAGATTTGGTCCTATTGGTTGATATCACTGTGATCGGTCGGGAATGCGCTTTTGGATCATTCCTGGGAAGCAATGAATGAAGCCTATGGTATTCAGCATCCACTCCCCATGGCTGGATGAATTGAGGGCGTAAAAGAAGAAAAGAGAATCTCTCTCTCTCTTTCTTTCTTTCTTTCTATTTTCCTTTGGATGCTGAGAGAAAGAGAAAGAGAGAGAAAGTGGACATGGATATGGGAGTCAGAAAGAAAAACGATATGGGCTAGCGATTCACTTCGCTGATGCGGTAAACATTTTTTCCGTTTAATTTAATGGAAATCAACTCGTGATTGACCCCCGAAGTTTTTTTGCCATGCATCCATTTGCACAGTATCAGCTGATCTGATATTGTCCAATCAAATACTAATTCTTCTCTCTAATTCTCGAGTTCAAATCAATCATCAGCCCTTGAATCTGTTGAAAAAAATTATATCCGCAAATTTTCTTCAGTCAATCTTATTTTTTTCTATGTACTTGTGATCATCATCATGTTTTCATCTTGAGCTATAATTGTTCCACCGTAGTCATGTACCATAATATTAATGTGCTGCCATTGGATTAATGATCAAAAATCAACCAAAAAATTTTCTAGTCTCCCCAATTGTTACTGCAAAGTTATCTCCGATCAATTATCATCTTCGTAATGATGACCCACAATCAACTGAATGTTTCCTACACTATCTAGTCAGTATTCACATTCCTTCTAGTCAAACGAAACTTTCGAACGGTTTGATGATAATTCTCAAGTTATGATAAGAAATTTTTTCTAGTCTATTTCATTTTGAATACTATTGAAACCTATAAAAGGTTCGAATCATGCTACACTCCAAGATCGGATAATATCATACAATTCTCCTGAACCCGATTACATAGCTCGATAAAATCAAGCTATATCCCATCAAAATGTTTTCTATCGATACATGGTCCACTAACGGGCCTATTAATCACAATTCCGATCCGTCGATCATTATGGAAACCAAATCATTGTCCAACTTTCAACCTCGCAATCATCATCACCACTTGTCTTCTCTCACATCTAATGTCAATTCGAGTGTCCAGCATAACAACAATCCACCATCATCGAATGGAACTAATCAGCAACAAAATTCGAACAGTTTGGTAACATTGAACAATAATAATGACAATAAACCATCGAAACAGAAGAGACATCGGACACGATTCACACCAGCTCAGTTACAAGAATTGGAACGAAGCTTTTCCAAGACTCATTATCCGGATATATTCATGCGAGAAGAACTCGCGGTGAGAATTGGCTTGACAGAATCTAGAGTACAGGTTAGAATATGTTTTTATTCCTTCTTTTGAAATGATATTCGTAACTTTTTCTACCTTTTAAGCACATAAAAGTAGGCTGCATTACAAGGCTGTAATTTCACAAGAATTCTGAATTGAGTTAGAGAATTGATGCTTTGAGAGTCTTGACGATGATTTTTTCAGATGATGTGATTTTCGAGAATTTCACCTGGCAAAGGAACTTGAATCGAAAGCTCCTTAGTCTAATACCTTTGAGCATAATTTTTGAGTATAAATCATCAGAAATAAGGCTAATACTTTTCTTGATGAATCTGGCTGGGAATCTATAGGTTGTGAAGGAGGAAAAGAAGCCAAGATGATCTGAAATCGTAACTCTAATACATGATTTTCTTGAATGGATAGGATGTGAGCGATCTTCTTGGAAGTTTCATAAAACCTAAATTCGTTTTATGAGTAGATCTTGAAATTGAGATTGAAGGAATGAAAGCAAGTTCGAAAATGAAGACTAGATGGCTGCGTCATGGTGTCTACACGGGAGTGATATTTAGTGAAATATTATGCTTATTTAATACTTTATACTTGTTCATGTTCATTTTGTTCCGGCTCAAAGGACGGCTAATGGCTTTAGATCAGATCAAAGAGAGAGAGAGAGAGAGAGAGAGAGAGAGAGAGAGAGAGAGAGAGAGAGAAATGAGCAAGTTTGTCCTGAACATCGAGAGAGTATCTCTTTCATCCTCTATCTCTCGTTTTGCGTCTTGTTCAGGACAGTTTTGAGCGGAAAGATGCCGCGAGGGACTAGGCCAGGTCGCTGTGTATAAATCAGAGAGAGAGCGTCTTCTTGCTCCTCTTCTCTCTTCTCCGACATCCAACTTGCGACAAGGATGAGAGAGAGGATGGTGATGAGGATGATAATCTCGAGAGAGCAAGAGATGAACGTCCGACACCATCAATATCGCTGTCATCAGGCACTTCGATCAGCATCCAGGCCTGTTTCATCCTTCCCTTCTCTCTTCTCTTCTCTTCTCCTCTTTTCCCTTTCTTGCTCATCTTCATCTTTTGCTTGCTCGCCTGCTTCACTTGCTTACTTCTAAGTGCTCATCCATGTTTTTCTCAAACACCTTCGCCTATTTGTTACTTTCTTGAAAAACACTTTGGAAACCTTTTTCCCTTCTCTCTCTCTCTCTATCTGGAGCTGTTTCTCTGCAAATCTTGTCCCATCGAGCACATTTGATATGAAATATTGTTACCAATTTGAGTTGTTTTTTTTCTCTCTACAAGATGATTTGGAATGAGTTTTTCTCTTCTCAATTTTTGCCTCCTCTTCTCTTTCTTCTCCAATCGAACACCTCTGTTTTCTGAAGTCATTTTTCTTGCCGAATAAGCGAATCCAATGGACATGTTTGCTTGTAGCCACTTGATGTTTGCCTTCTGATCATCGCTCTCACGGTTCCTTGTCCAATTTGTGTATGTTTGTCTTGTGTTTTGTTATATTCGACCTCCATTTGACCACTTTTCTCACATCTATATTTTCAAATGAATGGGAAAACTTAACTTCAGTGGGACCAGCCAATCTCCGAATTGCTTGATCCAAAATTGCCTCTCCTACATCACCTTGATCTTTGGATAGCCCATCGAATAAACTTTTTTCCCTTATCACTCGCCTTCCAATGAGCTGTGGCAATTTTCCGAAAATTGCGACCCTATTCCTGAAGAGTTCCACTACTTTTTCTTCTTCTTCTTCTTCTTCTTGATCACTTATAAATGAGTCCCACTTACATCATGAAAATTCTGGGCAACTGATGACTAGAAGGTAAAAGTAACATCAGTAGCAGTGAGATTGGTGATACTCTTGTGGATAGCTTGAGGATTGAAAATTATGTGAGTGAGTCTGTCAGGTTGAAGATTACAATCAGTTGATTACTTGTAATTATACTCGATTAACTGATGGCTTTGCACTTCTGCTGGCCACAAGTAGCTAGGCTCGAAGGGCCATGAAATGAGAAGAGAGAGAGAGAGAGAGCCTTTCATCGCCTTGTCCAGGGCAATTGAAGTTAAAGCAACTTTTCAACTTCTTCCACTCCATTGGTGTGCTGGTTCACTCCCACCGAGGTTTTTTTCTTATACAAAATTACATAGGAGCTCTCATATTGAGAATACTGTAAGAAGAAGCGAGAAAAGAAGTATCTGAACAAGAGGAAAGAAGAAGAAGAAGAAGAAGAAGCAAACATTTTCACTCTACCTTTACCTGGCTCCGGTGAAAAGGCGAGAGATTTACTCTGATCGCGTCTTGGGGATCTTGGAGGATCAATAGAGTAGTGACACAGTGATTAGCTTGATCAATGGAGCCTCTTCACGGAGTAATAAGATCCAGGCGAGAGGCAAGATGAAGAGAGGTGATAAGAAGAATGGAGAGAGAAAGAGAAGAAAAAGAAGAGGAAAACCAAGCAAACATCATACTGAATGGCCAGTCTTAAGGCGCAAGGTTTTCACTTTCCTCTCTCTTCATGAGCTTCAAAGTTTTCGGAAGAAGAAAAAGAGAAAGCTCAACGAAAGTGAAACTTATTCTTCAACTCGTCCGAGAGAATTCATCTCTCCACATTCTGAGCTCGCTTGTATCGAATATCGATTAATTTGCTTTTTTTCACTCAAAAACGAAAACATTTATTACATATATGCTCGTTAGAAGCGGAGCATTATTACCTGTGTGTAATAGAAAGATTTTTTCTGCACTTGAAATTTTCTACCCTATTTAGAATTCAAATTCAATCACAAATCTTCTCATTCTCTCTTTTTTTTCTCTGTATTCTGCATTCTCAGGTGTGGTTCCAGAATCGACGAGCAAAGTGGAAGAAAAGAAAAAAGTCCGGGAATTTCCTTCGCAATTCTGGAGGCGCACTTCTTCCATCCCATCCTTTACCTACCTTTGGAGGAGTCTCCTCACCCACTGATGGCCTGTGTTCCTTCCCTGGTCCCGATCCACGATGGACAATGGGCACAGGTATGTGTTCACCACTCTTTGGGCCGTTAAAATAGCAGCTACTGTTGCTACTACTCTCTCTCTCTTCTTCTCTTTTCCTCACATACATTACCCTTGATCGGCCTGTTTCCCTAAAAATGTTGTTCGTGACAAAAGTGAAACTTTACTGCTTTTATGGGCCTGTTTTTTCTTCTCTCTCTTTCTCTATACTCACATTCATCGATTTGAAACTATTCGATAAATTCTGTTGTATGTATGTGCCTTATTGACATCGAAGAGACGCACACACACATATACACACAAAATCGTTGGAAACTTTGAATCTTTTACCTATTCAATCGATGAGCCAGAAAGAAATTTTGAAATGTTGTGTAATTTACGATTATTTCTCTCTCTCTCTCTCTCTCTCTCTCTCTCTCTCTCTCTCTCTCTCTCTCTCTNTCTCTCTCTCTCTCTCTCCTCTCTCTCTCTCTCTCTCTCTCTCTCTCTCTCTCTCTCTCTCTCTCTCTCTCTCTCTCTGATTTCCCTGGATATACTTGGAGAGAGGAAAAGACACTAACATACAGAACCCTAGAAGTAGAAGTCCTAGTTCTTCGTTAGACACTGGAAGCAAGATTTCATGCAGAACAAACGAACCTTGAGCCCTCCTGCTGAAGCCACTGCTTTTGCAAAGCTAAAGATCATTTTCCAAACTACTGTTGCCCTTTGTTGCAAAACGTTTATTGTAATGAGAAGAGTCGAAATCTTCAAGTTTTACTGCGGTTAACTACAGGGCACAGAGAGATGGAGAGAGAGAGAAAGAAATCGTTTTGTGGATCAATTTCAGTGGAAATTTTTCAACCAAGACAAGTAACAGTTAGCTTAAAATCTTAATTTCTGTCAGCCTAGAAAAAAAGCTGAAACTCGAGCAAGGTACTTGTGCACAAGACCACAAGATACCAGAGGCCCATACAAGATAGGATGGTCCAGAAATGTGAGAGACTTCCAGTAAAATACTCATCTTTGTGGTCACTCATCGTCTATGTCTTGGGCATTTATCACTCTAGTAGCTGGGAGCTGACTGAATATGAGTGGGTGGAACAACCATCAAACTGAAACCGTTAACTTTGGGCTGGTGTGTGTGGAAGGGAGACCAAAATTTTCCGCTAATGAATTTGTTTGCCTCAATCTCATCGAAAGAATCTATCTCAAATCTTTGTTCTCACTCTTATACACTTGCGACTTACAGCATCACTTCTCTTTGATCCGCATCTTCCAAGCATTCACACAAGTCACCTTGAGCTCACAAATTTCTTGCTTGCATTCTTTTTTCTTTCTTTCTTTTCTTTTCACCCTCTTTTCATTCTGTCTCTTTCTCCTCATCTTTTCCTTTTCCTCCGCCTCCTCCATCTTTCACTTTCTTGACTTCATCTTGGATGCACTTCTTATTCCCTGCAGCTTGTTCTTTATTTCACCAACAACTATGTCTTGACACTTTTCTCGAGCAATTTCAACTGCCACTGTGACATCCATCAAATATGCATCCAACAGCTTGAGATCTCTTCTCTCTTTCTCTCTCTTTCTCTCTCTCTCTCTCTCTCTATCTCTCTCTCTCTCTCTTCTCATCATCTTCTCTCTTCCCTTGAATACGATGTGAAGACTAGAGACACCTCAACTAGATCTAAGACCACTCTATAAGACAGTGTTTTTGCTTCCTCTGCCTTTTGTACTCTTGATCTATAGTGAATGTCTCACTCTCTTTGCTCCCAAAAGAATTTTGCCTCCGATTCAAATCAGTTTCTATTCATCATGCATAAAAAATGTCCTCTCTCTGGAAATAGAGAGAGAGAGAGGAAGTGTTCGAAACCCAAAATGAGCTATCTTATTCTGTAAATAAATTCATCTATCAGCCATGTTTATCCGATTCTCACGTGACGATGAGAACACAGGATGAGAGAGGGAGAGAGAGACACGAATCAATAATTTATGAACATTTCAGAAATATTTTTCCACAGTTTGAAATCCATGTTTTTTGAAAGTTTTCCAGAGAAAATGAATTCGAACCGCTATGAATCGTTCCAAGAATTTGTCTTAGAGAAATTCTCACACCACCCCTCCCCAAAACTATCCTTTCCTCTTCCCAATCTCACCATGGATCCTGTTAATATGTTAATCAAAGGAGTTGGGCAAACTAGAACTCTTCAATTGCTCATTTTTTTGAGAGAACTTTTTTGGTGCTCACCTCAAAAACTCTCCTCCTAATATCCAAAAGAACGTATAATTATGATACAATCTTTTCTCCAACCTATGTGCATCACATTCATGTGTACGGATGTTTAACTTTTGTCCATCTCTCTCTCTCTCTCCCTCTCTCTCTCTCTCTCTCTCTCTCTCTCTCTCTCTCTCTCTCTCTCTCTCTCTTTTCTCTTCTTCCAATGACCAGGCACATCTCTTCCGCTCAGCCATCATCATTCCATTTCTTTGCAACCCCAATTGAGCCATCAAAGTCATCTATCAAGTCACGGAACCGGAATCAGCGGGCTGCCTAGTCACAATGCATCCAGCATCACAACCGCAGCGGGTATCTGTTATCCTCCTCCACCGTATCACACTGCAAATAACGGCAGCCACCCACTGACGTCCAATACCTGTCGCACTAACTTGTCCCATCAAACTTCCGTGGCCAACCCGAGCACGCCACCGAGTAGTTCCGGCTCGGGATCTCCTCCTGCTTTAAATTGTGGCCTCAACATGGCCTCATCTGTAATGAATCCCAATTCTAGTGGCAATGGAGGTCACAATGACTCATCTGATGTATGGAGAGGATCGAGTATAGCGTCACTTCGTCGTAAAGCTCTAGAGCATACCGTGTCAATGTCTGTTTTTGGAAGATGAAACCTCTGTAAAACTGATTTTGGTAATAAAAAGGTACAGCTATTCATCCACCCATTCTCATTACTATTTCATGGACACACAGAGCATACACATATATACACACAGATTTTGACACTTCTTTTTGCTTCTTCTTTTGGAATTCCTTTTCTTGCCTCCTTTCTTTCACCCACTCGCTCAATATAAATATATATGTGTGTGTGTGTATGAATGTTTCCCCATCCAACATATATGAGCTACTCAATTAGAAGATGAAGCCCAGCAAAATTGAGAAAGCATCTCATATTCACATATTCATCTATTCATGTCCGTTATATTTATACCCATATATACGTACATATTCACCAGGGCTTCTGTATCTATTTAACTATCCTCTCTTTCTCATGAACATGAAGCAACACTAACTATCACATTTATTGGCTCTTCTCAATGGCTTATTGAGAGGTTTCTCAAGTTAGAGAGAGGAATAAGGTCTAAAAGGGTTCATCTAATTGCATCAATTAGGGAGACAAGATAATCATGAGAAGTGTATTCATTGGGAAGCCTAATCGGAGGAGATACCAGGAGAAAAAAATTCTCTTAGAATCAGCGAGAAATATAATGAAAAATAGAAAATCTGATCAAAGGAGAATATTCACTGAGAAACAAGAAAGAAAGAAAAAATATTCATTCAATATTCATTGATTTGCGTTAGCTGGAATCAACATTCGTGATCAGCATCATTTGCTGAAGGCTTATCGAAAAATATTGAGCAGTCGGTCGTTCATTTGAAAATCGGTGAAAAAACAGGAAGTCACCATCAAATGATGGTCATCAGAGGATATTTTTTTCTTCTTTCCAATAGTATACAGAGTTAAGGTAACTAAAAGAAGAGGAGGGAAAAAGGAGGAGAGAAAGTGGAGAAGATGTGGTATTTATTGGGTTGGGAAAGTTAGCTTTTCGATGCACAAAACTCTCGATTTATTGACCCAAAAGGAGCCATTTTGTGAATCTGAAGCGAAAAAAGGAAAATCTTGAGCCAATACAGAAGATAAAAGTGGCTGTGCATGTATGAATCAAGGAAAAAAGTGGGAAAAAATATTGTATCTATGGATTGACTGGAAAGAGAGATGGGCAAAATAGGTTCGCGATTCAGATTCAGTTTCCTCTACTTCTTCTTCTTCTTCTACTTCACGATCCTGCTCCTTAGTTGCACCTCATTTTGCTCGAATGACAAGAATGTAGCGTGAAATGTCTACTTATTTCTCTCTCTCTCTCTCTCTCTCTCTCTCTCTCTCTCTCTCTCTCTCTCTCTCTCTCTGTCTCTCTCTCTCTCTCTCTCTCTTTCTCTCTCTCTCTCTCTTCTCACAATCATTTACACTCACTTTTGCTCATTTTCACTGGCTGATAATATTTTATCTTGATATTTATTGCTTTATATTTCAGTTACTTTGATTCGCATCTTCATCGTTGCAGAGAGAGAGAGAGAGAGAGAGAGAGAGAGAGAGAGAGAGAGAGAGAGAGATGATGATGAAGCTTCACTCACTGGCACCCTTCGAACTTTATTTTGCAGCTTTATTCGCACAGCATCACTTCTCACCCAAGCCAGAAGGAATATCTCTCTCTCCACTACTTAGACTCTTTTTAGTGGCCTCTTCATTACTTCATTGCTTCTCAAGCCCAGAGAATACTGTCACACAAGGAATTTCTAGCATCCAGGCAGGTATTCTTGGTGACATGCGCCTCACGAGAGGATGAGAATTATAGGTTCGCTCAGATGAAAAAGCTGGATGCATAGGTTACATGAGTTGATTGCTCTGGAAGAAAGAAATGGCCACGCTAAATGATCAGATATAAGAGCGAGAGAGAGAGAGAGAGAGAGAGAGAGGAAAAATGATTTCACAGCAGACCTTGAAAACTTTCACCTTCCAACTGAAAGCTACCTATCACAGCAACCTGGAGCCCAGTAAGTGAAAAAATACGATAATTTCAACACTCTAACAGGTTAAAATTTATACAAAATTCGGCAGAAACACAAAATTGTCTCCTCCATCATACTTGATTGCTAATAGGCAGTTAAATATTTTGATTTCGACAGGAGAAAGATTCACGATATACTCATAATTTTGGCTACACTGATGGCCCGAGGCGAGTGGAAATTCGAGTGAACATTGCAACAAGTTCAACAACAACTTGACTAGAGTTTTCATGGGCTCTTGAAACAGAGAATAATGGCAGAAGAAGAAGGAGACGAAGAAGAAATGCTAGATGAAATAGCCTCAAGAAATAGATTGCTCAAAGGAAACAAGCGATGCCCATAGCTAAGCGATTTTTTTGAGAGAAAAAAAACAGGAGCAAAAACAGTGGCCAAGCTGAATCCCAGTCTAGTGGATTGCGTTCGAGGGAAATGAGGCGGGAGAGAGAGAGAGAGAGATGCCCTGAAAGGCCATTAGAATGCACCACATATATATATGGTCAAAGTCATTAGTATTAACTAAAAATCAGCTCACGATGATAACGCTTTCATCATCTCTCTATCTGCTCTATCTACTCTCTCTCTCTCTCTCTCTGCTCAATGGTGAGGATGAAGAAGCAACCACCAAAGTAACCATTACTGTGCCATGATTATTATCATGACTACAGCTATCTTTGGAAAGCGTTTAGTGTACTGTTTGTACTCCATCTTTTCTCTCTCTTTTTCTTCTTTCTCTTCTTCGATATGCTCGAGAAGTGAAAAGTTTTTTTCCTAGGGATCATGTACATATATATATAGAACCAGCCCAGTGGTGAGATCGAATGATCCCCCAGATTGAATGATATTGATGGTGCATACTAATGTTGCCCTTTTCTTCTACTTCTATTTTCTACTTTTCCATGTTCGAAAAATAGATGATTATTGGTCTATAATGAAGATCATAATGGAAGATGGAGCAAACCATTTTGTTACCCTGAAAATGAGTGTGAAAATGATTTATTGACCCTGTTAACGGAGCACATGAATACCAATGCGGTATGTTTCCCATCCATTTGATCGTAAGAGAGAGAATTTTTTACTCTCTCTTCTTGAAAAGCTCGAAAGTTTTTTTCCACAAACAAAGAAATAATCTTCTCACACATGAAAAAGGCACAAAATTATTCAACTGGTACAATCAAAATCAAAATTCAAATTAGCAGTGATTTTTCACACCTCAAAAACTATTAGTGAAAATCATGGACCAGTGAAATTAAATCAATTCATCATGTTCTCTGACCTCGGCACACGCTTCCATGTTTGATCAAGCGATCCATTGGTGATCAACTATATGGCTCATTGCTCTCTCTCTCTCTCTCTCTCTCTCTCTCTCTCTCTCTCTCTCTCTGGGTTACATTTCCGAGCAAATATAAAAAGGAAATCACTTTACATGACAGCAACATTGATAATCCGGCCAACATTGCCTCATCAATGGAGAGTCAATTAAAGTACAATACTGGCACTTTCACAAGCTAATATCCGCTCCAAATCCTCATCCTCGCGGGAAGTTGGACGGATTATGTCCATGGACTCGTGGCTACATGCTGGATGCCTGATGTCTGATGTTTTCTCTCTTCTCGATAGATATATATGCACGGTTGGAATGCTATGGATATGTGGCTATATTGCATTTGAAAAGTCTGAAACATAGGATTCAGACTTCATATGTAAGCCATTATCTATTTTCCTGCCTGAATACTTTGTATCTCGACTCAATCCTCTAGGCATGTGGGAAGAATTTTTGTACCCCAAAAATTTATATGTATCAGCCCAGATCCTAATGAAAATGCGCTCACAAGAAAAGCCTGTAAATGGAAGCTCAGACTTTTAAGCAGCGTTTATCATCCATCATTCAGCATAAAAAATGAAAAGTCCTGAGAAAATAAGATTATGCAGTAAGAAGAAGGGTTATGTAGCTCAACTATTTGTGGGCCTCTTCAAGAAATACTTTTCTCAGGAACCTCACCACAATTTCGCCGATTGAGTATAAGCTTTTCAAAATGACTCAAAATAAGCCTCGAGCTGAGGTACCAAAAGGATTATGAATAAAGTTTCACTCACACCAAATGGTTCTCCATCCAATTGAATAGAAAATTCTCCCAACTGAGAGCTCAAATTCTTGATCAACTTAAAAGAATTTCAGGTAGAGAGAAAAGAATCAAGGTTTCTCTCACAAATTCAGATATTCATGTCCACTGTTGATAGCTGGAACAGATTGTTCGCCAGTTTTACCATCAGACCACAGATCGATTGATGTAAAGAGTGAACAAGAGTCCATCCAACATACCATACGAATCCAATAAACCACTGATGGAAGCAAATTTATTGCATTTGAGGTGCTTCATTGGAAAAGTGAAAAGAGGAATATCCTGATATCCATCACCACAGAAATCATTAAGTATTGCATTTAAGAGCATATTAATCAATAGAAGATGCTGGTGATTCCTTACTAGAGTATCCGGAAAGTTGGATAAAGATGCTAGCTGACTTGTGAGATAAATTTTTCTACATTCAGATCGAAACAACTAGCTTGCATTGGCCATTTACTGAAGAGGTTTTTCTAAGCTTTTGTCTGAGTGTTGAAGATACATGTATTTCAATGATGCACTGATCTGTTTAATAGAGTGAGATTCAATGGCCCAACATTCCAAAGCTCAGCGCTATTCAGTGTGTATCAGGATAGTATGCATATTTGATGGATGGATGTCACAGTGGCAGTTGAAATTGCACTAAGAAAGTGTCAAGACATGGTATTTGTTGGTGAAATAAAGAACAAGCTACAGGGGCTGAGAAGTGCATGGAAGATGAGAAAGTGGGAGGAATAAGAAGAAGAGAAAGAAAGAGAGAGAGAGAGAGAGAGAGAGAGAGAGAGAGAGAGAGAGAGAGAGAGAGAGAGAGAGAGAGAGAGAGAGAGATGGAAGAAAAAGAAGCAAAAAGCTTCAAGTACGAGGTGGTTTGTATGCCCAAAAGATGAGGATGCAGGGAAAAGTGATGCTGCGAGTCGCCATGGAAGTGAAAGTTTGATAGACACACTTCGGCACTCGTTCCTCCCACTTATCAACTCCCTAGTGATCAAGATGCAAGGCAATCCGACAGATCTCTTGCTGGATATAATAGACTTCATCACATATTGCAGTACATTATTAAATACCTTTGTGCAAATTTTCTCTCTCTTCCTCTCTACTGATCTCTGCTTTTTTCAGGGTCTGGTGAGATTCAAATATATATCTCGGAACAAATAGCCCAGGTTACTTAGCAGTTCAAAAAATCGCAACTATTTTCAATCTAAAAAACTCAAATACAACAGGCATCGAATGAATGTAAGAATATCAGTCCAGTTTTTTACTTTGAGAAAGACTGCCTCCATATATCTCTCTCTCTCTGTCTCTCTCTCGGAGGCATTCACGCAATTGAGCATACATGTACAATGTAGATGATCGAAAGGCCTGAGCCAAAAATCATATGACGACAATGATTGAGTGGCCTAAGGGATCGGGGTTGACAAAAGGCAACAAAAGTTGGCCTTCGTGCTGAATTGTAATCAGAAATAGTCCATTGCTTACTTGAGCGGGCTAAAATCTCAGCAACATTCACACACCAATCTCCTCACCAGTTAAAGGGTTTTCATGAAGCTCGTTGAGGCAAGACAGTCAAATGTGTCAGGTGAGGATGGTAACCATTATATTTGCATGCTAGTCAATTATTCGATTGAAGCATTTGAGAAGTTCTGAATAGGAGCTCAAGTAATGCTTTGAAGTTGGGTTCACATTGAGAAAAGGTTGCATTCGAAAAATCAGATGGCTAAAATAAAAATCAGGTCATTGAATGCATCTTACCTATCAGAAGTTTTTACGCAGGCTAATATTTTCTGAATTGTGCATATAGATATAACAGACATAATAGTTAGATCGATAATTGTGAGTGCAGTGAAAAATATTTTCTTCTACAAGGCGAAAGGTTTTCTGTAAAATTTTTGAAATAAAACAAACTTAACTTTCACAAAAATCTATGGTAATAAGTTACTGGGTTAAGAGGCCTTGATTCTTGGCCCACTGAACTGGGCCTCTTTTTAGCCTAAACAATGATTTATAGGTTTTTTAGATCATATTTGGACATATTTTTTTCAAACTTGCAGCACTTCAAATGCTTTAAGTCCGATGAGCTCTCAAGTCTTCTTTTTCACGAAGCCGTAAATCAGTGGCCTATTCTTTTGGGATAAAAACTTTAGTTTAAATTGGTTTCACTTCAGAATTCCTCTCTCTGTCTCTCGCTCTGTCTCTCTCTCAATAACATATGAGTCTGTATTTTTCTGCCCAAAACTTTCGCTGCTAAAACTGATCCTTATATCTTCCCTCGATGGATCCCAAGACACAATCGGGTATATTTGCTGTCTTCAAATTCTGTAGAGAATCCGAGGTTCTTTCAGGTAAGATTTCCATCCATTAATTCTACCATTTTATCCCAAATTATCGTCTTTTGAGAGAGAGAGAGAGGTAGGGAGGGAGGGAGAAAGAGAAAGATGGGCAACCATTTTATCTCTATCTGAAAGACTGCTCGAAAAGCTCAATCGAGTAGAGAGGAAACATCTCATCAAGCTTCGTGAACTCTTGAGCAACTCAATTTCATGGAAAAGAGTTATTCCTGATTGTGGCTTGGGAAAGTGTAGGTTATCAGTTAATCAAGCACACCATAGATATAAACATAAGATAATTACAAGTATAAACGTAATCAAATGATTCTTATCAATTAGCTCTCTCTCTCTCTCTCTCTCTCTCTCTCTCATGCTCTTCTGCGTCAGCAACAGTTTTGCTGCCATTCCAGGCTCATTCTGGAATGAGTTTTGTGGTCATAGATCTGCCGGACAGAGTGAAGTGGTCACGTTCATTAGAGAGCAAATTGACTGGCTGACATTACTGGGTCTGTCCAGACGAAAGTTTCTCGTTTCGGACCATTTTGGAGGAAAAACGTCCAAAGGAAAAGGGGGCGAAAGAGAAAGAGAGAGAGAGAGAGAGAGAGAGAGAGAGAGAGAGAGAGAAGCAGTGTAGTTGCATGAAACTGGTTGCATGTTAAGAGCAGAGTTAAATTGCGTTCAACATATTCACCTGGCCCATGAATGGAAGCCCCAGGCTTAAGGGCCAGCAAATAAAAGGATACACTAAAGTCAGAAGAAAAGAATAAAAGATGAACAACCAAACATACAAATTGGACAAGGAACCGTGAGAGCGATGATCAGAAGGCAAACATCAAGTGGCTACAAGCAAACATGTCCATTGGATTCGCTTATTCGGAAAGAAAAATGACTTCAGAAAACAGAGGTGTTCGATTGGAGAAGAAAGAGAAGAGGAGGCAAAAATTGAGAAGAGAAAAACTCATTCCAAATCATCTTGTAGAGAGAAAAAAAACAACTCAAATTGGTAACAATATTTCATATCAAATGTGCTCGATGGGACAAGATTTGCAGAGAAACAGCTCCAGATAGAGAGAGAGAGAGAAGGGAAAAAGGTTTCCAAAGTGTTTTTCAAGAAAGTAACAAATAGGCGAAGGTGTTTGAGAAAAACATGGATGAGCACTTAGAAGTAAGCAAGTGAAGCAGGCGAGCAAGCAAAAGATGAAGATGAGGAAGAAAGGGAAAAGAGGAGAAGAGAGGAGAAGAGAGAAGGGAAGGATGAAACAGGCCTGGATGCTGATCGAAGTGCCTGATGACAGCGATATTGATGGTGTCGGACGTTCATCTTTTGCTCTCTCGAGATTATCATCCTCATCACCATCCTCTCTCTCATCCTTGTCGCAAGTTGGATGTCGGAGAAGAAAGAAGAGGAGCAAGAAGACGCTTTCTCTCTGATTTATACACAGCGACCTGGCCTAGTCCCTCGCGGCATCTTTCCGCTCAAAACTGTCCTGAACAAGACGCAAAACGAGAGATAGAGGATAAAAGAGATACTCTCTCGATGTTCAGGACAAACTTGCTCATCTCTCTCTCTCTCTCTCTCTCTCTCTCTCTCTCTCTCTCTCTCTCTCTCTCTCTCTCTTTGATCTGATCTAAAGCCATTAGCCGTCCTTTGAGCCGGAACAAAATGAACACGAACAAGCATAAAGCATTAAATAAGCATAATATTTCACTAGATATTGCTTCCTTCATCATTCCTGCCACCAAGTCCTCTTCTCTTTTTCTTTCTTTCTTGTATGGTTTACTTATCCTCTACACTCTAGAGGATGGATAGATAGCTTGACAACTAATTGCCTTTTGCGAAGTCAATCCACAATCTCTAGACCTCGGCTCCCAAGAGCCAGTAATGGTATCGGAATATCTCGATTATTGCAAAATAGTGGTGTATGTTATGACACCTTTGATTCCCAGCAGATTTTGGTGAATTCATTGCCATCATTCAGCCATTGTAGACGTATGATGGAAACCCATCAGACCACAATTTACTTTCTCTGTCTTCATTGGTAAACACTGATTTCACATCAAATAAATGATTACCCTTCGCACATTATTTGGAATTATTCATGGTAAAGGCGTTCCACCATCCATTTCTCCGGGCTCCTCGTCCTTGATGCCCATTGGATAGACAAGACCAATCAATCTATCAAACATCTGGAACAAAGAATATATTCTTCTGGACTCATATCAGATTCCGGTTGATCAAAGTGTAGATCAGTGTTATGGTGAGAATTTTGATACAGTTTCAAAATGTTTTTATGAAAAAAAATTTCATTCAATATTGGCTGATTTTTGAATTCTTCGAAGAAAGAACTCTCTGAAATTTTCTGTTTGTACAGAACTGCACAAATTTACACACTTGATAGTGGTGCGATTTTTGGTTAGCAAGAGAATTCAGCCTATGGTGACCATATGTTTTGGTTTGACGAGCATCTTGACCAAGGGATCTTTCTCTTTCTGTCATAAGCTCAAAAATTTTGGAGAAAATATGGATAAGTGATCCTTGTAGACATATTATCGTTTTAACCATCAGCATCACTCGCAGAATGGTTTTCGGTTTTTTGAGACACTTGGTGACATCCTGATGACTGAGCTATGTTCAACAACATGACCATTCCCGAATATTACCAGCTTCTGGGAACTCCATCGACTCAAATCCATCAAAGAAAATAGTTGGACTGACCTATTGGACTTGGGATGGAAAATTTTACTATTACTTCACTATTATACTAATTATAACTGAAGGTATCAGTAGCAATTGTCTGTGTACCAGTGATCAACATTATTAGTGGCTAGAATAGTCCTGCATCAGCATTGACATCGTGGACCATAAATTTATTCATACACGGTGTTGAATCAGTTAGTTAACTGTAAATCGATGAAAGATTGACATATACTTACGATAATAATCCTTCAATCCGATTGTCTCGATTTTAATTTTATTGGAACATGATTTGGGCACTGAAAATTCAACAAGACTCATCGGTTGATCAAAAAGAATTTCAACATATTGATCCATACTTGCACAATCAGTCGACAATTGTTACAACAAAGCAAATTTTGATGATGATGGAGGTCAAGAGGCTATTGTGACTCGTGAGAATGGAGTAGAAAAAAAAGTATGTCTTGATAAGTAGTGATTTTAGTGATCAAATTAGACTTGAGTATATTGTTTGAACAATGGTATTCATCTTGAAACTTTTTTTCCAATCGGTATGGCAAACTAAAATGATCAATTAATAGAAAGCAAGAGAAAGCAAAGAAGAGGATTATTCACAAGGCCAAAAATATGTTTCTGACAGGCTTTCAATTCTGTTGTCGAATAAAGAGAGAATATGAAGAACATCATGAAGAACATGTAGAAGAAGAAGAAGAAGAAGAGTTACCTGTTTCGTGGACCACTCTTGGATTCATCAAGCATCCACTCTCCATCACAAAGTGACAGGATGGCATATAATTCTGAAGCTCCCAAAAGAAGAAGAAGGAAGAAGAAGAAGAAGAAGAAGAAGAGAGGGAGGCAAGTGAAAAAGGGGTGTAAGATGATGAATAAGTTTTCGATTTCCACTTTTTCGATGGTCCACAAGATCCTGTACTTTCCAATACTTGATATATACGTAATATACTACATGTTGATGAAGCGTGAGAGAGAGAGAGAAGCGAAACATTTTGTAAAACAATGAAAATTTTCATTTGTTTGATTGAATCAAGAGATGGATGACAGCAAGTATTGTCACAGTTACTTGTTTGGCCTGTTCAGGTGACATTAGTGGAATCAATAGTGTCCAAGTTATAAAATTAGAAAAATTTATTCCCCAAATATTATCTTAACTTTAACTTTATTGGTGTGGTCATCATGCTTTTTGTTCATGTATCCACATTTATACTATTGTTTTACATCATTTCAGCCCATCAAGTGCCTCCAATTATCAATTCCAACAATTATTCAGTCAACGATATTGTCGATATTCTACGACAATCTAATTCTCCTCAAGTAGATAATGTTACGGTTTTAGAGGCTTGGAAAATATTACAAACCAATTTAGATGTTAATCTTGATTTATTCACCTCCGGACTATCATCTAAATTCGATCGAATAGCTAAACAAGCTAATGTTAGTCAAATATGTCGTCAAGACTTCGAAAAAGTTATAGAGGAAGCAAAACGAAAGAAAACCTGGGCTCTTCATGGTTAGTTTTCATTTATGGAGTGATTTAGACCACCCTCGATTGAGGAATGCTTAAATTCTGTTACTTTTAACTGAAGTTTGTCTCATATTCTAGTGCTGAATTCATGGGGTCAATTTCCACCATCAGGAGCTTTCACCGGCACTTTGACAAGTTTCGGTTCTTTCGAACAGTGCCTCAATTCTGTGCCATCAAATATGTCAAGCTATACGAACTATTGTACCGTTACTTTTTCTCCTTTGCTTCCGTATCGTCCTAAGTATCACAAAATCGTTGACAAGTTGGAAGTCCTTAAAAAAATGAATTTCAGCCATGACCATGTGAGTTTCACTAAGATTTATTAACTGTCGATTCAACTTTCTTTTTCTCATAGGTTTTCAATGATCTAGTTGATAAATTGCAATTCCTTTACTATGTTCCCATTCGAATTGGGACATGTCTACCTTCTTCATGCAGTTTATCCGATGTTTCAATCATGACCAGAGAAGGTAAGAATTTTGAAAATTCGATGAGTTCTAAGTGAAATTAATTGATAAAGATTGATTCCTCAGTTGGAGCTGAAATGTTTCTATTTGGTGACGCGGTCAAGTGTGAATCTCACAAATCTTTTGAAGTTGAGCCTAATATATACCGGAAAATTGGTGGGTAAGTAAGCACAAGTGATTTTAATAGATAAAAATTTTGAAAAAACAATTTTTCATCTCAATTTTTGACAACTTTTCAGACTCATTCTATTGTTCATCATCTCAATTGTGGTGATTGCTTCAGTTTGTGATCTTCTCAAATCGCTCTTGCAAAATCATACTGTTCGAGAAGGAGTTATTAATGGCAAGGTAAACTGCACCGATTCGATTGAAATTAAGGATAGTTTTGGCTTACAAATTCTCAGAGCATTCTCGATTCAACGAAATTCATGGTCTCTTTTTGATACGAGAAATTCAACATACCAAGAACTGAAATGTCTGAATGGCATAAGAGTTTTAACAATATCATGGATAATCGTAGGACATGCTGCGGCTAGTTCAAATTATCAAGGATTCAGTAAGTTTAAATGTCAAATGATGGTCTTATTTCATGATTTAATTCGAATTCTTCATCCATTTATTGGCAATTTTAAGCTGATTCTTTCAAAGGTCTACACATTTTAACCTCACCTTTTATCCATGGTCTACTTAATGCATCATTAACTGTGGAATCATTTTTTCTCATAAGTGGCATTCTAACATCATATGTTACTCTTAAATCGGTTGAAGCCACTTCCAAGTTTAGTCCATCATGGTTTGTCTTCGCTCGATACTTACGATTGACACCAACAATGGTTTGTGCCATTTGTTTGGTCTATTTTCTGCCCTACCTTGGTTCAGGACCCATTTGGAATGAAAAAATTCAGCCAATGGTCCAAGCGTGTGAAAAAAATTGGTGGATCAATCTGATATATCTTCAACCGTACATTGATCCACAAAATATGGTATGCCACTACGTTTCTCTTGTCTTTCGATCGATATAACTAAATTAGACTGGATTATTTTTAACTCTCTAGTGTATCATACCAACATGGTGGCTAGCAAACGATATGCTGTTCCATGTGATCTCTCTGGCAATTGTTGTACCTCTCATTAAGAAACCAAAATTGGGTTTCATCATCAACTTATTATTCATCATCGGCTTTGCTTTGATCACATTTGTATACAGTTTGACTCATGATTATCCAGTAGGAAGCATACCAACGAGACCTCATTTTGGGTAAGATGAATGTTCGAGTTCTAGTGGAAAACCTCAATTGACAGTAGAACTTTTCAATTTTTTTCAGTGAATATTTGGATGAATATGCTGCCAACTATTTTTGGAGACCTTATTTGCATGGACCACCATTTTTCATTGGCATTCATTTAGGTTACCTATTGGCACAAGAAAAATTTCTGAAAGCATCCAAGGTAAATGTTCTTCTATCAAAAATAGCGTTCAATTCATCTGATTTTATCTTCTCACTTCTCAGATCCAGGTTTTAATGGGTTGGATTCTGTCTCTCAGCCTCATGTTAATGGTGATCTATGGCACATATCCCATAAGTCTGGGATACATTTGGCCTAGATGGGCCTTAGCACTTTTCGATTCAACTAACCGGATAATTTGGTCAATTGCATTGGCATGGATGATATATGCAATGGCTTCAGGATATGGGGGTATGAATCTAGGATATTCTCTACAGGAATATAAATTTGATTTGGGGGTAAAATTTTATACTCTATTCATGATGTTTCTCTCTCTCTGCCTTGTTCACAGGATGGTTCGATAGTTTTCTAAGCCATCGATACTTTGCACCGATGTCCAAAACATCTTATTCGGTGTATCTGATTCACATGTTCGTTATAACAATTTACACGGGATCTCAACTGAATTTGCTCCAAACTACTAGTATTTCATTAGTAAGTTTGCATTATTTTTCATAAATATTAGATATTTTTGCATCGATTTGCATTTTGTTTGACTTTCGGGAAGGCGGTGAAGAATTTCATTTGATGAATTTTGATTTCTGCATTTTCTTCAATTCAAAATAGGATTTCTGATTATTCTTTTTCATGATTGAATTGAAGAATTGAAAGAATTTTTTCATGCCAATAATGATTCTATTCTATTCTTAAGATTAATGCAATGATAACAATCTGGATCGTGTCAATGGCATTTGGTTCCATCTGGACTTTACTATTTGAGGCACCATTTTTGAATATCATGAAATTGGTGTTCAATTTACAGAGAAGGAGTACCAAAATTGCTACCGATAAGAAAGAGGAGAAGATCAACAATTATCAGAGGATACCACTTCGCGATCAAGATGGAAACATGTTGAAAAAAGAAAACGGCTTTGAAATCAGTAATCCCTAGTCGATGAAGAGCAATTATTTTGCATAATTTGTCCTATTGAACAGGACTATTCATCTTTTTCATATATATTTTCATGTATGTATTATGTTTAATACATGAACGAAAGGATAATGAACCGATTTTTTTTCAAAATCAGGAGCTTTCATTTTTTTCCATACATACACCATTTTCCGTAAATAAAGTGCCCAGATCAGTCAACAGAATTTGATCTCACATCCGGTCTGATGGAAAGGTTGTAAGTTTCAAGAGGAAAAGGAATTGTTTACCTATCTCACACTTCTTTGGGACTTTTTTCACTCAACTGGTGGAATGTTTACCAGAGACTTACAAAAAATTAACGCTCAAAATCAAGACATGAACTGAACTGAATGTTTTTTCGTTTGTTGTTGTTCAATTGAGTGTTTGTAAAGTTTTGCATCGATAAATCAATTGTTTACGCTGCATTTTTGGGCCCAAGTGAGAGTGAA
>QZCP01000109.1:63939-117827 GCA_003956705.1 Brevipalpus yothersi
AAGTAAGAAGAGGAAGAGGAGGAGGAAAGTTGTGAGCAGAAGATGCAAGATTGGGCCGTTCAAAGGCCTCTCGAAAAGATCATGAAAACGGGATGGCCATCATACAAGCCCAGAGGAAAGAAATTATGTACAAGAAGCCATGTTTCGACCATTGATCAGGCCCAGGAGCGAGGCGCCCAATCAGCACTATCGCACCTATTTACCATAAATGCGAAGAGAAGAAGAGAGAGAGAAGTGAAAAAAGATTAATCAACAGAAAGGCCAGCTTCATGGCCAGAGGTACCATTTGCTGCAAAAATCTTAAGCAACCACAAAGTTTATCGGCCCTTCTTAACCGTCTTCGCTTTTTTCTTCTTCTTCTTCTCTCTTTCTCCTCATCTTCTTACTTCGCCACACTGGACACTGGAAAAGAAACATGGCCAATGCCTACACTGGACCCGAAAATTGGGCTCCAAGAAGAAGGGCCAAAAAAGGCCGGGAGGAGATCAAATGGTGTCAGAATTGCTTGTGAGCCTCTCTCTCTCTCTCTCTCTCTCTCTCTCTCTCTCTCTCTCTCTCTCTCTCTTCCTTGCTTCCTTTCTCTTAGTTGGGCCAAGATGATCGAAAAGGCGCTCAGTGGGCCTGTGAATCTGGGCGTCAGCCATCACCTCGGTTCTGCCATTCCTTTCATCGCCTCGCGGCATTCTTCATCCTAAACAACGCGTGCCTCTCTCTTTTCCTGGACTACTTCTATCCGTTCCAATATGTATCTTGCTGCTTTCTTGCTGTAATCATAGTCCATGATGATTGTTGAGAGTTAATATTTTGCATTCCTTTTGTGAACATGATGATTCACACACACACACACATGGTTCTCCATAGGAAAGCGGTCATTTGATCAGGATAATTATGAGTGCTACAGGAGTGCGAAGGAATCGATATGTTTTGTTCGCCACTATGTAGCCTTCGTATAATATACATGCATAGGGAAGCATGGTGCAGGTCCCGGGAGGAGAATCGATTTCAACTAGACCACTTGATATCCATGGAGAGAGCTAATCCGATGGAATTGACAAAACGTTTGTGAAAAGGGAACAACAACAATCAAATGGAGGCCCACTAAAAGTGGACATGCTTTATCAGTGGCAGCAAGATAAGAAAGTGGCAGCCTGGAAAGACGTTGGCCGAACGTATGTGTGTTTCTGTTTCTGTCTGGTGTTGACGCTTCTTGTTTCTTTGCTTTTTTTACGGGGGATCCAAAAAACTTTTTTCAGTCCGCTTGACCTGGACCACATCTCTTTCTCTTTCTCTCTGTGACCCCTCTCCAAACTTGAAGACAGGACATCTTCTCTCTCTCTCTTTTCTGGAGCGTCGTCATAATTGTCTCTCTCTCTCTTTCTCTTTCTCGCTGTGCTCAGCACCAAAGGCAAGAGCCCATAAACACAGAGAGACTCCTGATATAGCTTTTTTTTCGTTTTTCATTTGCCCTTCTCGCCACTCTTCGCCTCTGGTACACAGTGTAGTGACCTGCCTCTCTCTCTCTTGTCAAGAGAGAGGCTCTTTTGGCCCAGCCAAGCTGATCCAGGCTCATATCAAGGGAGCAGGCCAAAAGAGAGAGGGAGAGAGAGAGAAGGTCCCGGGACTTTTTTCCCGCCTGTAACACTGGCTGCCTGAACACTTACTTACTTACTTAAAGCAAGCAGAAGGAGCAGCCTCAAGTTTGTTGCCTTCTTCTTCTTCTTCTTCTTCTCTTGCCTCTTTGCCTGACCAATTCTCGCTCTTATATTATATACACCATTCATTTTCATCCCTCAGATCACCACTTTACCCAGGCCTTTCTGGTGACTTGATCAACTCTCTCTCCTCCTTTTGCTTTCTCTTCATCTTTCTCTTCATCTTTCTCTCTTTTCTTGATCATTTGGTTAATGTTCATCGCCACAAACGCACACTTGATCACCAATTGCTGCCTCTGTGTGTGCACATCTCTCTGTGTATTTTTGCCTTCAAGTGCCTTTATTTTTTGCAACTTTGTTCCTCATCTTTTTCACTCTTTCTCTCATCTACATCCTTTCATCATCCCTTGATACCATAATATTTTTTTCATATTGTGTCTCCTTTTCATATTGCTTTTGTGCCTCACTGGTTATTCTGGCAACATTTATAACACACGCACCATATATACATATAATCACTATTATCATTAAGTAGTAACATTTATCCAGCCAAAATGATCAAGGAAAAGCATCCGATTGCCCGTACCTTGTTCGCTAATCATTCCAACAGTCATCACAATCAACACACAAATCCATCTACACAAGCCAAAACTCCACCAGATCCGAGTATAACATTTATGCGAGCTTTTTTAGCCCGTGAACAAGAGTATTTCAAACAGAGATACCAAATTTTGAACAGCAATTGATGATCTCTCTCATAAGTTATGGTAGCGAAAGGATGACAACAATAGAGTGATGTAAAACTCTTTGTTTTTATTCCCCCTTCTCGACCACAATTATGGTGATTTTGTATTTTTACATTTATAATTACGCCAAGTATGCATGGTATGTATGACAATTATGTTGGTCATTAGTAATCAATATATACACATGTATATTATGCATACTTGATGGTAAAAAATTGGTGCCTCACTTCCAGTGCCTTATACAAACTGCTCTTAATAGAGTTCATCGTCTGTTACTCGCAGTGAGAATGTTTATTGTGTAAATTTTTATACATATATATATAAATACATATATATTTTGCATGTTGTCACATGAAAAAAGTGTACATAGTCCCAATCCATCTGGTATATCTCCATATATATATGTGTATATCCAGACATTTTTTTCATAATGCATACACATTATTTATAATCATTAATTCATTGTCTCGTGATTATTCACGAAAATATTGCCATAAAATCATTACATGTACTCTTACAACTTGTCCATATATTACCATCATCAAATGATCTCTTTTCTCTCGCTTCTGTAGCATGTTCACATGCCCTGACAAAGGATTTCTGCCTTGAAGCTGAAATTCTTACTTGCCTCTTGTTCAAATAAATTGATAAGAACTTGATCCGATAATCGACTGTCTATTCAAATCCAATCATAAGCACAAAATTTATCGGAATAAATCGGAATAAATCGAAATTTTCTGTTTTTTTACTAAGAAAAACGTAGACAGAGAGAGAAAGGAAGGAAGAGAGAGATAATTTTGTCTCATGTATAGCGCCAGATGACCGAGGCCACTTTTATAGATCGAAATTTTGAATGGTCATTCAGCTCATTCCTCTGTTGAGCAAGCTTTCCCTTATCGGTCAAAAGCGTTCCAAAAGTTGGCCACAATTAGCATTGAGCTACTATTTATTGCGTATTAATCGATACATGCATCGACTACTAAAGGTTGCTCTTCTGATGTTCTTGGCCACTTGCGTTTTGCCGATCAACTGGGATCGCCGATCGTTTGGGCTCTCAATCCTAAGTTCTTGAGACCCCCAAAAAAGGACCCCTAAAATTTGATCCTACATTCTGCAGCTAGTGCAATAATCATCGCCCAAAAAACTTACCCGCCAATCTTATTACGCCGTCTATCGGCTTCTTTACATGTAAACTTATAATGAGGAACTTATTATATAATGAACCTCTCTCTCTCTCTCTCTCTCTCTCTCTCTCTCTCTCTCTCTCTCTCTCTCTCTCTCTTCTCCTTATCAACTTCAACCCTTTTGTTTAGATAGCCTGAAAAGAAAATATACGGGAAAACAATATTGAGAGCTGAGAATAGGAAGAAGAAGAAGAAGAAATAAAAATACAGGAAGTTAATTTGTTTTACAGTATACACACATAAGGATCGTTTGCGGTTTTAGATCCGTTAGGCTTAGAGAGAGAGAAAGAGAGAGAGAGAGAAAGAGAGAGAGAGAGAGAGAGAGAGAGAGAGAGAGAGAGAGAGAGAGAGAGAGAGAGAGGAAATAAAACTATAGAAATGATTAGGGAAATTCGACTAGACAGTTGTTGTAATCTAGAGCCTTGACTTTGTCTGTCTCTTTATTGGGCACAGCATTAATGAGACTTGCGATAAGAAGAAATGATCCTATTTTTTGCGGCTGATCACTACTTTGACTCATGCTATCGCTTGAACGTTTCCTACTGTGTTTGATCACAATCAGACCAGCTGTTTCTTCTTTTGTATCTTCAATCGGCATAGTCGATTCTTCCGGCCGTATTTCATGATGAGTTCATGCACCTACTTTGAGGATCATCTTTATGAACTTTTCATTCTGATACACTCTGTTTGGTTTTGAGTTCTTGTCCCAGTAGCACCGAAACCTGATTCAATTTTTGTATCAACCCTACAAATGGTGTAACATCTAAATTCGATGAACTTCGATTTTGAACACTTCCAAGCATTCTATTAGAAGTCGAAACCCAATCGATTACCCAAAATGATTGCCCTCTCTTTTTCTCTCTCTCTCTCTCTCTCAATGAGACTATAATAATGAAAAAGTTTTACCGTTAGAGGGTTGAGATAGCTCTTCAGCTCTCACCTCCGTATCATATGCAGATGAGATAGTGATAGAGAAAAAGTTTTTTCCATCTCCTTGCAACTTATAAGTATTCCACAATGAAAACAATCAATCTTCCTCTGATCAGAGGTGTCCATGTGAATTCAAGTCATGTCGGATGATTTACTTTGGCTAGGGAGAACTGGATCCTTGACCATGGCTCACAAGGATACACACATACACACATGTACATGTATACCAATGAGTGATGGACATTTAGGGATGTAGAATTCAGTGGAACAAAATTATGGCGGGATAACTGGCCACGCAAAATCAGTTCCTCTTCTTCTTCACCAGCCATTCAGCATCATCATCTCAACCTTATTGGAGATATGCGCTTGGCCACACAAAAGAGGCAACATTAATACACTTTCCATGGACAAGCATTAAATTGTCCAACTCATTATCCATTTATCTGTGTCTCTCTTGGAGATAAATTTATCATCTTGGACATCATCTTTTTATCCAAACTTTTCAAATACATGTTGTTGCTGTTGCAAGAAAGAGAGAGAGAGAGAGAGAGAGAGAGAGCAAAGTTTTTCAAAGACTCCGCTCACTTATAACTTACAACTTCCAACTTATAAGGCATCTTGAAGAGAGGCGCGCAAGTGAGCTTTTCCCGGGGCTTTTATTTTCCCGCCTTTTGGGGGAGAGAGAGATGAAGAGAGAGTAAATGTTGCTTCATTTTTTCCGTAGACTAGAAAAAGCCGCCTTTAAGTAAATTTCACTTATATATGTTGTATACTTGATTCTTTTGATTCTTCTTCTTGTATCTTCTCTCTTCCACATACTCATCTACCATCTATTTTCTCATCTACTTTTTGGGATAAAGTTTTTTCTTCTTGGATTGTCTTTCCACTGGCTTGTTCTGGTGTCATCATCTCGGGTACATTGTTTTTCTCATCCGATTGCCATCGTGTGTGTACACGTACGCATACACATACGTATTTTGCTTGCTGGGCTTGTTACACGCGCTTTTCGTGGCTACAGAGAGAGAGAGATATACATACACAACGTTTGTTCGTCTTTCAAGTGCCTTATTAATTTTTGCAACTTTGTTTCTTATTGTATGTGTGTGAATATTCTGTTGGAAAGGTTGTTAATATTTTTGGGTGTTAATTACATCTACCACTATTATAATAATAATCATCGCCTTGCCTCATCTTTCACACTCTCCTCAAAATGATCAAAGAAAAGCATCCGATTGCGCGTACCTTGTTCGCAAATTATCCACCAAGTCATTACAATCAACACACAAATACATCATCAAATCAATCTAAAAGCGTGCCAGATCCAAGTATAACATTAATGCGGGCTTTTTTTGCCCGTGAACATGAATACTTCAAACAGAGATACCAAATATTGAATAGCAATTGATGTTGATAATGATGATGATGATCTCCGAAATGATGAAGAAAAAAATTGTTTTCCTCTTTGCTCACTTGCTTTTCTTTCTCTCCTCTTCTTTGGTGATTTGTATAAAACGATTTGTTTTTCTTTTTTGATAATTGAATATGTATATGAGATAGATCGATTAATGATCCACTAGCACTCACAAAAACCCATACACAAACCATATTCCTTTCCCTCCCCCCTCTACGTACATACACAAAGTAATGTAACTTGTTTATCGATCACTCATGGTTTGCTCACTTTTTGACGAAAGTGGATCACAATAAAGTTGATTGACGCTCGAGCGTCAAACATTGAATTATGATTAATCGACTCGAATTTTCTTTCTACTAAATTTTGAGAAATATAATCTTCGATTACAAAATCATTGGTTACCAATTGAGCAGCTGTAAATTCCCACCTCTTCAGGTTTAATCTTTTCCCTCTCAATCTCTGCTCTTTTTTCCCGCTTCGAGAAAATGATCCCAGCGCTTCATGTGTGTGCGTGTCTTGACAGGTTTTTCACATTCAATTTTTTTTTCTCTCTCTAGGTGTGAGTGTTTGTGTGTGTACATTTACCAGAAGGAAATACAAATTTTTTTGTTCTTTCGAAAATTGGAAGCATAATAAGACATATCTACATTCAATCTGCGATAGATAATTGAGCAAATCCGACTAATAATTTTTCATCAGGGCTTTCATCTCCATTATTATCATGACTCTATGGGAAAGAAGAAAAAGAGGAAAAATATGAGTAATTCAGATTTCGGTTTCATGGAGAGTGAGATTTGTAGAGAGAGAAAAAAATAAGGAAAATTGTATCCATCATTTGAGAAAGAAAGAGGGAGAGAATAAGAGAGAGAGAGAGAGAGAGAGAGAGAGATGAGTGGCAGAAAATAGACTTGCACTCATGATAACAGAGAAAACTATTTGACCTTGAGATAAAATGCTTGATCACATTATACTCTCGTGTTCTTTTAAACTCATGCTTCTCAAGTCATCCGTTTTTTCCTATGCTTGTTCATCGATGTTCACAATATTTGCTCGGCTAATCAAAAATTAGAATTCAATAAGCAGGCCTCAGACGTGCAATGAAATGACTTAAGTGAACATACAATGGGTTATGAGAAAAGTTTCCCGCGATCACAATTACTGAAGTGTAATAAGAATGGATAAATGAGAAAAGCTGTGGGGAGGGAGAAGGCTGCAAAATCCATGGGAAGGATGATGATGAAAGTTCATGGAATTGTGATGGGAAAACTGAACATCGAGAGAGGAAAAAATAAGTGCACATATTTGTCGGAGGCTGTTGTTGATATATCGAAGGGAGCTTATTACTAACCAAGGCGAATACAACGTTTTTCATTGGGATATTTTGATCAGAGTTCGATTCAATCAATTTTTGAAGGTTAGAAGCAACAGTGGTCACATCTTTCTCATCAACCAGTCCTGCTTGAACCAGTTCCTTGGCAATACCCTCGGTGGTATCTGAAAAATGGAGAAAAGAATGATATTATCCAAATAGATGAATCAGCCCCTCTACCCCGAAAAGAGAAGAGTTAATCAAGCGTACCTCGATCAGAAGAATATTCGAATCTTATATCATTTAGGTCTTTTTGAGAATTGCGAATCCTTAGAACAAGATTAATTGTTGGAGGAGAAGGTGCTTGATTATTGCTCCCACTGGTATCAGAACCAGAAGCAGAACCAGATTGTTGAGGTGTTGAAGGCACTTCATCAGTTGATGCCTGATCTATTTTCACATTACTTTGACCATTTCCTACGTTACTAGTTTGTTTACCAGACCCTAAAGATGAGCTTGTAGAGGAATCTTTATGATTTTCATTCTGATCGGAGGAATCATCATCAGATGACCAAACCCAATCACCAGTCTCAGTCCGATGTAATCTACCACTAGCTCCAGGAGGACGTTTACTATTTCTGGCTTTTTTGGCTCGCTCTTCTATACTGGGAGCACACGATAAAAGTGATTGCACTAAATACTTTTTGTCTTTGGCTTTCTTAAAAAATGGATGCTTCAACAACTCGATGGCAGTTGGTCTCTTAGTGGGATCCTTCTGAAGGCAATCACAAATCATTTTTCGAATTGATTTACCATAATTTTTACTGTACTGATCTTTCTCCTCAGAAACTGAGTCAAGAGAGGGTGGATCATTCTGGAGAGTCAGCATCAGAACCTAAAATGATGGAGAAAAGAAAAATATATTAAATTTCAACTCAAGGAAATAATATAAAAGAATTTAATCTCTTTTACCTTCATTGGTGGATATTTGTGGTATGGAGCAGTGCCGGTCACCAATTCAATGGCGGTTATACCGAAGCTCCATATATCAGCTTTAAAATCATATCCAGTTACTTGTTCCATCACTTCGGGAGCCATCCAGCAAGGGGTTCCAACAAATGTATGTCGAGATCGTTGACGAGACAGATCACCACCGGTTGCCAACCATGAGCTCACACCGAAATCAGCGATCTGAACCTCACCATTTTCACCCAATAGAATATTACCAGCTTTTATATCACGATGAATTTGGCCATTATTATGGAAATATTCGAGACCTTTAAGAACTTCTTTCAACACTGTTGCTATTGTTGCCTCATCGAATACACCATGTTTACAGTCGCCGGTTTTCATTTTATGCTTGATTATATCAAGTAGAGAGCCGCCAGCAAGTAGTTTGATGACAAGCCAAAGCTCTTCTTTGACCACAAAACTTGTATGATATGAAACCACATTTTCATGATTACAAGCTGTCATTGCTTGAATTTCTTTCAACAATTCATCCATCGATGTGTTCCATTTTTCCAAATTAATTCTCTTGATTGCACATCTTTCCTTTCTTGTCTTACAAAATGCCGCATGAACCACTGCTGTGGCACCAACACCAATCACCTCACCAAGCTCATAATCATCCTTACTGTCCGGCCAACCATTGCCTCCAGTAACAATTGCACCGGTATTACTATTACTATTGGTGCCAGTACCAGTACCACTGGTTGCAGCACCATTACCATTGCTAATATGATTGGTGGTTGTTTTGTTTTCTTGACACTTTTCCTGTGCCATTTGTTTGTATATATATGTAAATGTTTATGTATGTGAATGGATATGGGATAAGCCAAAGTTGGGTGGATCCACTTAGTTTAATCGATCCAAAGACAGTAGCTGTCAATCGGCGTTACAAGAATAAGAAGAAAAGGGCCAAACAGTGATGATGATGACTTGAATGATGATGATTGAGAAGAATGAATGAAGAAGAACAAGAAGATGAAGTATGAGAAAAAAAAATCAATCCCAGACAAGAACCAACATGAACTCTTGGACACACTCTCGATATTTTTTTCCACTCTTTGATAATCGTGACAATCAGCTGAATGATAAGCACGGTAAATATATGTAAATTAGATTAAATGAGGAAAAGAAAGAAAGAGTTGTTGTATCGATGTGTGAATGATTTGCGAATGTAAATATATTATGTTGATGTGAAGTAAAATACGAAATTATGATGTGTGTGTGATATATGAATTGGTTTGCTGGTGGCAAAGAAGAAGAAAAAAAATGAGACGATTGAAAATGATGATGATTTCAATTGGTATTGCTGGCAAAAAGGATTTCAGAAGATTGTATATAAATGTATATATGTTGATATGAATGTGTGTGTAGTTGATTAAGAAGCCTGAATTCTTGATGAGTCAAACAAACTGAATATGAATCAACAAATGTACACAGACACAGGATGAAAAATAATCACACCAAAACACAAAACAGTGAAAACAGACCACAAACAGGAGAATAGATTGAAAATGATGTCACTTGTGTATGTGTGTGAATGTTAGGTGTTGAATGTGTATATAAAAAAAGGGAAAAAAGATAATTGAATCAAGGTTAGCTGTGATGTTATTGTTGTTGTTACTTGTGTATGTGTGTGTGTGTGTGTTGGGAATCACAATCGTTTAATCTATGAAAAATTGTGAGCTTTTGCGGCTGTATTACAGCCGGCTTGCAGCATTGCGCTTACACACACATTCACATTCAAGATCGAGAGAGAGAGAGAGAGAGAGAGATGTGTATGTTAACACTCAATTACTAAACTACGAGTTATAATTTTTCCATCACTACGATCACAACCACAACCATCACCACCATTTCTACTACAACCACACATTCACCACACTCAATCGATTGAGTGATACACCAATTTTTTTTTTCGAGTTATTTTTTCTCTCTCTTTTTTTCTTTCTCTCAATTCCAGGAAACAATCAATCAGTCTGAAGAAGTTCAGATGATCGAAAAAAAAGATCGATGATACGTGCACTTTACCTTTTACGTATTGATATATAAACATACATTTAAAGAGGAAGAGAGACAACATGAAAAGTATATTGTGAAAAGAAAAAATTGATCACAATTTGATGGTTTAATGAGCGAAAACTGAAATTTCTAAATAAATGATGCTCTAGCCTCAACGACTTGATACTCCACCCATACTTACACACTTTACTTATTGTATATGGTGTCCTGATAGCTCAGTTTATAGAGGAGTCGAATATTTCTCTAGGATTGGAATCAATTTGAATCATAATCTCAAAAATCAAATTGGCTCCGAAGTTTGATAAGATTATATATATGCATCTCTTTCTTTCTTTCTTTCTTCCCTAGAATTCTAGAATCATTTGAAGCTTGGTTCTGTTGCTTTTGAAAGAGATTATCGAAATTTCAGGGAATGTGATGGTCTCTATTTGAACTGATGAGATGAAAACTTATCAAACACTTAAGAGGTTCAATAAGTTAGAAGGCTAACTGAATTTTGTGACGATTTTCTTATGTAGAATTAGGAAATCTTATCCAGAAAGCTCGAAAATTCGTTTATCAAAGGAGGATCTGAATTTGAATCTTTCGTTGATTTCAACAAATCAGATTTATCCGCAAAACATGTGAAAAAACCAAATTGTATCTCAGATATGAGTTCCTTTGTGGGGTACAATCAATTTCTTCTTCGATAAATTTTATTTTTTTTATAAGAAGGGCGTCAGAAGTGCTATATGAAATCAAGCATACAGTGTCAGAAGAACAAACTCATCATTTTTAGCAAAAATATCTCAATATCTCATTTATATCAGAAATATCTGATTGAAGTTGGAGACAAATTCAAGTTCGAGGCCTCTCCCTGATTTCTTGCAATGAAGTTTCATATTCTGAAGGATTTTCGGCAATTATATATAGTGTTTTGTTCTGTTTCCAATGCGAACTATCGAAATTTGTGAGAAAATAAAAAATTCTGAAAGAGGATCAGATAAACATGACGCCACAGGAAATTTAATCTCGATTCATCGTAAGAACTGCATTCACCTCATTTATTATTGACAAGGAGTTTATTAATGACTTAACTTTCAATGGAAGATCAGAACTCCCGATCATCTACCAACCAATTGCACGAGCTACGACTAGAAAGTTTCATAGACTAACTTTATTGCTCATTTTAACTCTAACACACAACCAATTAGAGAGAAAAGATTCTTCGGAAGAAAAAATCGAAACAGGAGAGCATGTACATGTGTAAGCATGTTAGTGTTGTAACTGTTTGATAATCTATAAAAAGTATGGCAAGGCTGCCACAACTGAAAGTTCTCTTGATTGTTTCTTTTTACAATGTGAAGAAGAAAATGTTATCAAAAGAGTTTCAATTGTTCTACTCTGCCTTCTATCCAAAACTTCCGTCCCATTGGCCAATAAGAGAGCCAAAATCAATGCTCTGGCCAATTGATGAGATGATTCGTAAACTAACACCGTGATGGAAACATTTTTTAGCCTGATTTTTACCTCTCGATTTTCTGATGGAAATTTAGTACAAATAAGATGATCTCCAGAGATCAATTGCTTAATATAGTGTATTTTATTAAAAAAATTGAAACTAATCAGTCAACTCTTCACATGAGCATCACCTCTGAAATGGACGAGATCTTCAGAAAAAATTTCCTCAAGAAACAAAGTTATTCATTCTGGGGCAAGCTCTTCAGCTTCTTCAATTGATGTCGGAAACATATCAGCTCCTGTTTGAAGGTGCCTAAGTTGAGCAGCTTGAATCTCCTCTTTTGTGGTGTTGATTTCTAATCGCTCTCCAGAAACGTAAGCATCGATCACTAGATTACCATAAGTTTGTCTGAATAAATTTTCAGCTGTTAAAGGTTCACTTGTAACATCTTGAACACGATAAGACACATAAGGTTTCAGCTGGAAACCAGTCGAATCGGGTACCATAAGTTCGGGCTCCATTTCTTTGACATAGACAAACTTTTTACGGAACCATTAACTTGGATATAGAATTCCCAGAGGATCACGACTCATCGGATAATCATAAAATCCATAATAATACGCTCCATCATTTACATTAGGGGACTGAAGTAGATTGGTGAAAGAAGACATTATAAATAATCATTTTCAGAAACTAGGAGAGATAAAATTCATCACTTACTTATGAATCTACGAAGATTTTTCAAAGAATCACACACTTTTGGTGTAGTGTGAATACTGCTTGATGAGTTGATCGTAGGCAATCTTTTTGAAGATAGCAAAGATCTTTTGAGGTGTGTGATTGATGAAGAGGCCATGATTGGAACAAATTCCACCAATTAGGCCAATTGATCGAAAATTTTCAATCAACTATCGAAGCAACAGATCAAAATACCATAATAAAGCGGTATGAAGTTTCGATTGTGAATCGGACTGAACAGACGCAATACTGACAAACCCATGAATGAAACTGCTTCAACTTGAAGATAAAAACTACCTGCACAGAACGGTAATACTGTCCATAAGCTGGATTCACTGTTTACGATAAATGAAATTTTCGATACGATACAAAATATGCATGAATCGAAATAATTTCCTCTGGTGAGCATGATATCGATTTTCTGATCACTTTCTCAAGGAAACACAGAGATCTTTCAACATAGCTGGGAATCTGCGGAAGGGACGCATAAATAGCAAATCCTCTGAAGTGATTCGATGGTTGGGATTTGGAACACGTTTGTACTTTTCATGATCATCATACTTGAACATCTTCACGAGATCTCCCTTCAAAAAAGCCCGTGATATTGGGAGAAGAACACACATTGATACCAGATAGAGCAAATTAGGCTGGGGTCGATTAAATACAAACGTCAGGAAAGGGATCAATAGGAAGCCGAGGAGGTAACCGATGAGACTTGAGTAGAAGTAAGGGTAACCTTGTTTTCTGAGACTGAAATGAGAGAAAAAGCCTGATTAGAGGTATATTCAATACTATACTGCAATTAAAATACTTACCTCACATCATGCCTCAAAAAAATAGCTATCAGAGTACCGGGAACTATGATATTACCAAGTTCTAGGGTAGCATACTGCGTTCCATGGAAGCCGTTTTCGAAAAAGTCTGTTGGAAACATCAGTTTCATTGGTATTTTCAACAATTGTGAGTACAATTCATGTAAATCATTTATCCAATAACCCCAAAATTCATCACACGATAGGTAGAAAACTACTATGAGACATCTGATTGATAGTCTTTCAATATGTGAGGATAAAGCTGCGACAAGAATGAATGCAAAAGCAGTTCCAATAATATTGGTGGCTACCCAATGCTAAAGATGTGAGAAAAATCAAAATATTAGACTATACGAGATGAAACTGTTGGCAATAATTATTGGGAACAATTTTCATGATACTTACCTCTTTGCTGTACAAACAAAAAATAATCATCGATAAATAGAAAAAGTTGCAGCAGAGTAAAAAGAATCCTTTACATAGTTGATTCGGTGCTTTCTTGAGATACACGAAAATTGGACGAAAGATTAGTTCATCCAAGAGCGAGCAGGCAGACGGCATAATAGCTGTCAATATCATGATTTTGAAAAGGAATAGAACAAGACTGTATGAATAATCGAAAGGTCCATATTCTAAAAGATTGCCCTTCGAGTCTATGACGAGAATCTGTGAGGAATTGAAAGGGAATCATGAAGTACAATAACGATGAAGTAACAATAGAAAATATTTCAGAACACAAAAAATTACCCTTGATAGTGAGACGGAAATGGCGATGCAAGTCACATATTTAATATCATTGAATGGCAAAGGTTTTTCCTCCTGATAGATGAGAGAATAAGAAAAAGGAATTACGAGTATATCGATTCTTATCATGTTAAGACATTAGGATTTATCTTTCAATTTCATTTAAATCAGAACCTACCTTATCTGTACCTTCCTTCCTGATCATTTGATCAATAGACACAAGAATTGTCAATAACAAAGCATTTAGAAGTAGACCCAAATAGGCCACCACTTTATCAACAACTGTTGGGTTGAGTTCAGTTGCAATGGTTGTTCCATCAACACCAGTTACATTGTCTCCATCTAAAATTAATCTAAATATGTCGCTTTCAAACCTCGACATATTTAAATTAAACAGAACAAATAGATAAATAAATGTATGAACGAGATCTAAAAAGATGAGAAGATGCTGAAAGATGTCCCGCTTGAATGTTTCCAGCTGATCTCGATTGCGCTAGCCTCAATGACTTGATACTCCACCCATACTTACACACTTTACCTATTGTATTGTATATAGTGTGCTGATAGCTCAGTTTATGGAGAAGTCGAATACTTCTCTAGGATTCCTTTGGATACTGAATATTTCAATCATAATCTCATAAAATCAAATCGGCTCTTAAGTTTGATTAGATTATCTCTCTCTCTCTCTCTCTCTCTCTCTCTCTCTCTCTCTCTCTCTCTCTCTTTCGAAAAAAAATCATACTCTGTCGTTAGCATCAAATTTTGGACAATCTCAAATTTGTTGTAAAAGAGTTTTCAATTTTTATTGTCACATTTTACATTATTGTTATTTTGTTTCTGTTCTTTTTCTTTTCGCTTCTCTTTATTCTTGGTCACAAAAAGAAAGGGGATTGAGAGTACAGTCTGAACATGGAATCATTTTACGGTTGATCCTGTTGCTTTTGGAAGAAATTATCAAAATTCCAGGAAAATTTAGGGTTTCTATTTGAACCAAAAATGAGATGAAAACTTGTCGAACACTTCAACAAAAGGTTCAACAAATTAGAAGAATGACTGAATTTTCATTCTGGAGCAAGCTCTTCAGCTTCTTCAATCGAAATCGAAAATACATGTATATCAGCTCCTGTTTGAAGGTGCCTCAGTTGAGCATCTTGAATCTCCTCTTTTGTGGTGTTAATTTCTAATCGCTCTCCAGAAACGTGAGCATCAATCCACAGATCACCATAAGTTTGTCTGAGTAGATTTTCAGCCGTTGAAGGTTCACTAGCAACATCGTGAACACGATAAGACACATAAGGTTTCAGCTGGAAGCCAGTCAAATCGGGTACCATAAGTTCGGGCTCCATTTCTTTGACGTTATATCTCATCAAATTAAGTTGCCAAATATTGCTCAGATTTTTAAGATAGCGGAAAAAAACTGAGTTTCAATGTGCAAACTGATGACACATAATGTTGTCCGGTGTATCAGTGAAAGTGGCTTTCAGAAGGGTTGGCCGTTTTTTGTTTAGCAGATTGGAATCGAGTCTTTATCAGAATGTGGAGCCGATAGAGACTTGTGCTCAAGTGTGAAACGATTGAAGTACGAAGTTAAATGACAAATAGTGATAGTTACATGGATAGTCTTTCCATAAGCTGGATTCACGGTTTACGATAAATGAAATTTTCGATATGATACAAAAAATTCCTGAATCGAATAATTTCATCTGGGAAGCAGATTATCGATTTTCTGACCACTTTCTCAAGGAAACACAGAGATCTTTCAACATAGTTGGGAATCTGAGGAAAGGACGCAAAAATCGCAAATCCTCGAAAGTGATTGAGTGGTTGGGATTTGGAACCCGTTTGTACTTCGCACGATCATCATACTTGAACATCTTCACGAGATCTCCCTTCAAAAAAGCCCGTGATATTGGGAGAAGAACACACATTGATACCAGATAGAGCAAATTAGGCTGGGGTCGATTGAATACAAACGTCAGGAAAGGAGTCAATAGGAAGCCGAGGAGGTAACCGATGAGACTTGAGTAGAAGTAGGGAGGGTAACCTCGTTTTCTGAGACTGAAATGAGAGAAAAAGCCTGATTAGAGGTATATTCAATACTATACTGCAATTAAAATACTTACCTCACATCATGCCTCAAAAAAATAGCTATCAGAGTACCGGGAACTATGATATTACCAAGTTCTAGGGTAGCATACTGCGTTCCATGGAAGCCGTTTTCGAAAAAGTCTGTTGGAAACATCAGTTTCATTGGTGTTTTCAACAATTGTGAGTATAATTCATGTAAATCATTTATCCAATAACCCCAAAATTCATCGCACGATAAGCAGAAAACTACTATGAGACATCTGATTGATAGTCTTTCAATATGTGAGGATAGAGCTGCGACAAGAATGAATGCAAAAGCAGTTCCCATAATATTGGTGGCTACCCAATGCTAAAGATGTGAGAAAAATCAAAATATTAGACTATACGAGATGAAACTGTTGACTATAATTATTGGGAACAATTTTCATAATACTTACCTCTTTGCTGTATAAACAAAAAATAATCATCGATAAATAGAAGGTGCACCAGAGTAAGAAGAATCCTTTAAATACATATGTAATATGTAGTTGATTCTGTGATTTCATGAGATACAGAAAATATGGACGATAGACTAGTCCTCTTATGAGCCAGCAGGTAGGCGGCAAAAGAGACGCCAATATCATGATTTTGAAAAGGAATAGAACAAGACTGTATGAATAATCGAAAAGTCCATATTCTAAAAGATTGCCCTTCGAGGTTATGAGGAGAATCTGTGAGGAAATGAAAGGGAATCATGAAGCACAATAACGATAGAAAATATTTCAGAACACAAAAAAATTACCCTTGATAGATAAAGGTGAATGGCGATGCAAGTCATACATTTAATTTCATTGAATGGCAAAGGTTTTTCCTCCTGATAGATGAGAGAATAAGAAAAAGAAATTACGAGTATATCGATTCTTATCATGTTAAGACATTAGGATTTATCTTTCAATTTCATTTAAATTAGAACCTACCTTATCTGTACCTTCCTTCCTGATCCTTTGATCAATAGACACAAGAATTGTCAATAACAAAGCATTTAGAAGTAGACCCAAATAGGCCACCACTTTATCAACAATTGTTGGGTTGAATTCAGTTGCAATGGTTGTTCCATCAACACCAGTTACATTGTCTCCATCTAAAATCAATCTAAATATGTCGCTTTCGAATCTCGACATATTCAAATAAAACAGAACAAATAGATAAATAAATGTATGAACGAGAACTAAAAAGACGAGAAGATTCAGAAAAATGTTCCGCTTGGATGTTTCAGAACAAACGCAATGCTAACAAATCCATGAATGAAACTGCTTCGACTCATTTCAATTAAATGGTTTTCCAAACAGACCTCGAACTACATAACCAGAACGGTAATACTGTTAACTTTATATTTTCGAAAATTCAATCAATGAGCATTTTGAATGATCTTTCATTATTCTTCTCTTCTTAAATTTGATTGAGCTGATTGCTATCAATCGATATATATGACCGATGTCTTGAAGAAGAAAAAGAGGAGCAAATTTTGACTCATTTAGTGTAGGGTATTTTTACGGAAGGATTTTTATTTGATGTTATATCTCATTAAATTAAGTTGCCAAATATTGCTCAGATTTTTAAGATAGTGAAAAAAAACTGAGCTTCAATGTGCAAACTGATGACACATAATGTTGTCCGGTGTATCAGTAAAAGTGGCTTTGAGAAGGGTTGGCCGTTTTTTGTTTAGCAGATTGGCACTCGAGTCTTTATCAGAATGTGGAGCCGATAGAGACTTGTTTCTCAAGTGAGAAACGGATTGAAGTACGACGTTAAGTGACAAATAGTGATAGTTACATGGATAGTCTTTCCATAAGCTGGATTCACGGTTTACGATAAATGAAATTTTCGATATGATACAAAATATGCATGAATCGATGAGTATGAATAAGTATGAAAAAATTACACCATGACAGATGAAACAAAAGCTTTTTTTTTGGAGAGATGGAGGAGGTGAAGGAAGGACATCACAAGAAAAAAAAGCAAAGGAAGAGAATGGTTGAAGATGGACGAAAAACAATATGAGAGTGAGAGTGAGAGAAAGAGAGATGCAAACAATCTACAGAGATGGGAACACCCGGCCAATCGAGAAAAAAAGAGAATGATAGGAGGGAGTCAAAAATAAGGGACAGCATAGGAGCTAAAAAAAATTTTCTTGAGATATCAATCAATAGATAAAGCCCCAGAAAGAGCAGACCAGCAGACTGTTAAGCAAGAATATACTGATGAGTAACACTAGAGCACACAGAAAATTGATTACTATCGATGACTTCAGAGAGGAGGAAGGAGAACACTTCGCTTTTTCATCAATCTTTGGAGGATGGAAATTGAAAAGTTGTGATGAATAGAAGAGAGACAGAAAAATCCATGAAGGCTCTGGGCTAGCGAAGGCGATTATCCAGTGATGATGATCCGGGAAGAATATCTGTACATTGAAAGATGAAATTCTATCACTGAACGATATTTTCCACTCATACAAACGCATACATAGACATTCCATTGTATGAAATCGAATCGATGATGATAAGTGATAACAAAATATGAGATTTTGTACCTATTTTTCACTCTTTGGACTTGCTAGAAGAGTACAGTGTAGATAAGAGAGAAAAGTCTTTGGATACGAAAAGAGAAAGATTGAGAGAAAGAGAGAGGAAAGTTTAACTCTCCTCCTCAGATGTGACAACTGAAGCTTGAGTACCATTCAATATATTTTTGACGTCCTCCATTTCGTTGACAGTTGTAGTACTTGCGTCATTAACTTGATCTTCCACAGGTATTGTGGTACTAGTAGCTGACTCAGATCCTACAGTAGTGGACATAGTGACTGGTATTCCTTCGCTTAGACTGTGGATGGAAGAGTATGAATGTACATATCAATAAGAGCTGATCAAAAATCGAGAGGAATTGAAATTTAAAAGAGAAAAGAACGATTAATCTATTCGAACGCTCGTTCCGAAATTAGTAATCATATTAAAGTTCGATACGGTCTGAATGTAAGTGAGTCCTTTGAAAATAAAAAATAAGTTGGAGAACAAAAATTTACTAAAAAATGAGGATGATCAATTACATAGAATGACAAACTAACTGAAAATAATCGATGATCAGGGCACAGAGAATTGAGATGAACAAAACGAATGTACACAGGCTTTTCAACTTACTTCCCAATATTCGTTACCACCGTTTGGTACATTGAAACTGGAATTGTTACCATCCCGGATACGGGAAAAGCTAGGGTGAAGAGCGGTGAAAGAGAAAATAATTTTATTCATTCCATCACGTTTGTCTCGATTAACAAGAACTCACTGCTTTGAGTTCCATCTTCTCCTGTCAGTATGATTTGACCATCAGGACCAATGGTGGCTTCCGCTATGGTGGCTATATGTTGACCTGAGCCGTCACCGCCAAGATCAACGTTTACAGGTGCTATTTGAGTCACACGATCACCATCTTGAGTGGTTGAAAGATCAGCTAAGGCTTGAACAGCCTGCGTTGCCTCTGTCCCGGAGCCTTGTATCTATGGAGGCGAGAAATCCACAAGATCAGTGATTTCAAATGAAATCAGGCCAATTCATAGAGTTCGTCGACGGAACCTACCCGTACGGCACTGACGGCTCTCACTTGAGCTTGAGTTCCATCAGGCAAGGTGACAAGAGCAGAGCTATTTGGATCCATCTGGATGAGTGATACGGTTCCATCAGGGTTGTTAATGGCTTGAACCATGGTTGGAGTATAAGTTACTTGCTGATACTGCATCTAATAAGAGAAAAAATATTTGTGAGTGAAGAGAGGAGAGTTTTATGGTAAATCAAAACAATATTATGATGAAATGGTTATAAGAAAATCAAAAGTCAACCACAAGCACCAACATAACGGTAATCAAATAAAAAAAGAATGTCCAATTAGCTTTGGCACTTTATACTTGAACAAAATTGATGTGGAAAGAAGTTGAAACGAATTTTTCGAGCAAAAATAAATGGACTGGCTATTTGGAGCCGGATACTTTTGTACATTGTGAAAAGAAAAATAACGATAACAAGGCCAACATGCTTAGAATATTATCCTGCAAGCTTGAAATCCACATCAAATATTATACTCTAAAGACATACATTAACGCCCTGGGCAGCGGCTAAAGTGGCTGTATCAGTAGTTATTGTTGGAACGTTAGTCAAAGAGCCTCCGGTAGCGGAAACTGCAGTTACACTGATGCTTGGGTGATTGCTGCGACTCTTCACCTTCTCTTTAGGTGCTGTTTCCTTTGAATTTTTATCGTCATCTTCATTGAATATGGGAAGTAGGTCTTCTCGAGAATGATATTTATAACAATTAATCACTATTTGTCGCAGTGCATGAGTCCAAGAAACCTGAGCAGAGAAGAGGAAAAGGGAGTTGGTCAAACATATCGATTCGATTCAATGAGCACACCAACCTTTTGTTTCTCTTCCTCACTGCGAGCGTCGCTTCTTACGTTAGCCCATGGAAGATCTTTGGGCCACCACACAGGTCTGGTCGATTCTTTTCCCCAACCAGGTTTACCTCGACCAGTAGAATATTTCAACATTAGAGGGATGAAAGCTCTTAATTGAGCTTGTGTCATTTTTTCGACTGGAGTGGGTATGCCATCAACGACTAGAGGGGGGAGCTCATGACGAGAGGGGTCCTCTTTGACTTGAGGTGGTGCTTGTTGGGCAAGAGCTGATTCGAGATCTTGCATAATAATATTTCTACAATTTCGTACCTTTAATGCAACGAATTAGATGAAAGATGAGAGGTGATGATGATGATCAAGTGCGATGCATTGCAATAACAAAGTGAAACTTACCACATTTTCTAGCGGCCTAGCACCGAATACTTTAAAATTATTCTGAGGTTTACCAGGCGTTACAATCAAAACGACTGCTTGCTGGCCTACTCTTGTGGTATATTCATCTATGGTGGCTTTAAGTTTTCTATATTGATTTGAGGAAAAAATTGTACGATTGGAATATTCATCGGAATGAGTTCGAGAGGGGGCAATCGAATACATAATCAAGTATCTTGACTATGATCGAATGTTTGAGTTGGATATTTGATCAACACAAACCTCGATAATCTTGTTTGTTGTCTTTTACGAATTGAAGGATTTGTCTCGAAAGAATGAGGCCGTTTTCTTTTCTTTGCAGTGGCAATAGCTGCCGCGGCCGCAACTCCAATAGGTCCTGAAGTGGAAGATATGGGAAGTGGATCATTAATCAATCTTTCAATTTTTGATAAATTAGAATGAATTTGAAGATATTTGGTGGCGACGGAAAGCTAAGTGGGAAAGGAAATTTTGGATGGAATAATTGGGAAAGGAAATCGTACTGTATTGTTTTCCCTCCCAACTGATTAAGCAGCTTACTAGCATGAACAAATTCGGGACATGTCTCACAACACCACAACGGACAGGCTGATCATGATCAGACAAAAAGTCATCATAAACATGCTCTAGTGTATACATACAAGTGTTGCTCTTGCTCACAAAACAAAACTTACCGGCTGCAGCCAATTGGGCAGTTATTTCATCCTGACATGCAGATGCAATCAGGTCATTATCGTCAAATTGGCTATCATTGGAATCCCCATCATCACTGAGATCATCACAGTCACCAATGTCCGTATGATTCATGTTAATTATGGTGGCGGTGGTATTGTTATTTAACTCTCCAACGCCCGAAGGTGATGATTGATCTGAAGTTATTTCTTCCTTTGGCTTCATTTAAACATATATACACATATGAACACCACTTGATGTATGCCCAATGACAACATAGGGAATACTTTCTCTTCCCTTCTACAATTATCAATGTATATTATTATTATTCACCACCACTGAACGGTTGCAAGGCTTCAGCGTTCTATCAGTAGTAAAAGTAGATATTACACCACTTTATTTTTGTCCAAACACCAAACTGGCTGAATATCGCAAAAAAATGCGTTTATCTTGGGTTACTTATGGGTTTAGGATAGAATAGAAGCCAGAAGCAGACAAAAACAGACCAATAAGAAGTGTGTATTATGTGAAGTGAATGGGGTGGCGATTGAATGCAGATGAAAGAGAGACAGAGAGAGAGAGAGAGAAAAAAAGAGAGAGAAAATCTAGGTGTATGCGTTTTGTATCATAAACTCTTTGTCAGACTATGTCCATTTATATATATATGATTTCTTTATATTATTGGTTGATGATATAAATTGGCTTTATGTTGATGATGCTGATTGTGGATGAGAGGATTTACCAGTAGTTGGTAGTAGCTCGGTAAAAATCAGGCAGCGCAGTAAGGAGAGCTGTTACAGAGCAGATCAGGAAAAAAAAAGAGCGAGACGGTGTATGGAGAACGCACAATCTATTTAGTAGACTGGCAATATATATAAACCCGAGTGTGTGTGTGTGTCTCACATATATATATATTAATCAGCTCGCCTGCTCGTGAGTTGAGAGCACATCGGTCGTCCACACCACACCAACCACCACTTACTCAACACACATTTACCAAACACACACTCCACTACATTCAATTGTAAATATATTTATCCAAAATTGTCCACCACAATTTATCTCCACACATTAATTGATCAATAAGCAAAAAGCAATAAGAAGAGAAGATGAGGAACTCTTCCACCAGCCTAAATAAAATGGCGAAGCTCTTCGCCTTCTCTCTCTCTCTCTCTTTCTCTCTCTCTTTCTCTCGCCTTTCTCTCTCTTCAACGTAAAGTAAGAGAAAAGAAAGACATTTTTTGCCTCTTTCTCTCAGCCATTTTGTACTAGGATGGGCGGAGCTTAGCTTCACACTTTACATACACAACACACTTTTTTTCTTTTCGCCTCGTGTTTTGCCGGCACATCGTTTGATGGTGTGTCCCGTTAATTGTTACCTAATTGTTACACTAATTGTTACGTTAAGATAGGAAAAGTTATCCCACCTCACTCACTTGACCATGTCAAGTGTTGGGAAAACTTTTTTGATACTATGTGTCGGCTTTATGATACGATACATTTTGTTAACTTGCTCATACCAAAGGACTATTGCGGATAGAGTAGAGATATCAACTCCGGTCAACTCATGGAAAAGAGGTGAGAGACATTGGACATCCCTTGAAGATCAACTTTTTGACTATTCACTAACAATGATTGTCTTTCAATTTTTATCCAGTTGTCGAAGGTGTAACTTTATTGGATCTTGGCATATCACCGTATGAAGGGGACACTTTTCATGAAGTTCCAATATTTTTAATTTTCTATCATCGTTTGTACACTTATTTAAAGCCATGGCTTCCCGTGATATTTGCGATGATCGATGTTCTCACTGGTTTAATTCTCAGTATCACTTCCACTGTCCAATTGCGACATATTATGGAATGGGAAACAAGCAAACTCACCAAATTGAAATTGGAAGACTCCAAAAAACTTGCTATCCCAGTGAATTCTGTAACTGAGTTAAGCTATCGTGTATTGTTGATGTATCTGCTTCTTCCATATTCATCTCTGTCTTGTGCAGCGATGACAACTTCAGTGTTCACCAACTTTATAACGGCTTTGATAATGTTGAGTGCATCACTTGGTCAAAGAATTATAGCCACCTCATTAACGGCCCTTTTAGCATACCATTCGTTGTATGCGATAGCATTTATTTTACCAGTTGTGATGGTTGCCGAAAAAGTTAATCACAAAGGAAATAACTTGGAAGAATTTTCCTACTCTACATCGAGAGTAATTTTCTCGATGACTTGGACCATCCTTTCTTTTCTCGCTCTCATAGTTGGTCTACTGCAATTATCATATCTTTTGATGGATTCTTCGTCATTCATTTCATCTACTTACTGGTTTCTGTGAGTGAAACTTTTTCGTTACGAAAACAAATGTTATAATGTGCAAAATTATCTCTTCACAGGTTAACAGTCCCAGATTTTACTCCAAACATTGGCTTGTTCTGGTATTTTTTCACCGAAATGTTTGATCAATTCAGAGACTTTTTTCTCTGGACATTCCAGATAAATTCTTTCATATACTTTCTCCCACTTTCACTGATTCTCAGGTGAGATTCTTCTAGCTACTCGATGACGAGTTACTAATTTAAAGTTTTTCTCTACTTTTTCAGAGATAATCCATGTTTTCTGTTCATCATCACATCAATCCTCCAATCGCTTTTCAAACCTTATCCTTCAATTTCCGATGCAGCCTTCTTCATCGCTCTCATACCACAATGGAGCCATCTTTTCCCCTTCCTCAGGCAGGGAATCTTTGTTTCCGCAGTATTTGTATCCTGCTCAGTATTAGCACCGATAATGTGGCACATGTGGATAATTCTAGGAACTGCAAATTCAAACTATTTCTTCGGAGTGACATTAGCCTACAATGCAGGTCAAATATTTCTAGTTACCGATCTCTTGTTCGCGTACATGAAGAGAAACTATTTTCTAGATAATGGAATGAAACTGGATGAAAAAGGGAAACCAATCGGCTTGGAGCTTGTGTCCGATTGAGTTCGGCAAAGAATTCTATTTAAATGTGATCTATTAAGTTATTAGTCGAATTAAGTTGAACATAAACAACTAATTATTCTCAATTTTTTGCTTCCTCTGATTCTAACAATTCTCCGAAAGTAATTGTATGTTTTGATTCCATTCTTTAGTTTCAACTCGGATGAATATATCAAAACATGATCTGTAAAATATCACCGGTATCCGGTATAATGTGGACGAATTGAAAATTTGGTTCATGGTGACTTTTATACGTGAATATATATCAAGTGTCTACGTTGATATAGAATGAAATTTTTTCCCAGAACGAAGTGAAATTTACACATTTACAATTTCGAGTGATTAATTTACAGAGACAGCGAAAGAGAGAAAAAGAGTGAGAGAGGGAGAGTTTCGAAATACGAATTCATTCAAGTTCAATCAGACAAAACAAGTCTGATCATTGCATATGATACACATGAATCGCAATACGCGCATCGAGAGAATATACAGATGACGAGATTTATTCAATACGTGGATGGAAATAGAAAAGATGTAAGGTCGATTATGCTTTTTCGCTTTGTGAGATAAATGCTTCACGAAGATTGGCGAGAAGGAATCACTTTGATCAGCATGACATGATTCTCCTCCGATGGTGGCTCTTTTTTCCATTCAGTTCGCCTAGATGGAACACGAACTATTCTCATATCTTCATTATTTTCGATTTTAGGTTGATGAAGAGTTCGAGATCTTGTACCAATACCGTGGGTGGGCCTGTGTAGATCCTCCGATTTGACTGATGGAAAACGATTAGCATCATTAACAGACTTTCGGACCGATGGTACAGGCTTAAGCCTCCGAATCACAATATCCTCAGAAATCAAAACATCATTGTTGCTCAGCCCATTACTGCTGAGAGACGATGGGTCTCCGATGCTTTTCGATGTCTTGTTGATAATTGTATCTAACTGAGATTCATCTTTGACCTCTATCGGAGTTTGACCAGGATTTTCTCTTGTATTGCTGAGTGGTTCAAAAATAATTTCATATCCACAATCAGATGAGAGTGGTGAGTTAACTTTATAATATGTCTTACTCTCCTGAACCGAAGAGCTTTGTAATGAAGACAATGGTGTGGACATTGAGTCGTGGAAGCGATTCGCTTGGACACTATTACTTGATGAACAATATTCACGGCGAATATTGATGTCATTACCTATTTTTGAGTTGAAATTGACAAGAGGAAAATTAATTGAAGCTTTGGTTTCAAGTGGAATACTACTCTCACTCTTGTAGTGAGGGACATGAGACAAGACTTCTTCTCTTGGATCACTTTCGAAAGTTCGAATTATTTCGTAGCCAAGATCTGGCTTTCTCAATTTTCTACGACGACGCCAAGACAGACCCATATTGTCCTCAATACGGGACCATCTTTGATAACGTTGCTTCTTGGTGAAACAGTAGCGATGAATGTGGACATCAGAATCACTATTTGATGAAGGTCTATCGTCAATTATTGTATTAGATCTTAGAGTTCTTGAAGGTTTGAAGAAAGAATTTCCAGATGATGAACATGATCCGGATGAGGTAGTTTTCAATGATGGATATCTCAGATTTGTTGAGCAATATCGCTCATAGCTTGAGATGAACATATCGGAATGAAGAGATGATTGACTAATGGATAGAACTTTATAAAGTTTACTTGTCAACGGTGACGAGAATCCAAGTTCCATGATACAATGGTTTATATATCTTTTCATTTCTCGCTTAACTCGCTCTTGATGCTCTGCAGAAGTGACCCAGCATGCTTTGCCAGTTTGGATTCGCTGATTGGGATACAATGGCACAGAGTATAGTCGATTATTTACAATCTGACCAAATGTCGGGATATGTCCAGGTGAATGATTCTGTTGTAATTGTAGTTGCTGCTGCTGTTGTTGGTGATGCTGTTGTGATTGCTGCTGCTGAAATCGATAGGCATTCGGAGTAGGCAAAGAGGCTAAATTATTGTTATTACTATTATGATTATTGTAATTGGAAACGGTGATATTATTATTATTATTGACATAAACGGGTGCGTTGATGACTTTACGACTATTTGAGAGGACCAAAGAATTGATGAGAGTATTGGAATTGAATTCATTCAAAATTCTCGGAGATCGCTGTAATTTGGCTGATATTGATGCGGAATCCAGTACCACGGTTGATCCATGATGTCGACTGTTGGCATGTGGATGAGATTGATGATAATGATGATTATGGTGTTGATGTTGATGCTGGTGTTGATGATGAAAGCTTGATCGATTATCATTAAGCATCTCACGATGACTTTTACTCCATTGTATCACAGGAAATTGTGGATGAATTTTGGGCTTTTTCGATATATGTCGCAATGGCCAATTGGAAAGTATCTCCTCCTGTCCACACTGTTCTATCAGCCAATTAGGAACCAAATCTAAATATTTACAATATTTAGCCATTCGAGAACGATCAACGGTATCTCGATTGTATATTTCCATCATGGCAATACCAGTGTATAGGTAGATGCGTGCGTGCGTTCGTATGTGAATGTACTTTATATTAAATCAAAAGCCAAAAAGTCAAAAAAAAATCTTCACCAAAAAAAAGAGGAGAAAAGAAAAGAAAAGACAAGAGTCGTCTTCCAGGGTCACACAAAACTATTGAGAATACCCTTTTTTTCGCACGGGAGGCCTTCCAAGGCGAATGGTCGACAAAGGCCCAGAATAATCTATTCAAGGTATCAATATTCCCTCTCTCTCTCAAATAAGCACACACACTAGTGTGGATTGTGAGGGGCGAGCCAAAGAGAGAAAAAGTATTCTCCACCACACAGGAATAGGAATAGGAGGGAGATGCTGATTCCACACATATACACACTAGAGTTGGGATAGATGATGATGATGATGATGATGATGCTGCTGCTGATCGGGTAAGTCCACTTTCATGTATATATTTTGAAAATCATCCAAAAGAATATCCACACAAAATATGTAGCATTTTATTTCATTATTTCCATCATATTCCACATATTACACACATGATGAAATGAAAATTCAATTAAATTTATATACCACCCAAAAACAATCAAAAAACGTGTGTCTGTGTGTATGTATCCAAAAAATTCTGGTGCGTAAATATATTACCCAGATCAGAGACACACACAAAAACCCGATTCTATATACACCATCAAAGGCAGCGAAAAAAGATTCCTATTTTCGTTTCACTCAAACACACAGACAATGGCTGAATGTGTACAGCATTGCCAATGCTTTTGAAATGAGGGGAACTGGAAGGACCTCTGGCGGATCTTTACAATCGTCGATGCTTACTACTTGTTAATTCTGGCAAAATGATCGAATTTGCTAATTTTTTTGTAGAAATCTATTTGATCACCTCAAGCTCTCTGACCCTTACTATTCTAGAAATCCTTACGCAACCTTTAATTTTTTCAGATGACATTGTACCACTTTTGAAACTCCGATCAAGTATGCCAGTTCCTTGCAACGGCAAACACGAAAATAAAATTGAGCTAACTTTTTCTTTGGGTGCAAAATGAATTACGCTTCAATATTTCAGATAGATGGAGAGAGAAAAAATTTTGATAATGAGAGAGAGAGAGAGAGAGAGAGAGAGAGAGAGAGAGAGAGAGAGAGAGAGAGAGAGGTGAAGATATTGGAATTTTGCAATTTGGAAAAAAAATCCTACCTCTTGTGATGAAAAACTATTCGAAACAAATTGATTGATTTTTTTCAGTAAAATTTTTTAGTTGATTTATTTGTCTTACGATTTTTTTGAGACAAATTATGGTAATCACTTGGTTGAGTACAAGTCGCATATGGTAACAATTCAATGTTAGCAATAATATATTTTTTCGATCATTTCTCGATATGGTTAGGATCGATGAGATCACTGAGAGAAACGGAAAATTTTTTTTCCACCACTAATTCTAGCATACTAGTAATTGATGCTAATGTTTGAGAAATAGTGTGATAAAATAGATATGTACCAAGACATAGAGATCGTCCTGATCATGTCCACAAGATGCACCCAAGCATACGTGGAATGTGTTCGGAAAGAGAATCCAAAGTATAAGATTCAAACCTCGGTGGGAAATTTTTCGGTGATAGCGCTGTGGAAAAAAAGAGAAAAGAAAATTAACAACTTGGAACAAAAGCATTCAATGATCTTCATTACCTTCGACCACCCTTCTTTTTCTCCCAAATTGCATTTTCCTCAGCGAGAGCCTATCGATGAGAGAGAATCAGAACAATCAAATGAAAAGGTTCTACAAGAAATTTTGAGAGAACTTTACCTTTTCTAATAACTCATTAGCATTGGCATCTGGTTTGGAGAGTTCCTTGTAATTTTCATCACCAACAAAACAGATCTCATAGCCATCGGAATCTAGGAGAATAACAACCGTGACAGTGGCTTTACCAGGAGTTCCAAGTTCAACCAGAGGATGGAGAATATGTTTTCCAGGTAGATTCTTGACAGATTCATTGATTCTGATCACTCTGGCCAGAGGTGCAGCGAAAGCAATGCGACCCCAGCCCTTTGCATGATCAATAGGTTGACCAATTTCGACGAGATTCAGAATGAATCCTGTGTGATCAAATTTGATGCTAGCACTCTTGTCATCAACTTGAGTTGACTTGAATGCAAGATAATTTTCCCAGAAATTGAGTGAATTCGCAAGATTCTTAACATTCAGTGAGACTTGAGATAGCTTATTGTCACCGCGACGAATGATCAAAGGATAACCATCTGGATCCTCAAGACAAATTTCATCAGAATTTTCACCAGTTAGACCATATTCTTGCTTGATCTTTTTCAATCCCTCGGTTGACTCAATCACAAGATTACGAATATCATTACCAATTTTGTATGAAGGAATCGGATAATTGTAGGTCAACTCTAGAATGAAATTATCATTTTCGGGGCCATATCCAATCATAGTCTTACTCCAGGCATTCTGGTAGGGCCTGAAAATTATCAAAACATAACCATAAACACAACAATTCTGAGAAAGAATACACGATCACCAAACTGTCACAGATATATTTCATACAGATGCCTGTATTCCAGAACTTTTATAAGGAAAAATATGAACGATAAAACTAACTTATTCTAAGAATATTGATAAACAAACAAACTGATGGTAAGGGTTCATAATAGGAGATACTGTTAACTAATTTTGGAAAGCATAAATTAATTTAGGTTAAAAAAATATTACCCATTGCAAGTGGCTGCACACCCTTCATCGAACTCTTCATGACGAAGTACCTGAAATGGAATGAATGAATGAATGAATGAATCAGGATGCAATTAAAATGAACGGGAACAAGAGACAGCGAGAGAGAAAGAGAGACATTAATGAGAACACATGAAACTCCTCCTGGACACGAGCTACTCTTTGCTCCAAAGAGAGTATTCTCGAGTTGATTGGTTGATATTACTGTGGGAATTAGCATGGTTTCCCCTGTGATCGTTGAGGGTCAGATAAAAGGCGTACATATAAAAAGCCGACAATCTGACTTTCATCAGATGTTGAGAGAGAGATAGAAAATTCATTCATGCTCTCTCTCTCTCTCTCTCAGACAGACACATTTATCATGTAGCCGGTGATCAATTGAAAATTTTGGTATTTTTATCCACAGCAATTCATCCTCATCAATCCATAGTAAAGGTGAAATTTTTAGTCTGAGAGATTGTCAATACATCATGTATGGTGTCTACTTACCGTCATACCAAGAATATCACGATAAAATCGAATCGAATTAGGACGATTACCAATTTTGAGACAAAAATGTAGAGCTCGAGTTGCTGACATGTTGACAGGGTATTTTAAAATAAACAACAACAACAACAACAACAATCTTCTCGGGTATGTAAAGCAGTGACAATACTAGCAGTGTTGACTTTTTTTTCCTCTCAATAGCTCGCTGCTGGTAGGAACCACGAAAAAAATATTAACACAGAGAGTGAGAGGGGAAACAAGATGGGAAACAGTCTCGATCGACGACAAGTTGATGAATGAGTAAAGTGGGAAAAATCTTTCCCCCTAAATAGTCTCCTCAATTTTTCTGGATCCCGAAACTTGATGGTGGGTATGTGTAATCATCATTTTTAATCAATACCACAATCAAGTGCATATACAACCTGGAGCCTTTAATAGCCCCCATGTCCAGACCCCCTTCCCCCGCCTTTTCCCCCTCCCACAGCCACTACATCCGCCTTCTTCGTTCATCATTATCAGAACACTTTGGCAGCCTCCCCTTCAGCCTTTTTGGGGGCTACCTTCGGTTCTTTGACACTGATAATTGAGTCCAAATAATTGTGATTATGTGTTTCTGATCACAATCAGTTAAGTGCATTAAGGGAAAGAGAGAGATGGGAGCAAGTTTGTATTAACATGTGTTGAATCTCTAATCGTTTGACTTGTTTTCTCTCTCTCTCTCTCTCTCTCTCTCTCTCTCTCTCTCTCTATCATCAGGGAAGTGATGAGGACATCTTCTTCGTTTGTCCTCCAATTCAGATATATATTTAGAGGTGCAATTGAATCAGATTGATGGATGAATGTGTTTTGATGTTGATGACACTCGTGGAAAGAGTGTCTGTTCACGTGAGATCGGAAAGATAGATAATTTTGATTGAAGCTACTCGAACTTTAATTTTTGGTTAGGGAAAAGAGAGAAAATCTGTTTCTCTCTCTTTCTCTTTCTTTCTTTTTTTTCTTATCAATACAGAGAGAGAGAGAGAGAGAGAGAGAGAGAGAGAGAGAGAGAGAGAGAGAGGTAGCATAAAAAAGTCATGTAATCATCATCTGCACCCGATTGGTATGTCGTGTACATACACACACATTTGGTAAGAAAAACATGATTAACTTTAATGCACTTTACCGTAATTAGCACCAGATGCACGCATTGTTCTTGTTTCACATTGCAATTGCAATATTGATTACTTTTTGGTTGGTGAATCATTCGTTTTATTTCTCGAGATCAATCAGTTCAATGACTTTTGTACTTGAAGATTGAGAAAATTTGTTAAACTTTATCGGGAAAAAATTCAGCGGAAACAATGAGAGAAAAATTTTGGGGATAAATTTCTTTGATGCTTTTGTAAAACAAGTGAGAATAATCAATTGAAAAATTTTCGCATGATAAGAATGAAAATCGATCGGCTTTGCATGATCATACAGCAATTCTTGGCGTGATCAAACAAAAATGTTCATCGAATTTCAATGCGTAATAATAATCTGTGCATGTTGATTGCTATCCTCATGCATCAATGTCGAATTCATAATCTAGATATAACCATGATCCAGATAAGGGTTCTCGATTTCTGTTTTCTATGGATTGGAAATTAACTCATTGCCGTCATCTAACTCATCAGTCTTGAAAAGTTTGAGAAAGTTTTTACCTCCGAAATTAAAGCTGTATTCGATGGTATCGAAGAGGTCTAGATTGAACAGATGAATTCAATTTTCTTAGCTCATTCCTTGTCAAATTTTTGTTCCAACTCCATCATTTTTGAACTTTCTGCTGATTGCTTGAATACTCCAGTTTCTAAATAGAAAAGATTGACTTGAAAAAGCTCTCATGAATAGTGAGAACTTCATGAACTCACGAAATCGTCAGTACGGAGAATGTTTCAATTTTCTTAATTTTCATCAAGCCAACAAGTGATTCTTAGTCGAGTTATAATATAAAAAAATTTCTTCGTGATGCCCACATACGGTGAAACCTCTATCTGACCATCTACCTTTGATTTATCACTCAATCGTTTTTCATCTTTCAATTTCCTATCTTCGAGAGGGGATCTCTCTCTCTCTCTCTTTCTTTCTTTCTTTCTTTCTTTCTTTCTTTCTGATCATTTGGTGGTAAAATGTGAGCCATCATCAAGTGTTGCTAGAGGACTTCTGGCCTTGACGTTTGAGCACTAACTGAATAGTGATACATGTATATCTCATCACATGAAACAACGAATAATGATAATAAGCATCAATGATATTTACTCGAAAAGGAGTCAAAGGCTACCATTCTCAAAGTTTGTAAACAAGATACAAAATCAGCTACTTCAGATTGTATCATTCCCAATGATCACTTAATCAATTAGTTTTGTGGTTATTTGATGAAGATAAATCATTGAATTGATTCTTGGAAAATGAATGTATTATTATAATCTTGAGAAAATGTATTTCTTGACAAGAAAAATGATTTTTACGATGGAGAACAGAGAGAACAAAATTTTAATTTATTATAAACAACCGAAAAAGATCAGAAATCATAACAACTCGTAACAATCATTTCATTCGGCGTAGAATCAATTCTGTATAATTATTTCTCGGTATATTAATAGTAGGAATAATATGAGATGGCTGACAAGAGAGGAAGGGAAAATTTTTCTTTTCGTAGCTAATTCTAGCATACAAGTTATTGATGTTTGAGAAAGTTTTTACCACTAAAATTACTCTGTACTCCATGGTATCGAAGTCGCCTGATCCTCCATGTAATTGAACAGATGAATTCAGTTCTCACCTGATCGCTAATACATATAAACTAAATCATAAGCACTTTTATTATCAAACTTTGAGTTTATTTCATAGCTTTCTTGACGTAGAAATTTTGAAATATTGCATTTTTTGTTCAAAATATTTTGTCTAATCATCACTGACATTGATTTCCTTACTTATATTCAGCATTGGATACCAAACAATGCTCTCGCGGCGGCTATTGCTTATGGATTCATCGAGTTCTGTTCGATCGATTGGCTAGGTCTAGTGTTGGGATTTATGTTCACCATTGTCTCCTTTTTTGCAGATGTTTATTTGATATTTTTCATTGATACTTACATCAAGGTAGTCCAAACTTTCAATGCATTGGAAGAACTGATCGCACCCCAAGATCTCTTCGAAATTGGCTTTAATGGAAAGCAGTATGCTATAATAAGGGTTGAACACATCTTAATCCCCGGTCTCCTCAGTGCTAATCTTTTGCCTGACCATCATTTTGTCGGTTAATCTAATAAAGACGTGAGGCAAGTATTCATATGTTCCTCTTTGGATGATCAATTCAACGAAATTTTCTTCTATTATTTCAGTCTCAAAAAATGAAATTACACAAGTTTTGTGGCTCACTTCCTAGGACTTGCACTATCTCTTTACATGATGATTGTATTCAATCATTCTCGTCCAACTTTTCTGTGTGTCTTGCTGGCATTTGCTTTTCCTATCACACTGGCCACTCTCAATGGTTTTCCCAGGATGAACTTTAATTTGAAGAATCTTGAGTAGGAATCAATTGATTTATTTTACTTTACTCTCTTCGGAGCTCCTATCTATGAATGGGTGATTATTTCTATTTATTCAGTGGCCCTCATAATCACCTCATTATATGGAGAAGTGCGTTTTCCGTCCCTACGATTTTTGTGAAAATCAAGTTGCTTGAGTTGATAAAAACTGGCTATTAATTCATTAATAATGAATAACAGGAATATTATTAGGAGAATCGATCAATCCATATCTGCTATTGGAGAATGAAATTCAACTGATAGCACGAGATTATCGAGCTAATGGACTTTCGATGCAATCAACAGCGACTCCAAACTATCAGCATCCCAAAAATTTTATCAGTGAAAATGATTTCTTGGCATAATCGAAGTAACTTTTCCATCGAATATTTTCTCACAAATCAACTTTCTACTTCGATTCACCTTGATCTGAATGGTTTCCTCTGTATTTCTCCTGCACTAAGGAGATATGAGTTCGTTTTACAGAAAAATGGAACCATTGAAAGAACGATTCATGGAAAATCATGATCAAAGGAAGATCGCAAATGGAATGGAAATGATTTCTTGGGACGATATATACGAAACTTTCTCTTTCTCTTTTGTTTTCTATGAATTATCTCTTCTAGGTGACCAACTTTCTGTGGGATACCTGTACCTGAGAACGAGCTTTCTGTGGCCTTCTAGATACGAGATTTGTGTGAATTGGACCCTGAAACTGGCTAGCTAAGGAGGTCAAAGTTTATAAGTTTATAAGAGCGCGCGCTTTTCATCGATTTGGTTAGTTCACCATGGCCTATTACAGTTCCCAAGTTCACATGGTGTACAATGCAACGTCAGCCCTGACATGGTATGATGATCAACGTATCACAGTTGTGTGGTGTGTATGTGTATGTGTTAGTGGTTGAAAAGACATTGGTGTTGAGATACTAGTGATTTGAGCGGAAACAGTTAACCGGACATCATCATCATCATCTACTCTTCATTTTGTCTTTTGTTCTATTTATTTGTTCTGCCGATTGTAAATATGGCCACTTTTCATGACCATATGTTTAGCTTAATATTAGACGTTGACAGTGCAACTAGTGTCAATGAAACTGCCGCACCAGTTAAATTTAACCCAACTACCGAGGGTAGAGCGGTGGCTCATTCGGCTCTACTAATTATGGCTGTTTTGCCGATAATATATGGATCATTTTGCTCAGTGGATTACCTCAAGAAACAAAAAAAGAAGCAAAGGGTATGTCAATTATTGAAAAAACAATCCATTAGTTTTCTGTATTTTCTCATGATAGTTGTTATTGACATTTCAATAATTTACTTTTTCCACTCAATTTTGATTAGGAATCCGGTGAAATGCCCGAAACCATGTCAATGAGTGATGCTTTGTGGTTTCCAGTGACTGCTAGCTGCACTTTGTTTGCTTTATACTGGGTGATTAAGATTTTTTCTCAAGAATACGTCAATTATCTACTGAGTATTTATTTCTTCTTCCTGGGAATCTTTGCACTTACTCGACTAGTATGCCGTATCACCGATCGTACACCATCGTTTTTGGTGAAAAGAGTTGACTATCATCTTCTTTTCACCAGGAAAGAGCCCAAAAATTCACGACCTGAAGCTTTGATTGACTTCAAATATTCAACTCTTGACATCCTAGCCTTTGTCCTCTCCTTATTTTTCAGTGTTTGGCATGTCTACAAAAAAGTAAGTAGAACAAAAATTATTGTCGATAATTTTGGTTACCGGCATTTATCATGATCTAATATTTTGTATCATTATCACCACATCTTTAGCATTGGATTGCAAACAATATTTTCGGAATTGCTTTCGCCTTCAACGGTATCGAGATTCTATCACTGAACAAAATAAAGTATGGATGTATTCTATTGGTCGGTCTCTTTTTCTATGATATATTTTGGGTATTTTATACTGATTACATGGTCACGGTTGCACAATCTCTTAATTCACCGATCGTATTGATGTTCCCCCAAGATCTTCTCGAGAATGGCTTTTATGGAAAGCATCACGCTTTGCTAGGACTTGGTGATATCGTAGTTCCCGGTATTTTCATCGCTCTTCTCTTGCGTTATGATGTGAGGTAGGTGCTGGAATATCATGTTGATTGTCAGAGAATTATTACACCGAAATTTTTTCTCTTCCAGTCTAAAGAAACGAGGGTACACATACTTCTACACAAGTCTTGTCGCATATATCTTAGGTCTCGTATCAACTGTCTTCATACTGACTGTATTCAATCATGCCCAGCCAGCTCTTCTCTATCTTGTGCCGACATGTATTCTCTCCCCCCTATCAGTTGCTTTCCTGAAGGGTGATCTGAAAACAATGTTTAAATATGAGGATCATAAGGAAGAAAAACCAGGTGAAAATAAGAAAGCGAAAAAAGCGAATTAACTAAATTTAAATTAAGTTTCTTATTTTATATTGCAATTTTATCAAAGCCTATAAATCAATCAATATCATCTCATCCATGATTGTTGATTCTATCCTCGGAGATGATTTTGGTTATCCAATTCTCACTGATTTAAGGAAGCCAAAATTATTCGAAAACCTTTAATTACGAAACTTTGATTTTCAAACGTTAATAAGGAGAGTAGTCAGAGAGTTTGCTAACCTATGTCCTCTTTTGGGATGATGAGTGTTCCGATGAAATCTAACGAATATCCTCGGCTTGAATCAGGGCAGTTTCTACATATTTCAACATTGATATTCATTCGATAATCATGAACTCTTAAAGATAGAAAATTCACATCTCAGATGGGATGGCTATTGGAATCAAAGTTTAGGTGAGCGCGCTTCTCATAGATTTGTCCGGTTCATGATGGCCTATGGCAGTTCCCCAAGTTCACACATTTCATCGTTCGAAAAAATCGAATAGCCTCAAATTACTTCGGAAAAGAGATTTTCAAAAAATTTTTCACTTGAACTCATTTGGTGCCGTTCAACTTTTAAATAGGTCTTGTCACTTACTTTGTAGGACTCACACTATCTCTTTACATAATATATTCAATAATTCTCGTCCAACTTTCCTGTAAATTTTGCCGACATTTGCTCTTCCTATTACACTGGCCATTCTCAAGGGTTATCCCACGATGGACTTTAATTTTAAGAATCTCGAGTAGGAATCAATTGATTTATTTTACTCTTTTCGGAGCTCCTATCTATGAATGGGTGATTATTTCTATTTATTCAGTGGCCCTTATAATGACCTCATTATATAAGGAAGTGCTTTTCGTCCCTACGAATTTTGTGGAAATCAAGTTGCTTGAGTTAATAAAGACTGGCTCTATTCATCATCAATGAATAACAGGAAAAATATAAGGAGAATCGATTAATCTATATCTGCTATCCAACCGATAGAACGAGATTATCGAATTAATGAACTTTCGAAACAATTAACAGTGATTCCAAACTATTAGTATCACAAAAATTTTATCAGTGAAAATGATTTCTCATGACATAATCGAAGTAACTTTACTTCTCGAATATTTTCTCACAACTCATCTTTCTACTTTGATTGACTCTAATCTAAATAGCTTCCTCGGTATTTCTCCAGCACTCAGAAAGTCTGAGTTCGTTTCACAGAAAAATGAAATCATAGAAAGAAAGATCCATAGAAAATCATGATCAAAGAGAGACGAGACCGCAAATGAAATAAAGAAGATTTCTAGAGACAAAATATATTTCTCTTTCTCTTTTCTATGAATCATCTCCTCTAGCTGACCAACTTTCTGTGAGATATCTGTACTCGAAAACAAGCTTTCTGTGACCTTCTAGGTAAGATTTGTGTAAATTGAACCCTCAGGCTGGGTGGCTAAGGAGGTCAAAGTTTAAAGTTTAGAAGAGCGCGCGCTTTTCATCGATTTGGTCGGTTCACCATGGCCTATGACAGTTCCCGAGTCAAAGAGTAACTTCTTCTTGAAAGAGGACAAAGAGTAGTAGCTAAAGTCCATAGTTCAAGAAGAATGGATAAGTCTTAAACTGCCACGGAGAAAAGATTTCAGGAAAATTTCTCACTTGATCTTTTTTGGTGTTGTGACTATTTTTAAGTTATTTGTGTTGGTTTGAAAGTTACTAGAAAGATATTCTGTTGAGCTTATTGGTACAATTCTGAAAGATGAATCAGACATCATTTTCGTCTATCTGGTCAGCTAAAAATATGGCCCCTCTACAAGAAATTTTTGGCTCAGTTTTTGACTATTTCAATTTTCAGTATGAAATTTTGATCAAAAAACCTTTCTCTATCAAATTCGATCCAACATATGAGCCAACATTCGAAGACAAAGCACTGGCTTGCTCGATTCTACTAATTATGACTGTTTTAATGACAGCTCGTAACTCGTTTTTCCATATCGATGGTTTGAAAGAGCAAAAGGAAAAGCCCAAGGTGTTCATTCTTGGCTCCAATGAAAAGGTATTGAGCCACTTCTCAATGGTATACAGTCTTGTCGCTCTAATGATTCACTTTTTTGTCTTCTCCAGAAACCTGGTCAATTAACCATATTTTTCAAGCTTGCTTTGTATTTTCCGTATATATATCTAGTTTTTATTCTCTATCAGATTGGCTTGTATATTGTATATAAGGTATATAAGGTAACATACTCTTCTCAAACAATGTAACGATATCTATTGCTTGCTTGCTGGTAATAACGGAGAACTTTGTTTTTTATAGAGCGTTTCTCAAGAATACATGCTTCCTTTAGTGGATATCCCTAGCATCTGTTTTGCAGTAATTATACTCAATCGACTAGTTACCCGCATTATCGATCGTAAGTGGATCAAAAAACTGCAGAATGAATTACTCATTACTCAATACAAGCAAAAAGATTCAAAATCCGAAACTGTTTCTGGCTACGATCCAATTTTCCAATTTATATCCATAATCATCTCCTCATCGATTGGTTTCTGGTATTTTTATGGAAAGGTGAGTTGAGCAAAATTTTTTGTGTCTGATTCCTCGTTTCAACATCGTCTTAAGCTGTCATTGATTTTCTTACTTATCTCCAGCATTGGATACCAAGCAATGTTCTCACCGTGGCTGTGGCTTATGGAATCATCGAGTTCTACTCAATCAATCAGCCGGGTCAATTGCTGGGATTGATGTTTACTAGCCTCTCCTTTGTAGATGCTTATTTTATGTTTTTCACTGATACTTACACCAAGTTTGCCCGAACTTACAATGCCTCAACCGAACAGATTGTAACCCAAGATCTTTTCAAAGATGGCTTTAATGAAAAGTGGTTTGCTATACTAGGAGTTCAACACATCTTGATCCCTGGTCTCCTCATCCCTTATCTTATGGATAACGATCATTCTGATGACCAATCTGATAACGATGAGAGGTAAGTATCTATATGTTCCTCATTGAATGACTGTTCTAACGAAATTCTATTTTCTTTTCTTTTTTCAGCCTCAAAAAACGAAATTATGTTTACTTAGATACAAGATATGCCGCTCACTTCATAGGACTTGGACTATCTCCCTACATAATGATTGTATTAAATAATTCTCGTCCCACTTTTCTATTTATTTTGCCGGCATTTGTTATTCTTGCTATAATGGCCCCTCTCAATGATTTTTTCAGGATGAACTCTAATTTGAGGAATCTCGAGAAAGAATTGTTTGAAATTGAATATACTCGCTTTCCTTTCTTCTCCAGAGATCCTACCCCTTTAAGGATGATCAATTTTGGTTATTATACAGGCTTGTTGATGATTATTGTGTTTAAACAAGTGTGTTTTTCGTACACTTCCCTGGAAATTTGTAAAAATCAAGTTCCTTGAATTAATAAAGACTGGCCTTCAATTCATTAATAGTGAATAGCGACAACACTTGGAAAATCGTTCATTCTGTATCTGCCATTGAATGTGTGAAAATGTGTGAAATTCAACTGATAGAATGAGAATATCAAGGTAATAGATTACAGATGCAATTAGTAGAGATTCCAAAATCATTAGCGTCACTGAAAATTTTATCAGTGAAAATTATTTCTCGGCATAATCGAAGTAACTTGACTTCCCATCGAATATTTTCTCACAACTCATCTTTCTACTTTGATTGACTTCAGTCTGAATGGCTTCCTCGGTATTTCTTCAGCACTCAGAGTTCCACCTCCATTGGCAAAGTCTATATCTTTACCATCTCGAGTTGAGGGTAAAGATTTGCTGAATTGTCTTAGTAGTCCATGTTTCTTGGGTTCATCAGCATCATCAAAGCTATGCTGTTCAACGAGAGGAAATTTTGATCTTTTGATTAGGTTATCAACTGGATTATCGTTAACAGAATCATCTGCACCGATATTCCGCAACAATTTATTCGGATTCATACCATTCAGACACTCATTAACTGGATTCAAAGTAGAAGATATCAGCATTTAAAATAATTATTCAACAATATATATACACAAACAATATTGTACATCATCATTCACTTACGATGAGTAATTTTACGAAAATGATTCAATAACTCATCTCGGCGCTTAGGCTTGAAATAATTAGCAGCTATACTCTGATCGGATGAATCTTCTAGTTTACGAAACAATTTAAATTCTGATCCATCTCGTTCGCTAGGCTCGTTGAGACGAAAGCTTTTGTCACCATAACGACTGGCAGTACGACCTAGTTGAGGTGACGATGATCGTGTTGATTCACGTCCTTCTGGTTGAATCATACTACTGATGGTCAATGATCCTGGTGGTGGAGGTAGAGTTGTTCGTGATACCGTTAAGTCTGGTAAACGCCATTTTTGCACATCTTCTTCCCAAACACTTTCGCTTTTGATTCGATCAATGTTGGCATAATTGCAATCTTTCCGGACACATGATTGAATCCGATCGATAATCTGAGACAGCAATTTAATCTGTTTATCTTGTCGAATAGTTTCCAAATAACAAATAGACCGTAAATTAGAAAAATTTTCAAATTTTAGATAAAACTTTGTAAATACCCTGCTTTTTAAATCATTTTCCTTCTAATTTAATTTAACGGTCGACATCTGACCGCAACTTTAACTGATTCACAATGCATTTGTTTTGCCTGTATGATCACAAAATAGTATCAATCTGTTTTGGGGAAGAGAGAAATTTTCAATGATAATTATATGAATACACGAATATTTGAAACTAAACTAATTAACGCTATTATTCAAATTTCAACTTTACTCACAAATAATCTTGGATAAATTAATTACAGCTAATTCTAGCATACTAGTGATTGCGAAAGTTTGAGAAAGTTTTTACCACTAAAATTAGTCTGTACTCCATGGTATCGAAGTCGCCTGATCCTCCATGTAATTTAACAGATGAATTCAGTTCTCACCTGATCGCTAATACATATCAGCTAAATCATGAGCACATTTTATATCGAGCTTTGAGTTCATTTCATAGCTTTCTTGACGTAGAAATTTTGAAATATTGCAGATTTGCGATTTTTTGTTCAAAATATTTTGTCTAATCATCATCATGTCTCACAAACGAATGAACGTAAAACAAAATGATAATGATAATCCAGGGAGAGAGAGAAAATCCTAACCATCAAATACAATAGTTGAAATTGAATTTTGGATTTTCATACAATCAAAATCAGTTCTTATTCCCATTTTATGATCAATTTAACATCTCTCGCCTCAAGATACTGCAACAACTGAGCTACTGATTATTCGATGCAATAGAATTTATTTCATGCTTTTCAATGCAATGACAGATGATTTGAGTTGTGTAAAAGTGATAAATTGCTTTCCAGGCAAGATTTTTACTATTTTCAGTGAACTCATCAGGTTAAAACACAATGTTTCCATAGGTCAAGGTGTACACTTGAAAAACACCTCTCCAGATGATTTTTATTCTCATTTTCGATGGAAAAATCTCATCTTGTGAGTGAATAGGACCTTCTCACAAGCACATCAATGCCCATAAAAAGAGTTTTAAAGTTACTACTATCGATATTTTTCCTCAAATCATCTACGACTCAACATCTCTGATCGTTTGCCAGTAGCTTGTTAGGCTAATTTATCTTTTTCATCAAATTATAACCAAAAAACTAGGAAAATGGGTTTTCTTAGAGAAATGCCCAAGTATCGGAAAGAAATTGTAGCTTCTTTCCTAATTTTTGTGGGCTTTTTTCTGTATGCAAGTCGAACAATTATCATAGGAACTTCCCTTCTCGACATGGAAATTCGTGTCCAACAAGATTTTGCTACTACTTCACGGCTAATTACATCACATTCTGCTGGATACTTTGTTGGAGCAATAGTTGGTAAGTGAAAAATTCTCAAAATTAAATTCTATTTCATGATTGGTATGAGACTTATTTGATTTCTGTTTTGCATACATAAGTTACACTTTTGGATAGGTATTGTAATGATTTTATGACCATGGGTCTTGGAACGTCAGCAGCTGGTGTAATGATAATTATCATTCCGTTCTTGTACAACTTTTATGTCATGATTGCTGCTTCATTCTTGAATGGTATTGGCAATTCTATGTACGATTTGAGTAAGTCACATCGATGGAGAGATGAAAAAGGACCCTTTTTTTGATTCAAACTGTTTTTGCACCAGAGTGTCATGTTGCGTTAGCAAATTTATGGGGACCCAAAAGGGTTGGCAATTCAATTCAAATACTTCACATGTTCTTCGGTTTTGGAGCACTTCTTTGTCCAGCATTTGTACGAGTGTTTCTATTACCGATCCCGGATGAAGCGATGGAGAACTATGAGGAATACATAAAAATTTACAAACCAGAAGATGTTCAGATTACATGGCCATTCTTCGCTTTTGGTGGCCCATCAGTTGTGTTGGGCTTCTGTTTTATCTATTATTACTTCAAGAATCCTTATCCTTCTCCGGATCAGGAAGATTCTGAGTCTAAGAAGCCTCGTAAATCCGTTGAAAGCGCTAGTCCAAAAGATATTCCTCGCAGAGCCTCACAGCACTCAAGATGGAAGATTTATCTCGCCGTTTTTTGGGTAGGTGCTATGGCTCATTTGGCCTTTGCTCTCGCTAACATGATATGTAAGTAGCTTTTGAATACTTTCTGATGAAATTTGTTTATTCAAAATTTGATTCTTTCCAAAAAGGTTCTTATGTGCAAGCGTTCGGTGTAAAATCAGATCTTCATATGGACAAGCAGACAGCTGCTCTTGTTGCTACCGTTTTTTGGGCTTCATTTACACTGTCTCGAGCTTTATTTGTCACATTGACGATGGTTTTATCTGAGAAAATAGTCATCGGTGCTTGTCTCCTCATGATGGTTGGAAGTATAATCTTACTTTTTGGTTTCATAACAACAAGTCCCATTTGCCTATGGTTGACCGCAATTTGGCTTGGTGCTGGCTACAGCCCACTATTTCCAGTGGCATACTCTTTGTTGGCCCAATATTTTCCTCTTACCAGTCAACAAAGTTCAATGATATTCCTTTCAGGCATTATTGGAGATTCTCTGAACACGGCCTTGTCTGGTACTCTCATCGATCAAGATCCAATGCTGTATGCCTATCATATTGGTGCAATATCAGCTCTGTACACCGTTTTGTCTTTCACTTTGCCATTTGTTTGCCAAAAAATGTTTGGCCAGAAGGTAGAAATCAACTATGAGATTGAATTACAGGGAAGATCGCGTATTGGATCAATCATGATGCCACCTCCATCGAGAACTAATAGCACAACTTTATACTCTGATATGTGAAAGTAAAAAGTTTCTCGGACGGAATTCTCATGGCCTAGAGGCTAACATCAACCAAAAACTCTAAGCTTGAATACTGAAGAGTTTTCGGGGAGAAATGCCCACTTCGAATGAGAATGCGATATCCTTTTCTCTTCAAAGAGTACCTGGAAAGACTCCAGGATAAAATTTTCTTCCACTGCTCAGGGTTCAGCGAGCATAAAAACCTTCCCATCTGAAATCAAGGTTGAACAAAATTTAAGACTCTCTGAACATTCATCTTGATAATTTCAGCATTCGCAATTTTGGGCCTTGATTGAATAAATTCTAACTGCCGATAGAGCGTCGAACGCGCTCATCGATTTGATGGATTTATTTTTTAACTAATAGGACCTTGTTCAACACCCAGAATCAAGAATAAATAAAATGTTTTTCAGAAAGATTGTATTGGACCCTGAGTAACATTTATTTTACATAATTGGCTGAAAGAGATACTGGGAATATATTGAGAAGCTTCTCATACAGTAAATATTTCACAATCACTAGCTGACTCATACAGAGGTTCGAACGGTTGATGAGCTATCCTGATCTAATCAAGTAAGAAATTTAGTAAGGGAAAAGTTAAAAAAATCTTAAACCAGGAAATTAATTAACCTTCAGCTACACTGGATTTTGTAACATAACAACATACTATGAGCACATTTTGGAAACCTAGGAAATTGGAGAAAACTTAAAACAATAGCTGTATTTTGCAAAAGCACTCTGAATTCCTGAACAAATCAAATAAGCTTAGCTTTTTGATTTTCTATCATCTTGATGGTTCGGAGCTTGTCATTAGTATCTCTAACAAGACATACAATAGTTTATTTAGGATTTGATTGATTCAACTTTGATATAAAATATCACTCCATGTTCAATGCCCATACTAAAACTACTAAACTGCTAAACTGCTCGAAAAATGCTTTTTCTGCAAGATTTTGCGATTTTTTGTTTTACTCATCAACTTGATGCACAATTTCTCAATAGATCTAAGAAGCGTGTGAAAATTATGATGTATCTCCCGAGCTCATATTGAATCGTGTAAGAGTAAAATTATGGATATGCACGTGGATACAGAGCTCGAAATCCTTTGTTGTCCTTTGGTTCCAGATGTCTGCTTGATTTAGGCGGAGTCAATTTTTCATTAACAAAAATTTGATTTTGATAAGTTTTCAAAATGGGTTTTCTCGAAGAATTGCCAAAGTATCGCAAACAAATTTATGTATCTTTGGTGATATTTATAAGTTTTTTTCTATATGCTGGTCAAGATGTTCTCATCGGTACTTGTCTTCTTGACTTGGAAATTCAAATTCAACAAGACTTCGCCACTACTTCACGCTTGGTCACATCACATTCATTAGGATATTTTGTGGGAGCAATAATTGGTGGGTAAAAAATTTGGAAACAGTTAATTTTGACAACAATAGAGAAATTTAATTGACTTTGAAATTTTCCTAAAGTTACTTTTTTCGATAAACACCTAAATGATTTCGTAACGATGAGTGCTGGAGTGTCCATAGCCGGCTTAACATCAATTATCATTCCATTTTTGTACAACTTCTATATTGCGGCTGCCGCTTCACTTCTTAATGGTATCGGCCATTCAATATTCGATTTAAGTGAGCTTCTTGATCAAAACTTCATAACAATTAAATTTCTAACGAATTTTTTCACTTACAGAATGTCATATCGCATTGACATGCTTATGGGGGCCAGAAAAAGTTGGAAATTCTCTTCAAATTTTGCATATGTTCTTCGGTTTGGGTGCTCTCTTTTGCCCAGCATTTGTGCGAGTGTTCCTTCTACCAATTCCAGATGATATGATGGATGATTATGAAGCGTACAAAAGTTTATATAAGCCTGAAGATGTTCAAATCATGTGGCCTTTCCTCATTTTGGGCATATTGTCACTTATTTTTGGTATCTGGTTTCTTTATTACTTCTTCAATAGTCCATATTCGGAAGCCCAAAAAGAAGAGAGAAAAGAGAGAGAAGAAAAAAATTGCAAATCTATTGAAAATGGAGACTCAACAGAAAATCCTAATAAATGTTCAAACCATGCAAAATGGAAAATTTATCTTGCAGTAGCTCTGGTAGGAGGATTAGCACATCTAGCTTTCGCAATGGGTCAAATTATTTGTGAGTCCTTAATGATCTTCACATGATCAGCAATTATAAATCTGATCAATTTACATTCCAGGCTCCTATGTGCAAGCGTTCGGTGTAAAATCAAGTCTTCATATGGACAAGAAAACTGCCGCTCTAGTTTCTACTGTCTTTTGGACTGCTTTCACGCTGGCAAGAGGCCTTTTCGTTGGATTGACAATGATTTTACCTGAACAATTAGTGGTCAATATTTGTCTCCTCATGATGGTGGCTAGTACTATTTTACTATTAGGATTTTTGACAGCAAGCCCAATTTGTTTATGGTTAACGGCAGTTCTGCTTGGTGCCGGAAACAGTCCTCTCTTTCCGGTTGCTTACTCATTGATCGGTAAATACTTTCCTCTCTCTGGTCAGCACACATCATTGATATTTCTTTCGGGCATTATTGGTGATGCTGTTCACACAACCATTTCTGGTACCTTCATCAACGATGATCCGATGGTTTTCGCCTACTATGTTGGCTCAATTGTTGCGGGATTCACACTACTATCTTTCAGCTTACCCTTCATTTGCCGTAAACTTTTCGGTGAAATACCAAAGTCAACCGAAAATAACGAATCAGTGGGAAGACTACGCATTGGATCAGTTATGATGCCACCACTTTCGAGAAACAATAGCACAACTCTATCCATCTACTGATACAAAAATGAAAGATCATAATTTTGTAATTTTTCTGAAACTCTGATGAATCTGTTGATTCGAAAAGGTTACAGTTGATAAACTTGCCTCATTTTGTTTGACCAGAAAAAATTGTGGTGGATTAAAATTCAACTTCAATTGTCATGATATGTATGACGAGATATCTATTTCTGGTAATGATGTCCAAAAGGTATCAGGGCTATACTTGATTATGGCAAACTAATTCTGATAGCAAAAATTTTCTCTAATTTTCGATCAGAGAGTCAAGAAAGAAGCCAATCGAAATTGACCAAGATTTGACTCAACCTATTATTACCGAAAGCACGAACTTACCAATGACCCTGATACCTTCTAGAAGATATGGATGATAGATGAGATTCAAACTACTCATAGAGTGACTGACAAATTCTTTCACACCCTTTGAATACTGAAGAGTTTTCAGGAGAAGTAATAAAATCATTGTATTTTTCTCATTGATTTTGCATTTTCTTGGTTGTGGTTCTCCTTGTATATTAGACGATTTCCGATTTTCGATTTTATTATGCTTCACATAACGAATAAAAAAATCAGCTGAATGCATGATATAACTTGGAGTTAGGAAAATGTCAGGAATACATTCTTCTTGATGATTTTCAACTCATCAAATCCATTTTATACGTCATCAATACTCTTATCCTGGGAGAAACAAATTTTTTCAGGTATAAACTGGATCTCTACCAATTGTAAAAGATGTTGCTCCTCCCATAGCTATTCTTTTATCGATTGCATACGATCACATTTTGAGTAATCAAATGTACATGTAGCATGCAACATAACAGGTACATGTTGTTTCTCTTAGTATCAAATTCATCTAATTACACCAAAAATTTTATCTAAAATTTTGTGCACATGAATTCTTGTTTGAAGATGATTTTTGTTGATGATTTTCAATTTGTCTATTGTGTGACAAAGTTTGATAATGTCAAAAACTGTTTCAAGAGTACGAATTTAACCTAGTGTTATTGATCAATTTTCATTATCTCTTTCTTTTATTGGTGATTGAAATGAAGTAAATGATCAAGTCAAGTCATTAAAGAAAGTATTCGTTTTCTCTGAATTAAAATCTTCAATATTCTCAATTGAATCATTTATTCTTATAATTACTTATCAACATCATTTTCATAGAACAAAATGCTCATATTTGACCTTTGGAATGGAATTTCTAGAAATTTACTGGATTGCTTGGTGATCAACTGATACACATTTTGTAAAATTTTGCCCTTTCATCAGTTCAGCTTGTTAACAAATTATAGAGCAAACAAGCTTGTTAATGAAAGCAGTAACATTGAGAAAACCAACTCAATCTCTTGGAAACAATGGATCAAAACAATTTGCGAGAATGAACTGGATTTTCAAGCGATTCAAATCCAGTTCGAATCGAAAACTTTCTCTTTCTCTGATATCAACTAAAAATTGAACGCCTCCCATGAAGATGTGGCAGCCACTAAAATGTCAGCAGCTGATTTGGTTTAGGACTGTGGATATCAGTATTTCCAATGCGAATTTGCGTTGATTTTAACATTAAAAAAAATTTGCTATCCATGCAAGATTTTCATCTAATTTTAGTATACTCATCAGGTTAAAACACACATAACGTTCTGATAGGCTCGAGTTTGCGTCAAGAGCATGATCTTTTTTCTTTTATATGATAAAAAATATATCGTCTCGTGAGGACCTTCTCACGAAACTTGGCATAAAAAGAGCAATAAAGCTGTTACTCTTGATACTTTTTTCCAACTCTGATCCGATATCGTTTGATTTGATCATATTTTACCATTTTTCAAAGTATCTTTGGTTGAAAAAAATTAGATATTTGGTTTTAAATTAGCTAATAAAATGGGTTTCCTCAAAGAAATGCCCAAGTATCGGACTCAAATATTCGCCTCTTTGCTCATTTTTGTGGGCTTCTTTTTGTATGCTTTTCGTTTCTGTATCATTGGAACTTCACTTTTAGACCTAGAAATTCGTGTCCAACAAGACTTTGCAACTACTTCACGGCTGATCACATCACATTCTGCTGGATATTTCATTGGAGCTATAGTAGGTGAGTAAAGAAAATTCGTTAATCAATCCATCAACAGTTCATGTGGGCTAATTATGGTTCATTTGCCACAAAAGTCACGCTCTTGGACAGATATTTTGAAGATTTTGTCACCATGGGTGTTGGGACATCAATGGCTGGCGCAACTTTAGTTATCATACCGATGCTGTACAACTTCTATTTAATGATCTTTGCATCATTCTTGAACGGCGTCGGTAATGCAATGTACGATCTGAGTAAGTTCTACTTAGAGTTCACGTCTCTAACCTCTCCCGTTAGTCTCCCTCTCATCGATAAATTCTCTGATTTCTGCTAGAGTGTCACTACGCTTTGACAAATTTGTGGGGACCCAAGAGGGTCGGTAATTCAATTCAATTTCTTCATATGTTCTTCGGAATTGGTGCCCTATTTCTTCCGACTTATGTGAGAATATTTTTGCTACCAATTCCTGATGAACTGATAGATGACTATGAAGCTGTAAAAAATCTATACAAACCGGAAGATGTCCAAATAATGTGGCCATACGTAACACTTGGTGTTCCATCAGTAGTGATCGGATTCTTATTTTTCTACTACTATTTCAACAATCCATATCCTGCAGAGGTTGAACAAGATTTTGAGGCTATCAAATCTCGAAAATCTGTAGAAAGTAGGGACCCGAAAGACGTTCTTCGGAGACCATCTCAGCATTCAAGATGGAAGATTTATCTTGCAGTTTTTTGGGTAGCAACCATGGCTTTTCTTGGTTTCGCGTTAGTCAGCATGATATGTGAGTCCTGTTTTGCCAATTAATTGGAATTGTGAATCAATTTAGTCTCTTTCCAGGTTCCTATGTACAAGCATTTGGTGTGAAATCAAGTCTTCACATGGACAAGAAAACTGCTGCTCTTGTGGCTGCTGTTTTTTGGGTATCATTCACATCAGCTAGAGCCTTGTTCGTTGTCTTAACAATGTTTATATCAGAATACTTAGTATGTGGTGTCTGTATATTCATGATGCTAGGAAGCACGATTATTCTCTTCGGTTTCATCACAATCAGTCCCATTTGTTTGTGGGTGACAGCAGTTGGACTCGGTGCCGGTTATAGTCCACTTTTTCCGGTAGCATATTCGCTGTTGGCCAAATATTTTCCTCTCACTGGTCAACAGAGTTCCATGATATTTCTCTCTGGTATTATCGGTGATTCTCTCAATACGGCGGTCTCTGGAAGTCTCATCGATCTTGATCCAATGTTGTTTGCCTATCATATCGGCTTATTAGCGCTTCTATACGCTCTTTTCTCGCTGGCTTTGCCATTCCTTTGTTGGAAAATGTTTGGCAAGATGGTCGAAATTGATGATGGAATCGAATTGAAGGAAAGATCTCGAATTGGATCCTTCATGATGCCACCTCCAACAAGATCTGATAGCTCAACCCTGTCTATCAATTGAACTTAGAGAGTAAAAGAGGTATACATCTCTATAACTTGGTCTGATTCAATGCTTAAGGAGACATTTCGATTGATTCTCTGCATTTTCGATATGCACGTTCTTCATCAAATAGTCCATAATTTTAAGCACTAGGATGCAGAAATTTTGGGTTTGATTGAAGAGTAACTAGGTCTTCCTGGTGAAAAATGATTCTAGCTCTACCTTTTCCGCTATATAGGATTGAAAATTATCTAACTGAAAAATGATTTCAATTCGAATCAAATAATTTATCAAATTTTAAACTCACTCTTTCCATGTTCTAAGAGGAAAATCCCTTAATAAAATATGATTCATGAACCAAATCACAATCTGTGAGCCAATCCCTAATTGCCTCTAGTAATATTCTACTCCAGAGACAATTAATTATTGCAAAATTGAGAGGAATTACACGAATTTCCGATTGACCTCTGATGTCAGGATTTGAGATTTTGTTCATGTTGAGAGAAATAATCCACAAAAATCTTTTTGTAGCTGAAGCCTGGTTGGTTTTAATCTAGATACTTTTTGGTGAAAAGCCTCCGAATATTGATCATGTATGAGGACAAATTCATTCAACTAGCTGGCAAGGGAAAGCAGCCACAACAGCGAATATAGTTTCATTTATCATCAGGGTTTTCTGTAATTACATCAGCATGAGGTATATGATCATCAGGCAGCTTTAAAGGATTTGTCAAGATTTGTGATCTATCCAAAAGCCTATAAGTCAATAGTTCATCAGGTATTGTAAATGAACAGCATCTTCATCATGTTATGATCTGCTAAATCATCAATTCCGCTCATCAGATGAAATAGAGAACCGGATGAAAGTAACAAGATCAATAAAACCTTCAAATGGGATTGTTAAGAGAATTTTCAAGCATTACTGTATTTTCAACGCATCAAAAATATCTCTTCTCTAAATATCACCTATTAATTGAAAACATTTGTTTAAAATGATCAAACAACTGGAAAAGTCAGCAGTAGATTGGATTTGGATTTGGATTTACCCATACTTTTTCAAATCAGTGTGCTGATATGAGTGGGGAAAATTTCCCATTGACGCCAAATTCAATTCAGCTTTTGTTATAATGATCAGATTGAAAACGTTTGAATAGTTAAAGTGTATCAAGACCATGACTTGATAAGTTATTCTATGATGGAGAAGGTATCATTTCGTAGACTTCATCTTCTATCCTGGCATAAAAGAGCCATGAGATTCGATATTTTTTTCAGTTCTTGTCCAGATTATGATTGGTTCACTCTCTGAGAAGAAAGCGTTGAAAAAATGGGTTTTATTGGAGAGATGTCGAGATATAAGAAGGAAATCAGAGTTTCCTTGTTGATTTTTTTCGGCCTCTTTCTGTTCTCGAATAGAGCCAATATCATCGGAAGTTCGCTTCTTGACATGGAAATCCGTGTTCAATTAGATTTTGCCACTACTTCACGTTTAATCACATCACATTCTGTTGGATACTTTACTGGAGCAATAATTGGTGAGTAAAAATTACCGAAAATCTGAAATGATTCTAGAGTATAGGCCAACGCAGTTATCGATAGTTGAAATTTATTTCTTATTTTCTCAAAATAAGTTACACTTTTGGACAAATATTTGGATGATTTTGTGGCCATGGGCATGGGAACATCAGCCAGTGGGGTGGCAGTAATAATCATGCCAATGTTGTACAACTTTTACATCCTGCTTTTCTTGTCATTCCTGAATGGGATAGGAAATTCTATCTATGATTTGAGTAAGTAGTTCTATGAGAAGAAAGGAGAGAGATATATCTTGAACGAAAAATTAATCTTTTGATTAGAATGCCATATCGCTCTGGCAAAACTTTGGGATCCCGAGAAAGTTGGAAATTCAATCCAAATTTTACATATGTTCTATGGACTTGGTGCTCTTTTTTGTCCTGCTTTTGTGAGATTTTTTCTCTTACCAATACCAAATGATTTGGTTGACGACTATGAAGCTTACTTAAAGATGTACAAACCTGAAGATGTTCGGTTGATTGTACCTTTCCTAACAATCGGCATCCCATCATTCTTCCTTGGATTCTGTTTTCTCTACTATTTTTACAATAGCCCATACCCAGAAAGGCATCATGAAGTTTCTGGCCGTGAAACTATTCAAACATCTATCGAAGAAGAACACCCAGCTGATATTACTCAAAAGTCTTCTTCTCATCATGCGGGATGGAAAAAGTGTTTGGCAGTTCTTTGGGTAGCTGCTATTGCTCATATAACTTTTGCTTTTGCTAACATGACCTGTGAGTGATTAACACAATGTTAAAAATCGATTATTTAATTCAGTCACATAAATCAAACAAATTTTGTTACCAGGTTCTTACATACAAGCATTTGGTGTAAAATCGGAGCTTCATATGGAGAAAAAAACTGCTGCTCTAGTTGCTGCTGTTTTTTGGGCATCTTACATTGCAGCAAGAGCCCTATTCGTTGTTCTCACCATGTTCATATCAGAACGATTAGTGATTGGTGTTTGCCTTCTGATGATGATGGCAAGTGCAATCATTCTTTTCGGTTTCATCACAACTAGTCCTATTTTCTTCTGGTTGACCGCATTTTTTCTTGGTGCTGGTCATAGTCCCATATGGCCAGCTTCATTTTCTTTGCTTGGCAGATGCTTTCCTCTCACCAGCCAGCAAACGTCTCTGATATTCCTTTCAGGTATTATTGGTGATTCTCTGAATACAGCGGTTTCTGGGACCCTCATCGATCAGAATACAATGTTTTTTGTATACCACCTTGGTATACTGTCAATTTTATACATCATTCTAACAATTACACTGCCTATTATTTGTCAAAAACTTTTTGGTGAGATAGTTCAGGTCAACTATGACAATGAGATGGCCACAAGACCACGTATGGGATCGATCATGATACCTCCACCGTCTAGGGCCAACAGTACAACGCTCTCCATTCATTGAAGGGGGACAGGATAAAAAGTTCTTGGCTAAGATTCCAAGATATTCAAAAACCATTTGTCATATCGGATCTTCAATCGATCGTTTCGAAATCGAACTGGTGTAGTTTCACATTGTGCTTTCATTATGGTGCGAAGTTAGGACACTGAATCTGAAATTGAGGTAATTCTGTTTGAACCGAGATTTTGATCTACATCGCTAATGTGTCTTCGTTGAAATTTATTTTTTCTCCTCAATTATTGATTTTACTGAGCATCTTTTATTCAAAAATAAAAATTCTTTCCAAAATGGCTCAATGTTTTTTTAATTCTTAAAATAGAGATTCGAATTTAGTCGTGATATCTGATTCAGACTTGTGTTAGCCAATTTGGCTCATGGAGTAACGTTTAGATTTACATGTTCAACTAAGCGATGACAGAAAAGTAAAAAAAATTCTAGTAGAACGAACACAAGTTTGATTTCAAGTATGAACCAGATCCCAAACAATCAAGCCATTTTTATAATTTCTAATATCACCTGATAATCAAGTGTCTCTCACTATGTTTGTGAATGCTCTAACGTTAAAACGCTGATTGATTCTAATCCAAATTCCTCTTTGTTTCCTATTATAGATTGATGATCATGAGAAATTGCTTTTTACGCAAGATTTCCTACAACTTTCAGGAAACTTTTTGGAAAATCATTTGGTTGTGGTACTGCTGGTGGATGCTGGAATACGTCAAAGTAGTCGCTGAGAGCATGCACTCATCAAATTCCCTGTTTTAAATAGAATTCAATCTTGAGGATCTCCTCCCCCCAGGGCCAACTTATAAAGCAAGGAAGCTCATAACTTATTATATTTATTCTCAATTTGTGCTCAGAGGAGATTAGTTCAGTTCTCTGACGTTAAAAGTAAAAGAAAAGTGTGAAAAATGGGATTTTTTAAAGAAGCATCGAAGTATCAAAAAGAAATCGAAGTTTCTCTACTAATTTTTATGGGCCTCTTTCTATTTTCATTTCGAGTGAATA